>CM028356.1:41680908-42280908 GCA_016618105.1 Dendrobium huoshanense
AAAAATATATTGTTATATCCTCTCATTTTCACTCGAAAATAGGCAACGACTACAGAAGACCATCCAGTCATTAATGCTCTATATTCACTAGCTAACAAGCTTCACATTTTGAAATAAAAACTATCACATCTTTCTTCAATATGGGACACCAAAACATACATTTCATATTGTCATACATCTTGCTACTTCCGGATAAATCATACAACCTGAATGATATGCATCGTGTAGAATCTCAGCCTTTAAATTTTCAATAGTAGGGACCCAAAATATATTATTACAAAAAATAACACCAGAATTAGATACTCACTATTTAGAATTCTTAAAAGACTTGATCTAATCAAACAACTTCAAATAATTTATATCTGACTTCTGAGCTTCTTGAATCCTCTCCTATAGAGTAGGCTAAATAATCATCTTGAATAATGTGTCTGAATCTATATCAACAGATCTCACTCTCTCTAACTCTAGTTTATTCATATCGCGAATAAGAGAATCAACAGGAACAAGCTGAGAAAAAGATGCATCAAAATAATTCTTGCTCAAAGCATCAACTATTATATTCATCTTACCAAGCTGATACTGAATCATTAGATTGTAATCCTTAATCAACTCAAGTAACCTCCTGTAACAAACCATATTTTTAATAACTAAAATAATTTTTTGAGCCATTATAAGTTTAATTTGTAAACCATATATATATATATATATATATATATATATATATATATATATATATATATATATAATATATATATATATAATATATTATATATATATATATATAGTACTTTAATTATGATAATTTTCTCCTAATTTTATAAATAGTTTAAAAAATTGACACATATTAGTACAAATGAAGTTTTTTGGGTTCATTAGGTGTTCGTTCTACAAATCAATTTCACAGAAATTTTTATTCATATAGTGCTATCTAATAAATATTTTTCTATAATTTTTAGAGCCCTAGATTTGGAAAATAAAAAGATTTATATGAATTTTATAATTAAAACTAAATAATTGACATAATTACAAATACATTCTAAAGATATTTATCCATTGTAGAAATCATTAAAACATGATTTTATCATTTCATATTTGTTTAAACCTAACCATAGAAGAGAATTAGGAAAAAGAGAAGAAAAAGAGAGGGAGAGGAGAGAGAAAACCTAGGTTGGGGGTCATAGAGCCGATTTTGCCAGTTTATCCAGTTATGAAATTTACACCTCATTGTAAACTATCATTACCTTATCTATGATTTCAATGATTTTGTATATTTTTTGTTTTATGAATTTAATTTGTTTATTACCATTACTATTACCTTATCCATTATAGAACTTATTATATTATATTTATAGATTTAGTGAAAAAAATATATTTTTATTTTGAATTCAGGACCCAACGCGATGACCCTTGATCTTGTGGGTTGCAACTCCCTTAAGGAGCACATAGTGTCACCCTCAATGCTACTGTGTTAAATTAATTTATAAAATTCCATAGAACTCAGAGTCATGACCCCGCCTAACCCAGCACCTCGGCGCCCTAGGGGGAAAATTTTGGACTTTTAGAATATGCAAATATACCTCCAAAACATGCTTTAGAACACATTCAAACATTTACAAGCATTCAAAATATTCTCAGACAAATGCAGATGGGTTTAAATGTTGAAATTTAGTAATTTACCTTTTTCAGATCATGTTAGAATATAAGCAATTGTATCCTGATTCAGTAGTAGGTGTTACACATTGCATGTAGACTTCAGTGTGGAGCTGATCCATGGTGGCATCAAATGCTTCAGATGAGACATTAATATGGAAAGGGATGAGTTCAAAGTTAGTATGAAATGAAATAACTATTACGAAGTCATTTTCTTCATGCAGATTTTGAGCAAATGCTCAATACCAGCATTGTTTGCGAGGAAATGGCTTGGTGAGTTTTATCTGAATGAATCCAACAATCAATTGGTTGCTCACTATATTGGTGGTCTCAATGATTCTAGATATAATAGATTGGAGCTGAATTCAATAAGGTCAATCTCTCAGGCTGTATATTTTCTATGAAGAAATAAAATTCAATCAAATAGCCCGTCGAAAGGTCATTCATTCTGTTGGCAATTCAATGACCAATTTGCTGACAACAATATGCTAATGTTCATATGGTTAAAGCTTCCCAACAGCAGCCACAACTCTTGATACATTAGTCCCATGCGACTGAATATCCATCCCAAAGTGTCTTATAAATCTAAGGCAATGGACAAGGATAACTCGTATGTGAAACCCAATACTTTGAAGTGTTTCATATGCTTCAAACCTTATCACAAGTCAAACAAATGCCTAAATAGTCAAATCATTCAACTTATGGAAGCTAAAGAAGACAAAGACCTTCTGTGTTGAAGATGTCATTTGAGATAATGGTGAACCGTTAGTATGTGTGATAGAGAAGTTGTTGCTAGCACCTTGCCGCCCCATCAATTCTCAACAAAATGCAATTTTCTGCATAAGGTGCATTATAAATGGCAAGATATGTGATTTTCTCATGAATAAAAGATGTACTCAAAATATAGTGTCACAAGTTATCATTCAAGCCTTGCAACTCAAGACTACGAAGAATCCAAACCCTTATAAAATCAGTTGGGTAAAGAAAGAAATACAGATCTCTGTTATTAAAATGTGTTGATTGACATTTTTCATTGGCAAGTACTATGTATGCAATGTTTTATGAAATGTATTAGACATGGATGTGTTTTGTGTTACTTTAGGAGACCATAATAATTTAATACAGGTGCTATTTATGATTTTCGAGCCAATATTAATTCATTTGAATGGAAGGGGAAAAGCATAGACTATTCCCCAACACAAATGAAAGTAGGGGTGTCAATATTTGACACGACACGAAAACCCGACCTGGACCCGACCCGGAAAATCCGGGTTGAACCCGACCAGATTTCAAAACGGGTCGGGTTCGGGTTCCAGAAATCGACCTGTTTAAAAAACGGGTCAGGTTAGGGTTGAACCGGCGGGTTGCCGGGTCAACTACCCGCCAACCCGTTTAATTCGAAAAATTTTGAATCCCGCCTCTGCCCGCTGCCCGCCCGCGCTGCCCGCCGCGCGCCCGCACGCTCTGCCAGCCCTGTCCCCGCGCCCGCGCGTTGCGAGCCCGCGCTTGCGCCCGCGTGCCCAGCCCGCCCGACCGCGCCCGCATGCCTAGCGCGCCCGACCGCTCGTATTCGCCTGCCGCGCTCGCGTCCCCTGCCATCCGCCGCCGTCGTTTCGGCGCCGGCAACCCAAATCGGGTCGGGTCGGGTCAACCCGGCAACCCGCCGGGTCGGGTCCGGGTTCGATTTTCCGACCCGTTTGTCTGCCCGGGTCGGGTTAGGGTCGACCCGTTTGAACCTGGGTCAGTTCTGGGTTCGACCCGAACCCTACCCGTGACCCGAAATTGACACCCCTAAATGAAAGTAGCACCTTAATGTCCAATGGGAAATATGTGATGCATATATGATGAGTTTAAAAAATGTCATATTTTATATGTTAAATTTCCAGTGAAATCATGTTATTTTAGTTTTATTGTATTCAAATAATACAACAAAGGCACGAAATTTCAAGTATCATACAACGTCGCGGTGTTGGACACTATACCGCCACGGTGCCATTATTAAAACAATCAAAGCGCCTAATATGAACATGGTGATGCACAATCTCTCTTGACAGTGCCACAACATCGGAGGATTCAGCATTGTAAAGCCAAGTCTTTGTTTGCATAGTGTGCGGCGCCAATTTCGAGGGTCGGCAAGCTGAGGGGAATAGTACGTGGACGCCGCAGTGCTCAACCGTCAGCAACACCGTAGCGCTACTGTTGTAATTGACCAAGACACAAAGTGATAGTGAAGCGACGCATTGATTCATTAAATAGTTGGTCCATATCAGCATGCATCACAGAGGAGGAGATTCTTCATCACTGTGGCATTAGTTCTTTTTATGGGAGCTACGGCACAAGTATCTAGAGTGCCGTGGCATTAGAGTTTATTTATTGTATTTTTTCATAAATAGTCATTTGTAATGTTAGTAAGAGAGTTCATTCACTTAGTTAATTTCAATCTTCATAGTGCTTCTCTGCAATTTTTTAGACGTGACAACAAAGGAAATTCGGGGAGCATTAGATCCACTTCATAAGAGTGTTTGGTCAATATTTATGGAAGCAATTCTGTAAGTTCAATGAGGAGTGTATAGGAGATCATTAAACCCATCTAGTGATATATTTTCATATGTCATCTCTATGTTTTATGCAATTAATAAAAATGAATTTACTTCATTTATTCTTTATATCTAGCTTGTTGACCTCCATATAAAGAATAAAAAAAGAATCAGAAATCCCGCTTACCAGACTGTTCGGCACCGTCTGGGTCACTTCTCTTGATATCCACTCGAAGCCCGTCCGGATCACCTCGATCGCACCCCATGTGCATTAATAAAATGAGAAGGAGACAAAGGCCTTGGTGTTTTTCATTATCTTCTTCCAAATCCTGCACCGTCTCCTCCCTATCGCAAGCCACCCGATCTCTCTGCCTTGTCGCCGACCCAACTCTCAAACCACAAGCCCGACACTCCCTTACATGCCCTCCTACCCTTCTGAAACCCTTTCTGAAGCCTTGTCCGACCTCATCATCTCGTCCGACTCCAACAGCAAGACAAAGCCTCCAACCTCCACCGATCACTACCTGTAGCCGACTCCAACCAACCGAGCTCCTTAGCCGATCCGACCTCCAACCGCCCCTCTTCCGACCCTGTTTAAACAACTAAATCCCTAAGCAGAGTTTGCTCTAGCCGCCGACTTCAAGACCTCCTTGCTAGAGTCCCGATCAAACTCCTTAGCCAAACCCCATACCCTCAGCTCCATTGCTTATGACCTAGCTCAACCTATCCAAGCTAATTCATACCCGAAAACTCACAACCATATCTCTCACTCTCTATATATATTAAAACATAGAGTATTATATAATATATAATATGTATCTATTATAAAATATAATATATATATATATATATATATATATATATATATATATATAATATATATATATATATATATATATATATATATATATATATATATATATATATATATATAATATGATACTTTAAATAAGAAGAGAGGGGAATAAAAAAGAAGAAAAAATACGAGAAAAAAAAAGAAGAAAAAAAATATATAATAAATATATAATAAAGAAATCAAGAAAAAGAAAATGAATTTGTCATTTTTGCCATCATCGCCAATCCCTCCTCGCGCAGGTATAACTTCAATGACTCAGAAACTCATTTTTGACGTTATCATCGAGCCGACAAATCCCCTATATGCGCTCTCGTACCACGATAGGAAGAAACCCGATGCGACGGATACATTGAGTCGGGTAAGCCATGTACACGCTCTTGTAGTAATGTGGGAAAGCCAACTACATCTTCCCACATGTACTTTGAAGCCCTATACACACTCTCGTAGCGTGGTGGGAGTGAAGATATACAGTTGCGATGTCCCCTGACACCTACCATACACGCTCTTTTAGTGTGGTGTGATGGCCCAAGTTCTTGAAATTTCCTCTAAACAGGGGACATGCCATGATGCTGCCAAAATTCAGAGCAAATATAAGAGACTTGGACTCAAATGAACAATAAGGAGATTTGTTTTGGACTTAAATGAACTCAAATCTAATAAATTTGAACTTTAACCAAATACATGAAATCTGACATACAATTTGGACCACAAAAGACTAGAGTCTCATCAATTAACAAAGAACTTGCAAACTTTTGAACATCAAAGAACTTAAACTTAAACAAATCAGCATGGAACTTGACTACAAACAAGACAACAGAGGACTGCAAATTTAAATTGAGCATACTAATGGAACCATATGAAAAATGACATAATGCTAAAAATGCATAATGAACTTGGAAGTATAAATGCCAAACAATGGTTCAATGCATTCAAATAAGCATTAGTGAATGAACAAGAAACTTGAATTTGAATGATGCAACTGTGTTGAACCAAACTTTAATTTATTGAATGAGCGATCAAAATCTAGATGCTCAATGAATGAATTCTGATAGGTTAGGGAAATATCCTACATCGCTACCACCAACAACAATCCAACTCCAAGAAGATACATTAAAGAGAAAGATAAAATGCAAATAAACAAGCAAGGAACTCATGAAAGATAAATCTTCAGTGCACCTGAGTAAAGGGCAGGAAAAACCAATTAACGAAGTATTTGAATGATCACAAATGAATGTCAATGAGCAATTACAAACAATGGCTTATGATAACTGAAGTTTCTGCATATTACTCATAAGCAATAGTGTAAAGAATGTAGTGTATTAACAAGCAAAATTAAAGGAGTTGAAATGAATAAAAATACATGTGGTGATAGAAGATTCATAATATATGCAATACTTCATTCACAAACATAAGTAAAGGAGTGATCATATACACCACAACCTGCTCATAATCAGTGCTTGTCAACCCATAATCCTTCCATGAATAATAACAAGTGGCAATCCAATCAATGTGCCTACAATCAAAAGTATGAAGCTCTAAGTAAATGTTGAGAAACTTCATGCAAATCAAGATGCAAATATCAACAAACATTGAAAATCAGTACATAGCAAATGCAGACATTCATCAATCAACATGTATAAAGGAACTAGTGATGGATATAACTCACCCGATGATTCATGTTAACATGCAACCAACATTGCAATATCCCTATAATCAACATCAACTAGCTAGTGAAGGAAAATGACAATCCCTTACAAACAATTACATGATACTTATGAGTATCCATGAACGACAGTGATAGAACTCCAAATGCACAAAATGACTTATCCATGAGTGGTACAGTGATATGTTTGTGAGTAAAGTTTGCATATCTAACAGCGTGTTTATAATGGGTATCATGTGCACAAAAGCCTACAATAGTTATTCATACCCCCTGTAATAATACTTCGGCAAGCATACATGTCTATCCCTTGTGAGTAGAAAAATTGGACATACGATATACTTGACAACTCAATGTATTCAATGAAGCCTAAAGTGTATACAAGAAATCCGTTGTAAATGCAATAACATACTTGTAAGTGAGGATCATCAGCAAAGAGTGAATAGTATGGTATTCTAGAGCCAACACTAACTGATATACAAGCACCTACAATAGCCCCATGGATATTGAAATATATGCAAAATAATGTAGCAGCTCGCCAATCGGCAAGTATAATAGGCCAATGTCAAATGCAGCAACATAAAACATCTAGTATCAACATAAAATTACCTGGAGATGAAGATGTATTCAAAGAATCTAAAGCAGACACCTTCCTCATACAATCAAAGCCACTGGATTGTAAGTGAACACACTGATTCCTTATAAGTAAGAGCAAACGATACATAGCGAAGTGAAAATACCTACAGGCCCTTTTAGGATACCCATCATACATGCTGCATGACACCACAAGTAGAAATGCAAAAAGGACTGTGTCAAATACATAAGAGATTTCAGCATATGTAGTATCTTGCAATCAGTATCAATTTGCGAATAAACACAATGACATTCGTAAGTAAAATACACTTATCTGTTGTATATAGAGATAGAAGATATGTAGCAAATATAAACTTATACAGGTCACTGTAGAGACACGCCATATGCACCAAGTGTCACCTATGGGCAAATACAAAAATGATGCAACAAATACAAGCTTTTATGAGATGTCGTAGAAGACCCACTATATACCACATGCCATTATATTATATTTGAGGATACTACGTAGGCCAGACAACAAACCCAAGTTAGAGCCTAATCCTTTTATGCATGTAGATAGGAATTAACACGGCTCAAACCCTTAAACAAATATATGATCGCGGTGTTGACCAAAATATTTATTTTATAGTTCATGTTTGGCCTTCAATGTCCTTAACAAGGAAACTTCATCAACAAAAGTATTAGGCCTACAAAAAAACTTAATCCTCTATTAGCAAGTGGATAGGGTCGACAAGGTCTAACCAACAAAATAAAATAACCCTAACCACCCCGATAATGGTTATGTTGAATGATAATCTCAACTGGACAGTTCCACACAAATCTCAAAGAAATACCACCCAAGTACCCATGAAATTCAAAACTCCAAAAGTGCATAAAAGTCTAAAATATTTAAAATTAAAATAAGCCACTAAATGCTTAAAGTAAAACTCATCCACCCTCCGTAACAATTTTCTGAGGTTGACAAATTGAAAAATTATTTCAGCTCATAAAGAGATAATATCTGGTCAAAAATATCACTAGAATTTATTCTCAAATAGTCTCCTACTAATAATGATATGGTACATATCTTATAACTGATAATTTTTCCACCAAATGGCCCTGCATGTAAATAGTTATGATTGGGGCCCTTTGAATCGGTGGTTTGTCGTCAAAAGGCACCACTATGTTATGATCATGGCTAGAGCCTATATACTCTCTAATGGTACTAAATCCTTGAGATATAATTCAATAGGATATAATTGATATGGCACAAAGCCCTTTGTCAGCTAAGGTGGATTCAAATTTGTCTCATGAAAAAAACCTCCACCCCAGATCTACAAGGTACCCTTAGATGACACAACACATGGCTGCCGACAAGAATTCTTCTATCAGGTTTGGTCAACTACCTCCTTTGACTTAGTAGACTAGGGACCATGATGGTTTAGGATGACAGAACCATGGGTTCTTGATCATGCCTATTATTTATCCCCTACCATCCACCTTCAGTGCTAGATGGTGAATATTTCAAATCTTCTAAACACCCAAACCATGTTGCTAATATATGCTAGATACCATATATTTCTATAAATCTGATTGACAACTAGCCTTAATCGAAAGTTTTCTTTTATTATCAGGAGGGGTAATTAACTATAGGGGTTTGCGCCTATAAAAAATCAAAACTCAGTTCATAAAGTTCTCACAAAATGAGGGCAAAATTTATGGGTAGTGTCTTATTTACAAACCCATCTACCTTCTTAATATTTAACTGGGAACTTAATTTGTTAAAGCTCTTTCGAAAGCAATAGGAAGGCCGAGGTGAGAATTTTTGGAGCCCACATGGCTAAATCCTCTACTTTTGAATTCATAGTATAAATGAAATATAGAGTACTAATGAATTCTCTTAGTCAATAATTTAATGATATTTTTAATATATCAGGTCTTCATTCAATGCATATAGTGTCCATATGTATAGTTAATATTATATGTAATATGGAGCATAAGAATAGAAAATCAGACACAACCAAGTATATTGGATTGCTATAATGCAAGCATAGGCATAATGCTTGACATATATCAAATTTATATAGATGAATTATAATGAGGAGTTTTTAGCAGTACATGCTTTATTTACTCTTCTAAGATTTTTATAGGATAACAAATAATGGGACTTTAGAGTGGTATTGAGGTTGGAAGATTTAATTTATCATTTTTCTCTTCACACTCGACTGAGAAATCAGTGATGGATATGCTCTGAATATCATCAATATAAAAGAAAATTATTATGAAACATATTTTATTTACATTCCATCAATCCAAAAATTTTTATCTAAATAGTATCTCATTTAATTTTTTTATTTTAGATAAAATGATTGTATATCCACCAAAACTTATTTTTATTGAGTGGGATAATTATTATAACTGTAGTAGGTTTTTTTATTATCATAATTGTAGTAAGTAATACTAGTATTTACAAGTAAATATTTTTTTCTCGTGGAATCAATATTATACTCTATCACTATATTACTTGATTTGATGTATATACTTGCCTATATTAAGTGACATTTTTATAATTTTTAGATCAAAGAAAATCTAAGCATTATTTAGGGATTAATATAGCCTTAAATTATTTTTATAATTCTTTAGGTTACTCCACCTCTCACATCAAGTTTTTGGCATCATTGCTGAGGAAGAATTTATTTTATTTACAAAATTTATTCTGTTGTTAAATCAATTGCATAATTATTCCTACTACATTCTTTTATTCTTTTATTTTTCTTTACTAATTACATAATTGTGGTTGCATACTTAGAAGTCATAGAAAGGAACCATTGCTTGATTTTAATTTAAAAATTGAGAGAACCCTTTGTAAGATTAGAATGAATGAAAAGATTTAAAAAATGGCCGACCTTGTTTAAGACTTAGATCATCTAGATCTCTTAAGGATTTTACAAACCCTATGGTAGACGAAATTCATGAGAGCATAAATAAACATATCATCCAAGCTAATAACTTTGAATTAAAATGTGCAATCATTTAGATGGTACAAAATTCTTAATTTAGGAAAACTCCCATTAAAGTTCATAACCTATATTTAGTAAATTTCTTAAAAATTTATGCAACATTTAAGTACAGTGATGTTAGTGATTATGTTATTAGACTCTGATTGTTCTCATTTTCTCTAAGAGACAAGACAAAAATGTGGTTAAATTCTTTACCCCATACTCTATTACCATATGGAATGATTTGACCCATAAATTTCTAGAAAAGTATTTCTCATAATCTAAGATTGCCAAATTTAAAAAATAAATTACTTCTTTTACTTAGTTAAAGGAAGAATCTTTTTATGAAAGTTGGGAGAGATTCAAAGAGATGCTTAGAAAGTGTCATCACCATGCCTTATCTGATTTCTTGATAATTCAAACTTCTTATAATAGATTGGTAGGAACCCTTAAAGTCATAATTGATGCTACAGTTTGAAGTTCTTTGATGTCAAAGCCTTTTGATGATACTTATGAATTAATTGAGAAAATGACAATAAATAATTTTTAGTGGCCTGATGATAGGGTCAATCCTAAGAGAGTGGCAGGGGTCTATGAAAGTAGCAGGGGTATATGAAAATGATTTTTTATTAATTTTCACTATA
Source organism: Dendrobium huoshanense (assembly GCA_016618105.1). NCBI lineage: Eukaryota > Viridiplantae > Streptophyta > Magnoliopsida > Asparagales > Orchidaceae > Dendrobium > Dendrobium huoshanense. The sequence goes on from CM028356.1 coordinate 41,691,828, forward strand.
CAAGTTGCATCAATATCAAATAAGTTAAGCACTTTAAGCCTAAATTCTAATTCATCTTTATATTTGGAAGGTAAAAGCTCAATGGAAGATAATGATATCCAAGGGATTAAAATATAAATTTGATTGGAAGATAAAATAATATCTATTCAAATACATATAATTTAGATTGGATTAATCACCCCAATTTTAGTTGGTTAAATAATAATGGTGGAAAATAATGAAATTATGATAAAAATAACAAATGAGCAAATTGGAATAATAAAATCAAGCTAATAATAATCCAATACCAGCTTATCCTTATGGATTTAATCAAGACAACAATCTAGAAAGACATCACTAGAAGGTGTGGTCATGCAATTTTGAACTCAATTACAAAACCAAGCTACTTAAAATAAAAATTGGAAACTCAATTAAGTCATCTTGCAATTTTTATGAGTAGCAGGCCATAGGATCCTTACCTAGTAACAATGAAGCTAATCCTAAGGAGAATAAAATGGATACTAATGGGACCCAAGTTAAAAGTAGCAATCATCCACTTTAGCCAACTGAAACATTTGGCCAAGTCTGACTGAAGATTATAAACTTAGTGTTGCTTAAGAAGTAACCCAACGTTAAGTCAAGTCAGTTATCCAATTTGATTAAAGACTACAAACTTAGGGAGGCAACCCTATCCTATAGATTAGGTTTTGCTTAATTTGCTTCAAAAAAAATCTTATAAAGAGAGGAAGGGAGCACCATGATGCCATATTATCGAATGCTTGATTTCCCCGATGATCCATAATTATTGAAATTTCAAAATTTTCAAACTTTCCTCCCGCCAAAATCTATAAAACCTATTAGGAGGAAGTTCACTTCTCAATCTTTACTTACCCTTGAGTGAGAACGACCTTACTTTCTTCTCTTAGAAATTCAATTTTAAGTGATGGGAAGCATCAAGCATAAACCCTCTTCTTCAAAAAACCAAAATGAAGATTATACCAAAAATGGAGATGCCTTTTCACTTCTTCACATGGAAAGTTGTGCTATTATCAGTAAGTTGTACGAATTCAAAGATGAGTTGGGAGAAGATAAGAAGAAATATTTAGCAAAAGTAAGGAAGATGCATGATGATAGAGTTTTCTTGTATGATCTATTTTTGGGGCTAGATATTATGCTATTTGATTATAAGGAGAGGTATTGCCATAGAAAAAAAAATTTGGATGGAGTGGCCCATATATTATCATTAGAAATTTTTTTTAATGGTGCTATCAAAATTCAAGATAAGAAAACTTTATAAATTATTAAAGTTAATAGGTATAGATTGAAACCTTTTGGTTTAAAAGAGTGAAGAGTTCTTAAAAAAGTGTGTATATTTCATTCTAGGGTATGTGCTTTATAAAGAATAAGATACTGATGGGAGATATTGGTATATATTTTATTCTCAATTGAAAATTTTGACTTGGAGAACCATTATTGAACTTTGGGCATCTTGTGCAGTATTTATATTATATATGTGTTATGTTTAAAGTTATGTTATGTATTATTTTGTGTTCAACATATATTTTATGTGGCTTTTATCATTCTTATAAAAGCATGTGTTTGTACTGTTTGTTTCTTTATTTTATTTATGTACTAGCAAATTCCTTTCATGCTTAAATTATTAGTATCCCCCAATTGCATTTATAATATGATTATTTAATTAACCCTTATAAAAATAATAATTAAAAATTGTACAAAATTAGGATAATAATAAAAACCATCCTATATCCTAAATTGAATGAATTTTATTTATACTTCATAAGTTCAAAAGACTAATACTTAACTCATTCAACAATTGGAGCTATCATCCTAATTTGAATTTATAAGTTATACCCTTATAAAATTAACTTTCAAAATTATAAGATGAATAATTAGTTTTAAAAATTAGATATGAGTGTATTAAAATTTAAAATCATAGCTAATCAGAAGATGGAATTAGTAATCTTATCAAGTCCTTACATTAAAATTATTAGTATTGTATGAAGGTCTAAACTAGAAGCTGATATTCAAAATCATTCATTATGTACTCCACAAATAAGAAGACAAAAAACTAAAAAATAGCTCTCAAAGAAAAGAAAAGAAAAAAATAAAAAAAATCAAAAGAAAAAGATGAGTACATTAAAAAATTAGTATAAATGAAAGCTTAAGATTGAAAATACAATCTTATATATAAACTAAAAAAGATAAGATTGAAGTGATAATTTAAGGTATGGTGAACTAGTAAAAGTATAATTTTAACTACCATCATATTTAATTATTAAAACTCAATTATTCACTTTAACAATTAAAAGTTAATGAATAAATCTATAACTTATAATTTTAAATTAGTTTGTAACTAAAATGATTGATTAGTTTAACTATTAGTATTTTTTTCAAACTAGAAGTATAGCCTAATTCATTTTTACTAATTCTAGACAGTGATATATTATCCTATTTTTAGTAATTTTGATTGTCACTTTTTATTTTGATTGATAACTCAATCAAAATTATAAAATTTTATTTACTTGAGAACAAGCAAGAGTTTAAGGTAGAGAGGATTTGATGATTATAAATAATGTTATATATTTTATGTTAAATTGACAAGAAATCGTGTTGTTTTAGTTATGTTGTACAGAAAAAATATAAGAAATGCATGTAATTCTAAGTATTATACAACGCCACGATGTCGGGCACTATACCATCGTGACAACATTATTGACACCATCGAAGCACCCAATATGGACATGGCGGTGACCAATCTTTGTTTGAAAGCATCGTGGCATCCGAAGAGTCTGCGTTGTTAAGCCCAGTCTCTGTTTGCACAATGCTAAGACACCAATTTCTAGTGCCTTTAAGCCGAGGGGAGTGCCAAGTGGATGCCCCAATACTCAATCATTAGCAGCACAATAGTGCTACAGTTGTTAACGAATAGGATAATATCTTCTAATGAAGTGATATATAGATTCATTAAATAGCTACCACAGAGGAGGAAATATTTTAGCCCTATAACATTATTTTATTTTATGAGTACCGCGACGTAAGTGTCTAAAGCGTCGCGGTGCTAGAGTATATTTTTTTTGTGCTTTTTTATAAATAGTTTATTTATAATGTTAGTAAGGGAGTTCATTTACTTAGTTAATTTCAGTCTTCATAATGCTTCTTTGTCATTTTTCTAGGAGTGACAATTAAGGGAATTCATGGAGCACTAGATCGATTTCATAAGAGTGTTTGGTCAATGTCTGTTGAAGTAATTCTATAAGTTCAAGGAGGAGTGTATAGGAGATCATTGAACCTATTCGGTTATATCTTTTATTTTGTACTTTATTTTTTATGCAATTAATGAAAATAAGTTAGCTTCACTTATTCTTCATGTTTGACTAAATTTTCTAATTTTGAATTGAAGATATAAATGAAATGTGAAGCACTAATAAATTTCCTTCATCAATAATTTAATGATATTTTTAATATGCCAAGTCTTTATTTAATGCACATAGTGGACATATGTGTAGTTAATATTAGGTGTAATGTGGAGCCTAGGAGTAGGAAAGTAAGTACAACCATGTATATTGGATTGATATGATGCAAGCATAGGCAGTGCTTGATATAAATCAAATTTATAGAGATGAATTGTAATGAGAGGGTTTTAACATTATATGCTTGACTTACTCTTCTAAGATTTCATAGAGTGACAGACTATGTGGGTTTAGAGTGGTATTGAGGTTGGAAGGTTTAATATGTTCTTTATCTTTTCACACTCAACTGAGCAGTCGATGATACATATGCTCTGAATAACATCAATTTGAAAGAAAATTGTTAGGAAACATATTTCATTTACATTCCATCAATCAAAAATATTTTATCTAAATAACATTTTATTTAATTTTGTTTATTTTAAATTAAGTGATTGAATCTCCACAAAAACTAGTTTTTATTGAGTATGATAATTATTACAATTGTAGAAGACATTACTAATATTTACATGTAAATATTCTTCCTTGTGGGGCTTTTATCATATTTATATTAAAGAAAAAACCCTAAGCATTGTTTAATGATTAATAGAGCCCTAAATTCTTTTTGCAATTTTTAGGTTACTCCACTGCCCCCATCAAAATAGTATCTGGCCAATTCCGCCTATTAACCAGGAAAGGATTTACATCCATGTTTGTATTGATCATGGCTTTGCAAAGTCCCAATAATGTTAACTGCTAAACACTAGTAGCCATACAAACCTTATTAAAATATTTTGTAGTTATTAGCCCAAAAAAGTTATCAACGACCCTTCAACCTTTGCAATAATTACAACATCAAATAGACTTCATTCCTAATGCTAATCTTCCAAACTTTCCACACTATAAAATGAGCACTAAAGAGCATTCCATTTTTAAAGAATTAGTTTATGGCTTACTGTCTAAACAACTGATTCAAACAACTTTGAGCCCATGCATGTGTTGATCCTATGCTGCATGCACCAAAGAAGGATAGTAGCTGGTGAATATATGTAGGCAACAGGGCTATCAACAAGATAACCATCAAATTTTAATTTCATATACCTTGAATCACTACAGGAAAATCGCTCATTTCCGGCGGCTTTTTCCGACGGAAAATGAACCTTTTCCGGCGGTTTTGTAGTGTTCCGGCGGTTGAGTTGCCGCCGGAAAAAATGGCGTAGGAAAATAAATTCCGGCGGTTTTTTCCGACTGCAAATTAATCCGGCGGCTTGCCGGCGGTCTAAAACCACCGGTCAAATTAAAAAAAAAAATAAGATCCAGTCCTAGCGAGCTCCCCTCCCGCTGTTACCGGCGCCAGCCAGTCTCGGCGAGCTCCCCCCACCCGCCTCCCGTGCAATCCCGTCCCGGCGAGTTCCCGCGTAACCCGTCCCGGCGTCCCGGCGAGCTCCCGCGCAACCGGAGCCGTTCCCATGCAACCGGAATGCGCGAGCCGTTCCCGCGTCCCGGCAAGCTCCCCGCTCCCGCGTCAAGGCGCGATGTGTCTTCCATGGGTTTCGAACTGCGGTTCTCCGTGAGATTATTAAGCAACTAACCAAAATGCTGTTTTTGTAAAATTGTTTTTATTGTGAATATTTTTTATTTAAAGTATATTCAACCCGAAAATCAATTAATTTTTTTATTTATTTTTTAAAATAAAACTAATTAATTTAAAATAAAAAATAATATTTAATAAAAAATAAAAATTAACTAACTAATTAATTTTAAAACGAGAATTAATTAAATAGTTAATATAAGTTTTAATGATTTTTAGTTAAATCATTTAAATAGTAAAAAATTTATTCATTTTCAATAAATTTTTAAATTCCGCCGGAAAAGTGAAAAAGCCGCCGGTAATTCCGCCGGAAAATTTCGTGAGGAAAAGCCGCCGGAAACGCGCCGGAAAGCCGCCGGAAATGTGACCGTCGGAAAGCCGCCGTAAAATTTCGTCGAAAATCAGTGTTTTTCCTGTAGTGAATAGAGGAGCTAGTGGACATATTATTAGGTTCTTCCATTTTCTCTAAGCTCGACCTGCATAATGGGTACCATCAAATCTGAATGTGTCCCATAGATGAATGAAAGAGAGTCTTCAAGACTCGTCAAGGCCTCTATAAATGAAAATTCATGTTATTTGGATTGTGTAATGCTCCATCAACCTTCATGAGATTAATGAATGAGGTAATCAAACCCTTTTTGGAGAAATTTTGTGTTGTTTATCTTGATAACCTTTTAGTTTATAACAACTTGTTTGAAGACAACATTTAGCATTTAACTGCTCTCTTTTGTTGCAAATCTATTTTTCATGTCTTATGTTTTGATGATTGACAAACACTGTTTCTCTTGGACAGCTTGTTGCTTCTAACTTTTCAGCAATCGAAGATCGGACGATCAAAAAGGAGCCAAGTTCAGGAATGCGTAGGTTTAGGGTTGAGTCAGTCTGTACATTTGTTTTTTACCTTTTGAGTCCACTTGTAATAGTCAAAGAGACTGATGCTATGTAACCCTTCACACACACACACTTGAGAGACTTAGAATTTCTGTTTTTACTCATATCGGCCAGGACGATTTCTTGGATCGGCCTGGACGATCAGCTTAAAACAGAAAGTCTAATTCTTAATTAAGGCAGCCGATATTAACAGATCATCCTGGACGATACGTGTATCGGCCAGGACGATAAGCTCAAAACAGAAAGTAGTAGCCGCCATAGTCAAGTATGATATACTGTATTTTTAAATTATCGGCCAGGACGATCCCATGATCAGCCTGGACGATATTCACAAATTATGCCATAATTATTAAGGAAATCAAGGAAGTAATTAAGGATGATTGATACGATCATATCGTCCTGGACGATCGCAGAATCGGCCAGGACGATCTAGTCAAAACCTTAAGTTACTTCAGGACGATCGATATCGGCCAGCTCGTATCCAGGGCTAAGGGTAAACCATGAACGGATATTCTACTATTCTATGGATTAAATGAGATTGGTAACTCGTTAACTCACAGGTTTTTAAATCAATCACATGGAATACTATATCATTGACGTGCCTTGATTAAAAAAAAAAAATTAGGAATCTCTTTTGCTGTGCTTTCTTGTACCCTCCTTTTTGATATGTCAAAAGGGTGAGAAGTTTATGAGGTTCTTTTTTCATCAATCCTGAATTTTTGCTATTAACTCCTTTTGTAGTGTTTTGCCATAATAAAAAAGGGGGAGATTGTTGCAAATCTATTTTTCATGTCTTATGTTTTGATGATTGACAAACACTGTTTCTCTTGGACAGCTTGTTGCTTCTAACTTTTCAGGAATCGAAGATCGGACGATCAAAAAGGAGCCAAGTTTAGGAATGCGTAGGTTTAGGATTGAGTCAGTCTATACATTTGTTTTTTACCTTTTGAGTCTACTTGTAATAGTCAAAGAGACTGATGCTATGTAACCCTTCACACACACACTTGAGAGACTTAGAATTTCTGTTTTTACTCATATCGGCCAGGACGATTTCTTGGATCGGCCTGGACGATCAGCTTAAAACAGAAAGTCTAATTAAGGATTCTTAATTAAGGCAGGCGACATTAACAGATCGTCCTGGACGATACGTGTATCGGCCAGGACGATAAGCTCAAAACAGAAAGTAGTAGCCGCCAAAGTCAAGTATGGTATACTGTATTTTTAAATTATCGGCCAGGACGATCCCATGATCGGCCTGGACGATATTCACAAATTATGTCATAATTGTTCAGGAAATCAAGGAAGTAATTAAGGATGATTGATACGATCATATCGTCCTGGACGATCGCAAGATCGGCCAGGACGATCTAGTCAAAATCTTAAGTTACTTCAGGACGATCGATATCGGCCAGCTCGTATCCAGGGCTATTGTCAGGACGATTTGTCTCTATTTTGAACTGATCAGCCCGGACGATCGTGATATCGACCGGGACGATCAAGCCAATTTTCAATCGTCCTGTTTTCCATCCAGGGCGATGCTCTGGCCGATCATCATTGATTTGTACTGATCGGCCAGGCCGATGTCTATATCGGCCTGGACGATATTGTTGGCAACTTGCAATTAATGAGCTCTTTTGAAGCTCTTCTATTTAAGAGCTCTTGTTCAACGTTTTTAAAAACCTTTGGCTGCTGCCTTGACCTGAGAAGACCTTGAGGAGAGAAAGAGAGAGAGGAGAGAGAGAGAGGATCTTGTGAGGGGGAGCTTGTGAGGGGTTTCACAAGGGTTGCTTCAAGGACCTCTCTGCGTCGTCTTCGTCTAGAGTTTCTCATCCGTGGAAGGGTCGGTAGAGGTAAGGAGTTTTGCTTTTGGTTTTGGTTCTCTGCCAGCTTCAGGAGGAAGCAAAAGGAGATAGGTTCTCTGCCTTGTCGGGGTGGCAAAAAGGAGGTTCTTGTGAGGGTTTCTCCGCCTAGCCGTGGGGGCTAAAGGAGAGTCACATTTTTGTAGTGCAATACTTGGAGGGTGCCTCCAAGGAGTGGACGTAGGTCGAGTCGACCGAACCACTATAAATTTCTGTGTTCCTTTTCTTGCTTCCGCACTTTTAAATTCCGCATTTATTTTTGTGGTGTGTTTTGGTTTTAAGCAATTTTCTTTCTCTATTAAAAGAAGTTTTTAAAATACCAATTCACCCCCCCCCCCCCCTCTTGGTTAGTTTGGGACTAAGTTCATAGGGCTTAACATCCCCATCGAACTTTCATCTTTATCACATTAAGACAACACAAGTTATATCTCAATATTCTAAAATGTGAGTTTGCCACCTTAAGTGTCTATTTTCTTGGTTTTATCATATCCAAAGATGACATTCATGTTGATCTGAGGAAGGTGGCTACTATATCCAAATGGCCAACACCCAAATATTTTTCTAATGCTCATAGTTTCTGCAACCTAGTAAATATTTATAGCAAATTCATTTGAGGATTCAATATTATGAGGAAATAATAACCAACTGTCTTAAATTAAAAGAATTCCAATGGAATGATAAAATGAAATGAAGATTTGATGTTATTAAAATAGCCTTGAGTTTATCCCAAGTTTTGTGTTGTAACTTAGGCTTCTGAGTTTATAATTTTGATGATAATAAATAAAAGTGATTAATCTTTTATTTCTCCTAGTATTTGCAGTGTATATTTGTTTTTGTGTTTACTAATATTTCAGGTACACCATACATATTTCTTTAAAGATTCAAAACTTAAGATTGTATATAATTGGTTATATTAAATTAGTGTATAATTTTCATTTCTTGAGTTAAGACTTGTAATGATGTATGTTAGTTTGTTGATTGTGCACACACACAGAAAGAGAAAAAAATGATTTTAAATATTGTAATTTTTCTATACATTGTAATGTATGATCTGTATTATACTATATAATCTAGTGTAACATAAATTAATTAAAATATTTTTATTTTCCTAAAAAAAATATTTTTAATATAACTAATCATATTGTATGAACACCACATCGTACTGTACAATCTGTAATAATTAGAAAGCCCACCGTCAATTAAATTAGGCAAAAATTTGAATTTGAAAAGTTGTTCTAATCATATTGTACGATCATGATCGTATTGTACGATGTTTAAAATATTGTCTAATTTAATCCTAAGATTAGTCAATCAAAATAGCTTAATTTTGATATTTTGATCGTACTGTATAAACTGGATTATACTGTACGATGAACAGAGATGATCTTGTCCATCCCATACTGCGTCTTGGACGAACTGCTTTTTTTTTAACTATTCATACATCACATCGTACCAGACATCGCACAGTATGAATAGGTAATTGAACTGTTTGTACAGTACTAACTGGACATCGTACAATAATAATAGGTTAATTTTTGCATATCGTACTAGGCGATCTTGCGATCGTATTGTACGATCTTTGATGGATGAATTGCGTTTCTTAGGGTTTTTTTTAGCCCTCTATTTAAACACTCTCATAAGACTTTGTAAGAGTCTTTGGCATCCATTGAAGCTTCATTTTTTGGAGAAAATTTGAAGAGAGAACTTGAAAGGGAGAGAGAAAAGGGTGGAGTTTGAGAGAGGGAGAAAAACCTTGGAGGGGGTTTTAAGGGAGTGTGAAGGAGATTACGCACGGTTTCTACGATGAGCTTACACCTCAGTACCATCAGATTCAAGGTTCATCTTGAGGGAGGTTTTGGGAAGAAGAAGATCTCTTTGGTGTCAAAGGACCCAGCTCCTCCGCCGCACTAGGAAGGTGGAAGTGATTTTGTAAGGGCTCCACCTTGCCGAGGGGGTAAAAGGAGAATCACTAAAGGTTTAGTGTAATAGTCGGAGGGTGCCTCCAGGGAGTGGATGTAGGTCATGGTTTAACCGAACCACTATAAATCATTGTGTTCTTTCCTTTATTATTTCCACACTTTATTTCTACATTCAGTTTTATTGCGATTAATTGCGTAGGTAAAATTGATAATTTATCTTTTTATCATGAATGTAATTTGCTTATGCATCAAGTTATAAGAAGATATTTCTTTTCATTAAAGAAGTTTTTAATTATCTAATTCACCCCCTCTTGGCACGTCTCGTAATTTCAATTGGTATCAGAGTGAGTTTCAAAAATAGTGTTTTAAAAAATATTGAAAAATCGATCATGGCATATTTTGGAAATCGTAACATTGCATAAAGCTATTCAATCATGCGACCATCTTTATTTGAAAATATTTCTTTTAATTTTTGGAAAATTTGCATGCCTATTTTCCTACAATTAATCGATTATCAAATGTGACATATGATTCAAACATGCTATTCTATACTGTCATGTATTATAAATGGAGTTAAATTTGATATTCCTTTTATTAAATGGTGTAGAATAGAAAAAATTAATGCTTAACTAAATGCTAGATGCTTAAATTATTTTTTTATGTATTAAATTTTGACGATTGCATGAAAATCTTTATATGTACTACTGGCAAAGAAATTTGAGATAGATTATGCAATACATATGAATGTTCTAGTTAAGTCAAGTAATTTAAGTTGAATATTCTAATGCATGACTATAAACTTTTCTGCATTAAACCTTATGAGACGATCTTAGACATGTATAGTAGGTTTACAAATATTGTGATGCCATTGCATGCTTTAGGTAGAGAATTTTTGAACTTTGAAAATGTTAACAAAATTCTACACTCTCTACTTGATAAGTTTGATGCCAAAGTCACGGCTATATGTGAGTCAAAAGATTTGGATGCTTATTCTATAGATGATCTAATAGGCACACTCATTGCTTACGAGCAAAGTGTGAGTCAAATACTTTTGGATGCAGGTGATGAAAAGACTATATTGCTAAAAGCTAAATACACTGATGAATGTGAGAGTAAGGAGATAGCATTGATAACAAATAATTTTGAAAGTCTACTAAAGCACAAGCATAAACATCAACAAAAGTGGAGCAACAATAAAAATGATAAAAATATTAAATTTTCTTCTGACATTATTTGCTTTGAATGTAGAAAATCTAGTCATCTGAAATTTGAATAACCCAACTTAAAAATTCTTCCTGCAAAGGAAAAGAGTAAAAATAAACTGATTGTAATATGAGAAAAAGATAAAAAAGTAAAAAGTCTCCTGGGCAGCCCAAATTTCTTAATCATCAAAATAGGAGCAGGACAATGAGGTATAAGTATGTTAATATTTATTTGTGTGTTTTGTTTATGTGTTTTATATGTTTTGTTTATGTGTGTTGTATATGTGAGAGCCAAATTTTCATGTTTTCCTTTCAGGATCGTCCAAAATGAAGTTGAATCATTCTGGGACGATCAGTACAGGTTTGCACAAAATTTCTGGCTGGGAGGTTCGTCCTAGGACGAAGCAGGGTTCGTCTGGATGAAATTTGTCCAGAGAGCAAGCCGTCCAGGGACGATTACTATTCTTGTCTGAATGAAGTTTGTCCAGAGGACAGATCGTCCTGGGATAATTTTGGATCGTCCCGTATGATCTGCATTGATATATATGAGTTTGAGATCTTTTAAAGAGAAAGAAAAGCTCATGAGAGAGAAAATTGAAGGAAAAAGGAAGAAAAGTGATTTTTGGGTGACTTGGATCCATTTTCGTCCGTCGTCGTAGTTGGAAAAGTTGACTGACTCGACGTAAGGCACATTCCGCCTTTCTCAATTTTCCGAAATGAGATTTTGATAACTTTTCTGTTTCAAATGTTATTTCCGTTAGCGAATATTTGGTTTCATTTTGCACTGATAAACTTTCTACCGCGTAACTTTTGGTATATTTCTGAGATGATATTTGTGCACGTTTTGAGTATTTTCTAAAAGCGTTTTACCAGGTATTTTATATTCTGCAGCGTTTTAATTGAATTACGAATTATTTGGATGTCGGAAATATTTGCTTCAGTACAATAAAAGTCTTACAATGTTGTTTTTTATTATCTGTGATAATTTGGTGAATTTCTGAATCTGTGAATTATGTGTAAATTTCATATACTGCTGTTATGTCGCTGACGATTTTTCTGATGAAAGCTGATTTTTTGAATTGAATACTTTGATGTGCTGTGATATCAGAAGGGAGTTATAAGGGGCCAGAATTTTTTGAGATTCTATCTGTGTGAGGGAAATCTGAAAAGAAAATAAAATCTGTTCTGAAAATTTTGTATATATGTTATATTCTGGTGCTATAAGCACAAAGGGAGACATAAGGGGCTAGAATCCGTTGAGATTCTGTCTGTGTTAGGGAAGAAAGACATAAGGGGCCAAAATCCATAGAGATTCTGTTAGGGTCCGGGAATCTGATATGTGTTCTGTGATATGTGATTTGATTGATCTGATTTAAAATCTATTTTGTATGATTCGATCTATTTGTTCTGTGAAATCTGACTTGAATATTCTGTTATATGAAGTGAATTCATTTTTCTGTATCAGTGATTTGATTTTCATTTGATCAAGTATCTGTATTCTATTGCTTATGCAATTTCTATACGATTATCTGAATTTTGTACGGCTATTTGAATAACTGCTTCTGATGTATTTTCTGATGTGTATTTCTGGAGATTTTGATTGGCTGGTGTAGTCTTGCTGACCTGTTAGCTCATTCTTGTATATGCATGATTTTCAGGTTCTGGGAAGGGGAAGGAAGTCTTGGACTAGCAATTCCGTGTCTGATCAGTTGTTAGGTATTTTGTACTTTGATTTTTGTACAGTCATGACTTTTCTGTTTCGTTCTATTCTTTCTATCTATAACCATGCACTGTAATGTACATGATTATTTTGAGGACTGAATGAAGAATATAGATGAATTGTTCTGTATATTTGGATGTTCATAGTAGCTCTGTGGTTTCTGTATGTTTGATATATGGAAGAAAGTCTAAAGCAAATTTCAAAGCTAGATCCAGGATTTTCATCATTTATCGCGGCTCGACGCGAAGGGATTCGTTCCAGTCAGGTTGGGTCGTGACAGTATGCTTGTTTATCTATTTTGTATGTTTAACTTTTTTTTATCATAATTGTATGTTTTTGTTTTGTTATTATGTTGTGTGTTATTTTATCTCTTCTTTTTTATAATATCAAAGGGGGAGAAAGTTTTGTAGCTGGTTATATTTTATTTTAATTTTTGTTATTATTTAGTTATTTAAAAAAAATTAAAAAAAATCTTTCCCTTATTTTTTAATGTAATTCTTTTAGAGAGGGGAAGTTTAGGAGAAAATATTTTTTCAATTTACAAATTCAACTAGTATTATTTGCTATAATAAAAAAGATGGAGATTGTTATAACTTAGGCTTCTGAGTTTATGATTTTGATGATAACAAATAATAGTGATTAATCTTTTATTTATCCTATTATTTATAGTGCTTATTTATTTGTGTGTTTACTAATATTTCAGGTACACCAAACATATTTTTTTAAAGATTCAAGACTCAATATTGTGTACAATTGGTTATATTAAATGAGTATGTAATTTTTATTTCTTGAGTTAAGACTTATAATAATATATGTTAGTTTGTTGATTGTACACACACATAAAGGGAGCAAAAAAAATGATTTTAAATATTTTAGTTTTTCTATACATCGTACTGTATGATCTGTATTATACTGTATGATCTAGTGTAATAAAAATTAATTAAAATATTTTATTTTCCTAAAAAAATATTTTTAATATAACTAATCATACTATACAAATACCACATCATACTATACGATCTATTATAATTAGAAAGCCCACCGTCCATTAAATTAGGCAAAAATTTGAATTTGAAAAGTTGTTCTAGTCGTATTATATAATCATGATCAACTGTGCGATGTTTAAAATATTGCTTAATTTAATCCTATGATTAGTCAATCAAAATGACTTAATTTTGATATTTTGATCATACTATACGAATTGGATCATATTGTACAATCAATAGAGATGATCTTGGTCGTCCCATGCTTCGTCCTAGATAAACTATTTTTTTAAAACTATTCATACAACACATCGTACCAGACATCATATAGTACAAACATGTAATTCAACTGTTCATAGAGTGCTAACTGGACATCGTACAATACTAACAGGTTAATTTCTATATATCGTACTGGACGATCTTGTGATCGTACTGTATGATCTTTGACGGCTGAATTGAGTTTTTTAGGATTTTTTTGAGCTCTCTATTTAAGCACTCTCATAAGACTTTGTAAGAGTCTTTGACATCCATTGAAGCTTTGTTTTTCTATAGAAAACTTGAAGAGAGAACTTGAAAGGGAGAGAGAAAAGGGTGGAGTTTGAGAGAGGGAGAAGAACCTTGGAGGGGGTTTCAAGGGAGTGTGAAGGAGATTTCACACGATTGCTCCAGCGAGCTTGCACCTCAGTACCATCGGATTCAAGGTTCATCTTGAGAAAAGTTTTGGGAAGAAGAAGATCTCTTTGGTGTCAAAGGACCTGGCTCCTCCGCCGTACCGAGGAAGGTGGAAGTGATTTTGTAAGGGCTTCTCCTGCTAGTCGAGGGGACAAAAAGGAGAATTACTAAAGGTTTAGTGTAATACTCAGATGGTACCTCCGGGGAGTGGACGTAGGTCATGGTTTGACTGAATCACTATAAATCGGTGTGTTCTTTTCTTTATTATTTCCACACTTTATTTTCACATTTATTTTTATTGTGATAAATTACATGGGTGAAATTGATAATTTATCTTTTTATCTTGAATGTAATTCATTTTTGCATCAAGTTATAAAAAAATATATTTCTTTTTATTAAAGAAGTTTTTAATCATCCAATTCACTCCCCTCTTGGCGAGTCTCGTAATTTCATTTTGGCACTCCTAAACTTTGACAAATCTTTTAATGTGGACATAGATGCATCATCTTTAGGAGTGGTAGTTATTTTATCTTAGTATAACTGACCTACTGAATATTTTAGTGAGAAACTCTATGCAACAAGATAGAAGTGGATAATATATGAGCAAGAACTTTACGTTGTAGTTTGTGCTTTAAAGTAATGGGAACATTACTTATTGCATCAAGACTTCGTATTGTGCGGTGACCACCAAGCTTTTCAATACATTACTAATAAAAAACACATAAGACATATGCATACTTGTTGGATTCTTTTTTACAGAAGTTCACTTTTGGTTTAAAAAATAAACATAATCATCAAAATAGGGTGTAAGATGATATGAACCAAAGATCATCGATCCCATGTCACTCAGGTACAAATTGAATTAACTAGGTTGGAATGTCTAAATGAGGTATATATAGTAAACAAAGACTTCCAGGAAATCTAGAACCATCGCATTCATAGCTGGATAGTGTTAGAATTTCTATTTGATATGGTTTTATGTTTAAAGGAAATTTATTGTTCATCCCTGAATCATTATGGAGAAAATAACTTATTAAATATGTACATTGTGGCAGGTTGGCTGCTCATGTTGGCTAGAAAAAGATACTAATTTAGTTACAAACAAGTTTTTTAAAACCATGCCTTCACTTAGACGTAGTGCGGTTTATTGAAAGATGTTAAATATGCTAAATGTATAAAAATAGCAAGAAAAATTATAGCTTATATACACTTATTCATGTTCCAAATTGAATTTGGTAAGATCTGGGCTTGAACTCCATTCTGGGAAAATTACCATGCACAAAATGAGGAAACAACTCTATCATGGTGGTTGTGGACATATTCTCAAAGATGACTCACTTAATCACTTGTAAAAAGGCATTCGATGCCTTAATATGGCTTGCTTATTCTTTTATGAAATTGTACGTTTATCTCCACAGTGTTCCAAGAAGTCTCACCTCAGATAGTGATGTTAACTTCATTAGCCATTTTTCACATGAAATTTGAAAATGTTAGCATGGTGAACTTAATCTAAGTTTCACTTACCACCCAAAATCAGATGGGTAGATCAAAGTTGTTAACATATCTCTTAGAAAATTTTTACGCTGCTTGGTGCAAGAATATTCCAAAATAGTGAGATAAAATTCTAGGACAGGTTGAATTCACTTACAACTCAATGTCTAACCATTCTATAGGTTGTTGTCCTTTTAGCATTTAATACTTTTTACTTAACCGTCATGTTTTTTTACTTAACCTTCATGTTTCATGGTTTGATTTGGCTGTGTCATGTTGAGTTTTGGGAAATTTTGGCCCCTAATCAACTCTAGGTCAAACTGGGTCCATCAAAGTGCAATTTACTGTTCAACAAGTTATATTAAAGGCTATGGACATGGTCAAGGGTCTTGGGGAAGGTCTCAAGGTCAAATTCCATAAAGTGGCAAGTCCAGTGGTATGGATTGTAAATATTTGAAGGTTTCATAGCCTTTGAAAATCAATTTAGTTTGTGCGGTTAGAAGTGTCAGATTGAGCTCAAATTTTGAGGGTTGACCCTAGTTAATATGCAATTAATAGATCATGAATAAGATGTTGTTTGATTGGATTTTAAGGTGATTGAAAAATCATCCAGAAAATGTTTCAAGACCTGAATCCTTAATTGTGGGATTTAGTTTAGAATTCAGCATTTGGATTGGATTTGAAGTTTTATTGGAGGTAGGATGGGCCCTGATGACCTCATACAAAGTTGAGGTCAACAACTTCATTCTTGGATTACCATGCACAAAATAAAAAAATAACTCTATATATCATGTTGGTTATGGTCAGGTTTTCAATGATGGCTCTCTTCATCACTTATAATTTGATGCCTTAATATGGTTCATTTCTTCTTTTATGAAATTTTTAGTCTCCATAGTGTTCCAAGGAGTCTCACCTCAGATTGTGATGTTAAGTTCATTAGCCATTTTTTAATTACGTGAACTTTGAAAATGTTTGCATGTTGAACTTGATCTAAGTTCCACTTTCCACCCACAATCAGACGGATATATCAAAGTTGTTAATCGAGCTCTTGGAAATTTGCTACACTGCCTAGTGTAAGAACATCTCAAAACAGCGGGATGAAATTCTAGGACAGATTGAATTCACTTATAACTCAATGTCTAACCATTCTACAGGCTGCTGTCCCTTTAGCATTGTCTAAGAAAAAGTCCCCAATCATACATATTGGACATTGTTGTCATCCCAAAATGTATAAGCAAAGTAGCTGGCGAGTTCTCTTTCCAATACAACAACAAGCTCGATGAAGTTCTCCAGAAACTGAAGTAGTACTCTAATGAGACATACAAATAATTAGCTGATATACACAGTAGGCATAAAACGTACCAGCTAATTATCTTATGTTTCATATAATCGCACGTATATGTATACTTTTTTACTTGGCCTTCATGTTTTTTTTCCCTTAAACACGATTAAATTACTTGAGAATTTCTAGTAGAATTTTTCCATTGTAATGGGATAAAATCAATGCTGCTTTGACTTTGAAAAAAGACAATACAACTTGGACTGAAGAGTATCCTCCTTCTGTTTTACTTCATCTTTAATCACTACGGACATGTAGATTTTTGCACGCAAGATAATAGCTTTAATCATTATTGTAATAGTCATCATTAGCGTGGTCACAATAATAAACTTAGACTTTATTTGTGACGGCTTTACTTTTGCTTTTTAAATAAGCTTTTTAGTTCAAAAGTTAAAATTTTTGTACTAAAAAATTATTTAAAGAAGCAATAAGAAAGCAGTCACAAACGAAGCCTTAATATGTTAATTAATGACACATAATTAACATGCCTCAATAAAGACTATTATTACACATGATTAATAAGTTGTTAAAATTTATCACAGCTTGAAAGTAAGGCTTTCCTATTAATAATAGAAGGCTTTTGTAGTGATTTTGAAACAGTTACAAGAGCATTGTAGTTGCATAGTCCTTATGCAGCGGTTTTGCAACGGCTGGAAAAGAGATTTAGGCTTCGTTTGTTTTTTTAGTGCTTTTGTAAAAGACAGTTTTAAAAAACATTAGTTTAAAAAATGAAGTTTTCTAACGGAGAAGCATATATAAAAAGCTTTCTCAAAACTGCAGAAAAATGAAAAAAAAAGAGTTATTGGGAACGTGATTTGACGAACCAAACAACACAAAAAAAAATTCCTCCGTTTTTGGAAACGGAAAAGGCAAAAAAACGCTCAAACAAACAAAGCCTTAGCATTACAAGCTACCATTAGTAGTGATTTAAACTTCTATAATACCTGCTATTTCTGAAACATTAATAATGTTTTAGGCATTGATGATCAATTAAATGACTAAAAAAATAATTTGCAATTCCGTCAATCATAAGTCACATTTGCAGAAACCCTATGGATTTTTATTATAAACAAGAGTAGCAATGTGATTATGCGCCACAGTTCCAATCCAAAGCTTCCCCTCCACTTCCTTTACTTCACTTACAAGCTTCATCACTTGACCTTCTCTGTCTTCCAGCACTTCTATGACTTGGCTATTTTCATCAAATAGAGCGATCACAGTATACATCTTCATTCCTAGTCGCCGAGCCAGAAAGTGGAGGTTCAGTGGAAGCTTGAAGTAGATGCTTCTCAGCCATGGATTCCATGAGAGAAACTCTTGGCTTCGAGTTCTACAGCAGTCAATGGCCACCCAGAATTGTCCTTTATCGTTCATTCTAACGTTGTCAGGGAAGCCCGGCAGGTTAGCAAATACCTCAAGTTGTCCACTCTTTGGACCTTCTAGCCAGAATCTCATAACCCTGCAATATTAATGGCTAATTAGCTTGTTGTTTGTGTTTGATCGTATTCAAGGTGATAATAATTAGTTCGAGTTCAACAACTTTTTATAAGTTTGTATATTTAAGTAGCCAGGTTTGAATGGAACTTATTTGATGTGCATATATATATATATATATATATATATATATATATATATATATATATATATATATATATATATATATATATATATATATATATATATATAATTAGATTATGCATATTTATTGATATGAGTAAATATAAGTAGGAGGTTTAGTGTGTTATTTGTGAGTCATGCGGACAAAGAGACAGTCAATTCAAGGATCCCACTACTCCACTTAAGTTTTGTTTGAGACAAATTTCTTATTAATTTCTAAAATAATTTTTTAATACAAATTTTTTTTGAACTAAAAAATTTTATAATAAGAAATTTCTTTAGAAACCACTAAAAAAGTTTTCCTAAGCAAAACTTTAATATAAGGAAGAGAGAGGGAGCTAGCACAAATATTTTTCATTTATTATTTGTATAAATAAAATTCCCTCCTAATGAGGAGTATTTATAGCATTGCATGACCCACGGGATCCTATTAAACAACTTAGGCTTCGTTTGGGATGACTTTTTAACAACTTCTTAAAGCAGTTTTCTAGTAAAAAAATCACTTTAAAAAGCAATAAAAAATTAGTCCCAAACCAAGCCTTAATAAACCTAATAACTGATAAACTCACATGACTCTCATAAGACTCATCAAAATAATCACTTACATTTATTCATATTATTCTATATTTGTATGATGAACATTTATATTCTCTAATTTATATATGATTTTCAATTGGGCTTTATAATATTTGTGGAGAGTTCATGCTCAGCTCGATAGTAAGAGATTGAGAGAGCAAAAGTGAAGAGAGAGAGAGAGAGAGAGAGAGAGAGAGAGAGAGAGAGAGAGAGAGAATGCCTGCAGTTAGTAGTCTCTGTGAAGAGAAGAAACATTTGGTCAGCTGATAGTTGCACGCCATTGGGAAAAGCTAAGCCATTTAAGACAACATGGGTTGTCATGTTCAAGGGATCATAACGAAGAAGCCTACCCGTATTCTCCCCTTCAAGTAATATCAGGAAGTGATTTCTGCACCATAGATTTTCATCAGTAAAAATAATGAATTTTGTTAGTTATAGCTGAAAATCAAAATTAACGTTTAGAGGCCATTAAGATGGTTTTATGAAAACTTCACAAAAAAAAAAAAAAGTGATAGAGAGCTAATTAATTAAATACACTATAAAGAGCCTAATTTTCTCATGAACTAACCTTCTGGTATACCTCATACTGGTATCTGTGAAGAAGAGAGAGCCATTCTTATGAATGTCCAGATCATTAGCGAAGAGGATTGGCTTCCCCTCAACTGTGTTAGCAAGAGAAACGGCTAAACCGCCCTCCGGTCCAACAGCCATCAACCCAAAATATGCGTCGGCTATGTACAGATCTCCGGTTTTTTTGTCGAACCTCAGACCCAATGGCCGGCCGCATTGCTCCTCCTTCGCGTGTTGCTTTTCAGTCGTTGAGTTCACTCCATTGGCACACACCTTCTCACTCCTTAATCACCACTACAAGTTCTTTATTAGTTATTGATTATATCATTAATTAACTATATAAAAAGTATATATATGAGACATTAAAAATATATCATTGGAACTCTTCTTTTATATCCACAAACCCCTTCTTTCTCTCCTTTTTCTCTCTATTTTTTTTTCTCAAAAAGTGATTGGCCAATTGGCTTGTAATGACTATAAATATCAGCTGATATGAACTACAATTTTTATTTTTTGGAATGAAATGTTCTAGTAAAGTGCTCTACATTTATTTGTTGTTTGGTGGCTTTAACTGTGTGCATTTTCCTGGTGATATTAAGTAATTATATTTATATATTTTTTACTTTATTCATGACTCCTCTTTAGCATATGACAAGTCTTCCTCCACTTCATTAGCATCCTCCAAGATAATTAATTTAGCATGTAAAATCCCACAAACTCTCCCAACAACTCAATGTAGCTATTGTCTAAGTTCTAAAATATTTTGAACTAATCTTATTCCGACATCTCAACATCACCTTAAACCCCACCCAATTTTACCATCAATTTTAGATCATAAGTTCATGACGCTCTAAGTTAATCATCAACGATCATTTTTTGTCATTTATCTCACATAATATTTTCTTTGTATTAGGTAAAATTCTCACACATATATTAGAGAGAGAGAGGTACAAAAATTATATTTAAATACTTTAATATAATTATATTAAAATAAATTTAAAAGTTGTTAATTTTTTTAATTATTATAATATAAATTTTTATTAGAGAGAGAGAGATGACTCACCAATTTCGACTAACAAGAGCGAAGGTCTCCCACCCCACAGCTTCACCCATCCACCGCACAACACGACCGTCGGCTAAGCCAGCATATGGGCCCCGGCCCGACGGGTCGAACTCGATCGACTCGGGCCCAAACAACTGGCCCGAAAACTCGAGCTTGCCGGAGCTCAAACGGTTCTCACCGTCAGCCGGCCACCGCCCCATAACCTCATTATAGGGAGCAATGCTGTGACTCACTGGGCGGTAATCTATGCCAGCGAGAGGGCCGAGGTGGAAAGGATCAAGAAAGAGAAAGCCGAGGAGAATGGCAAAGAAGAGAATACGTGGGCTTTGGAGTAATGTATTTTCCTGAAGCACAGGCAAGCTTTTCTTCTCTGCCATGGCGGAATTGAAGAGAAGAGAGTACTATTCCTGGCTTTGGGTTCGTAAGGGTTTTATTGTTTTGGCAAAAGTTGAAGTGGGCATCAGACATGAGCGCCGCGTGAGTTACTGGACGGCTTAAAGGTAGGTGATGCATGACTCTTTCATGATATATATATATATATATATATATATATATATATATATATATATATATATATATATATATATATATATATATGATCAATGTGCAAACCGTCATTATATGATATATAAGAGTATAAAAAAATTAAATTTAGTGGCCGTTTGGTTGGGTGCATTTTTACCGTATACATTTTAAATGTATGTAGTTCAAGAATTCAAGTATTTGATTGTGTATTTCAAATGCAATTAATTCATTTGTGAATTTAGAATTCACCTTCTATCTCAAATTTGATATATTTAAAACCCTCTAGATTGGGCGGCCGAATGTCGTTGTCATAGTCGCTGCCTACCTGTCGTATTGAATTTGATCACTTGCTATCATTACTCAACAATTTTTTGTTAAGGTCTATCCCGTAGATGTACTCCAATTAGATTAGTGATTGATTCCTATGTTTTGTCGTAAACCTAATTGGTTACTTCCAATTAAATAAATCCATAGTTCATACCAAACTCAAAGGTTGGGCATTTCCCATTGATATAGAACTTATGTACCACAAACAATGATATCTTCAATTATAGCCCTTCAGATAAGAGGTAAGAAATTCTACTTGCTCTTGATAATCCATTGCTAGACCAAGTAGTTAAGTTAAATGGCAGAAAATTGTTGTAAAAATGAACAATGATGATGCACTATATTACTAAGGTGTTTTAAATGGTATACAATAGAAAGAGGAACGATGTTGTTCCATCACCGCCAATTTGATTCATAGTAGCGAATCACCTCCTAAACAAAGGTTGGCATCTTAAACATATCATATTACTTGCCGAGAAGATGTGTAAGACTAACTAAAAAGTCTAGCACTTTGTCAGGCTAAATCAGCAGAATTGGAGAAGAATCAATGAGATTGAGTGGGTCTCCTTTTATATTGAGAGTCGCATGCTTATAATTGTTAGCCTAGGGACAACTGTCCAATTGTTAGCATTGCTTCCTCATATTTCCATAAGTCAAAACTTTTTTTTAATAAACATTCTATCCTTTTAATGTAATTGACACCTTTTATTTGTGTAAAAGGATGTTGTGGTAGAAAGAATAAGAGAACTAAAAAAGGACATAAAAGTTCAAAGGAGTTAAGTAAATTTATTAGAGAGAGGGAGTTCAAGGAAGTCATAATGTACTTCTTCCTCCCTTTGTGTAACAATCCGAAAATAAAAAGTATTTAACATATAAATTTTTTATTTTATGTTTGAACTTGAGCACTTCAATGATGTATTTATAAGCATTAAGACGCTAGGTTTGAGATCACAACGTCTCCATAAAATGCCGATACGACTTTTGAGTATCTGTTTTACAGTAATTCTGGATTCGACATACAACATTGTGACATTGGGTCTGAGCATTGCGACAGTGTACTACTAGCAATGTTTATATTATTGTAATACATGATCCCTAGCTTGTGATTTTGATGATAAAAAATATTATTGATTGAAAATTTATTTCTCATAGCATATGTATTGCATATTATTTTTCTATATGTTTTAATATTTCAGGTACATCATACACCGCTCAAGAACGATCAAGGGTTAAATTTGAGTAGAATAGGATGTTATTCGAAAGGGTCTGTATTTTTAATTAATTAATTAATTTTATATTTCTTAAGTTTGGTCATGTAAGGGTGTTTGCTAAATTGGCAACCGTACAGAGTGAGAAAAGTGAGCTGAAACTTTTTAAATTAATCATACCATATGATTACGATCATACTATGCAATCATTTATACAAAAAATTAGTTTAACGACTAATTTTATAATTAATGATTATGAACTAATTATATTATATGATCCTGATCATACTGTGTATGATTCATTTTCATTAGGAAACCCTATTCACAATATGATTTAAGTAAGTATTTTGAAAAATTGATTTTTGAACTAATCGTAGTGTACAATCATAATCGTACTGCACGTATTTAAAATCTTATTTAAATTAATCAATGTGATCAATAAATTAAATCAAGATTTAATAAATATTTCCTATCATACTGTACGATATAAATTGTATTCTACGAATAACAAAGATGAAATTTGATCGTCTCAAATATTATACTAGATGAAACTTTAAATTTTTGAACTAATCATATAGTACAATGTTGATCTTACATACTCTATTAACCCTTAATGTTTGAAATGAATGTACAGTATGATGTAAATCATACTACATGATTAATAGAGATGATATTTAGTCGTCTTGGTAATCGTCCTGTATGAACAAAATAAAATTGAACTAATCGTATCATATGAACTTTCAATCGTACTGTATAAGTATGCAGAAATTGAACAGATCATCATAATAACTATTAAATTGTATTGGATGAACCCTTATTTTTAACTAATCATAATATACGAACCCATATCATACTATATAAATAGTATCGACTTAATTAAAAACTTAGAGTTTTTTGAAGTCTTGTACTTAAACAGCTCAATCTTGTCTCAAGTAAAACTTTTGTCTATTAAAGGAACTCTGAGGGAAAATTCTTGAGAGAACTCTTGGGCTTGGAGAGGGAGAAAGTGAGGTTGTGCGTGAGGGAGATAGAGTGTGAAGGGGTATTCACCCAATTGCTCCAGACAAGCTTACGCCTTGCTTCCTCTAGTAGCCCTATTGAGTTCTTAGAGTTGCTATTGGGAGAAAATCTTTAAGGTTAATGGTCATGGGTACTCTGCCTTCACTATAAGGGTGAAAAAGGATTGAAGGTTCTCTGCCGTCACCAGGAGGGTAAGAAAGATTTTAAAGGTTTGTTGTCATCAAAACGAGAGTGACAAAACTTTCGGTTCTTCACTGCACCAAGTTTGATGGAAGTGATTTGTAAGAGATTCTCCATCTTGTTGTGAGGGCTAAAAGAGAGCACTATAGTGTTAGTGCAATACCCGAAAATGAGGACTCTAGAGAGGGGATGTAGGTCAAGGTTGACCAATGTGCTATAAAATTATAGTGTGTTCTTTCTAATTTTTCTACTCTTTTATTTTTTGCATTTTAAATTTGCTGCACAAGTTTAATTTTCATTACAAATTGTATATAAATTACTGATCTTGCTTGATTAGATTTAATTATTGTTAGCAAAGAAAAAAAATCCTCTTTATTTATTTGTGTTAAAATAAAAATAATCAAGTTTTTAATTTGCTTCCGCTTGTGTTAGTCACTTAACTAGAAATTTTCATAAATTATGATATTGGTTAGAATAAAAAAGGTTATGTTTAAGTATTTTTTAAAATTGCCAATTCACCCCCCTCTTGGTGCGCCTATTGATAGTTCAACGAGGTCTTATAATCTCCCTGAACTTATATATATATATATATATATATATATATATATATATATATAATGTTTCCGCCTTCTTCATCGCCTCTCTCACTTGGTTACTTGGTTAGGAAGAAATGGAAGGAGGAGAAGAAATATATGAAGGAAAAGAAGAGAAAGGAGAGAGAAAGGTATTTGGATCGTATTTACCTATCATTCTTGTTACGGATTTGGTTCTATTCATTATAAGTGCCTAATCTACTACTCTTATTTTTAATTATTTTGATTTCTATAGATTCTATTTTTTTTTGGAAAACCCACAGAGGGGCCTACGCGTTAATTAAGGAAATAAATTACACAATCCTTAAAGGGAACATAAGCTTACTAATGCTCATAAGAGCTATAAAATTCAAAAGAAAAAGAAAACCTAAAAGCTTGAGTTCCCATCTAAGCAAAAGTACACAGAAACTTAGATACATTCTACGATGCACAAGAATGAGCACCCAAAAAAGGAGAAGACCACAAAAGGCTCCAATCCAGCTCCAACTCTAGCTAATAAACATAAAAAAAACCTACACTGAAAAGAACTTGTAGAAAAGAGTGAAATAACAATCATGATACGAAATAAAGAGATTAAACCAGTACTACAACCTAGCATCCACCGAATACACCATGAAAGCATAGCCCATAAAAGACCATAGATGGTTTACCAGCCAAATTAACAATCAAAATAAAATAAGTCTAAATGTAACCATAAGCTAGAATCCTAGTATCACTAGCACCAACAAAGATATATAAAATCGTAAAAGGATTGGAAAGGTAAGCAAGAATAAGATAAAACCACCAGCAAACGAAACAGGTACAGCGGGTTAAAAAACATTCAATACAATCAATAACAACTATCAAATTGGGCCAAATAACCGAGCTAGACAAACAACCACAATAGAGAAAACACACCCCAAAATAGAGCCAAAACCCAAGCAGAAACCCAACAATAAGGCCCCCATCCAACCGAAAAATAAGGCCAAAATAAAGAGCCACTCTATGTCAAAGAGAAGCCAACAGATCCATCACTGCAGAAAAATCTGAACCAACTACTAGCAAAAGCCAGAAATGAAAACCACTTGATTTAGAAGGAAAAGAGACAAAAAAAAAACAAAGGATAACAACATAAATTTCTAATATAAGGAGTATCAATCCCATCCTGAAAAATAATACCTCTTAATTGCACAGGAATGTTATTAGCACAATAATCCTTAAATTGAGACATATTGCAACCCCAGTTAGCTAACCAAAAAGCACAGAAATTAGCCTCCCTATGAACATGAGAGAAGGTAGCAGTGGTTAAACTTAATAAGTGTTTTATCTCCCTAACCAAATTGGAGAGATTCTCATTACTCTCTGACTCAAGCATACCATTAAAAAATCGAATGCTATAAAGGGAGTCCACCTCAATGATAAAAGTGGAAATTTGTAGAGAAATACACTGTTTAATGCCATAAAGCTCAGCACTAGTCTTATCCAACAAGGATAATGGGCCAGCAAACACAGTAATAGTATTTCCAAGGTAATTTTTAAGGATCCCACCACAACTAGCAACATTGTCATTATAAATGCCCTTCACATCCAGCTTGAAGGAATTAGAGGGAGGCTTAATCCAATAAACCAATCTAGAACCAGTCTAATAACAAAGTCCATTCAGCCTAACGCCAAGATCATTAGCCACAAAGGAAAAATGCTTAAATTTTTTACCGAAAGAAGGTTGATAGAGATTAGCTTCATGATTTTATCTTTCACATTATTAATAACTCTATTATGATTCATACTCACACCATTAAAATAAGAATTGTTCCTTTCTAACCATAAAAACTAGAGAACCAAAGAAGGAATCAGATTCCTAATTTGTCCTTTGGTTCTAACAAACAAAGACCCCAAAAAGGCAAAAATGGAAATATTAGTATGAAAACAATTGAGCTTAAAGACATCATCAAAGAAAATCTAAGTTTTAACAGCAATAGGGCCAGATAAAAAAATATGATGCATATTCTCCACATGGTAACAACACTGACATTTGGAAGGAAAAATGAGCCCTCTTTTTTTAAAATTATCCTCAGTAGGGAGAAACTTATGCAAGAGCCTCCACATAAAAACCGAGATAGAGGAAGGGATGGTTTTGTGCTAAATAAACGAGAAAATAAAAGAACACTCATGCTTGGATCGAAAAATGTTCCAAGCATCCTTGAACCTAAATTTACCATTTTTGGACAAGTTACATAATAGCCGATCATCAGAATTAACATTTAGAGTAGTATTCAAAACAAGGTTAAAAATGGGCACAGGGATGACATTAATAAGTTTATCATAATCCCAATGGTTGTCAATAATAAAAGCGCTCACCTTCTCTGACACAATAGAAAAGGAATTGGTAATAGAATCGATAGAATGTTGGCCCAACCAATGATCCTGCCAAAAGAACACATCACCACGGCCAAAATTCCTAGAGAGATGCAACCCAATCTTCCACTTGACCTTATAGAGTATATTCCAAACATTGGAATCACCTTGTTTGAAAGAACAAACAGAATGATGTTTACCAGCACAATACTTAGCCAACATAAACTTAGCCCAAAAACGTTTGTTAGCACATAAAGTATACCACAAATTGAAAGAAAAGACACAGGAAAGATCCCACATGCTTTTACAATCTAAAGCACCCTCTTTAACACCCACAACATTTATCCCATGAAGCCCAAGTAATTTTGGTATTGACATTGGCCCCTTTCCAGAAAAAACTTAATTATAAATTTATCAATCCTATTACAAACCATCTTAATAGGTTGAAGGGTTTGGAAACTATAAACTGGAAGGGAATAAAAAACACTACGAATAAGCGTAATTCTGCCACAAAAACTCAAAAAATTAGAGACCCAAGACAAGAGTTTATTATGAATGGAAGAAAATAAATCATCAAACAATGACTTCTTGCGACCTTTAAAGAGAGGAACTCCAAGGTATTTAATAGGTAAGTAAGAATGTGTGAAATCAGAAAGAGTTTTGATAGCCATAATACGAGCATTGAACTTCTTAACAGGAACAATAAAACAACATTTGGTTTTGTTTAAGGAAAGCCCACTCACATTCTCAAAGCAAGTAAAAAAATCTAACAGTTTATTAATTCGATTTAAAGTGCCACTGGAAAAAATGATAAAATCATCAGCAAAATACAAATGAGAAATAGAGAATCCACCCAAAGTTTTAAAATAGAGATTAGGGTTAAGCTGAAAAAGATTGGCCAAACCTCTCAAGAAATAGCCCATCACAATAATAAATAGAGCAGGGGATAATGGGTCACCCTGCCTGAGGCCATGAGAGGACTTAAAATAACCTTTACTCTTGCCATTAATAAATATAGAAAAAACACAACTTTCAATGCAATTTCTAATAAGATTAATAAAGATAGAATTAAACCCAAATTTTTTAAAATATTGTAGAGAAAACTCCAATCAATGTTATCATAGGATTTGGAAATATCAAGCTTCCAAATATTGTTGTTGGCTCTCACCCTAGCATCCAAATCATTACACAACTCATTCAGGACAAGAATGTTGTCCATAATGGCCCAACCTTTAACAAAGCCCATTTGATAATGGGAAATAATTTTAGGTAAAATAGGATTTAACCTGCTAATGAAAATTATAGAAATTAGCTTACTAAAAAAGTGCATAGGCTAGTAGGCCTCAAATCATTCCAGGATGTAATTGAAGAGAATTTGGGAGTAAGAACAATGGAAGTGGAATTAAAAAAATTGGGCATCAAATTCCCTTTAAAGAAATCCTTCACAGAAGAAAAAAGACCATGACAAATAATATTCCAAGTATGTTGAAAAAACTTAGTAGTAAAACCATCAGGACCAGCAACCGAATCACCATTCATATCAAAGACAATCCCCTTTAATTCATCCATAGAAGGAGGATTAACAAGCAGAGCATTATCCTCATGAGAAATAATGTTAGGAATAAGATTCTGATTAAAGACATTAGAAGAAGTAAAAACTTTATTTAGCCTATTTTGAAAGTGTTGAACCGCAAGATTAACAATTTCCTCTTTATCTTCCATGAATGAACCATCATCACGCATGATTTTAGAAATAGAATTCTTGGCCCTTTTTCTATTCACTAAAGCATGAAAATACTTAGTATTATTATCCCCATCAACCAAGTGTTTAGCATAAGCTTTTTGCTTCCAAAAAGCTTCCTCCTGGGTTTGCAACTTGAACAAATTAGCTTTAGCCTCTTGTATGAGGTTAAAATTGTTGTTGTCAGGACAGAGTTGATAAACATTCTCCAAAGATAAAACCTTATCCTCACAAAGGAGGCTATTAGTAAAAATATTTTTGAAAATATTATGATTCCACCAATTAAGGACTTGTTTCAGTATTTTAAGCTCGAGCCAAAACCTCTTCATGCCATTCACAAAATTACTAGGAAAGATAGGAGCATTCGAATTTTCCTGAACGATTTCAAGAAAGGAAACATGAAGAATCCACATGTTTTGAAATCTAAATTAGGGAACAGAATTTAAAAATCCATCTTTAACATTTATCAATAAAGGAGAGTGATCAGAAAGGGTATGACTAAGATGCTCAATCGAAGTAGTACCAAATGAATTCAACTAGTTATCATTAAACAAAACACAATCCAAACGTTGCCAAAGATGAGCACGAATCCAAGTAAATCGATTACCAATAAAACCAATATCAATCAGATTGCAATCAATGGTCATATTGTTAAACTCCTCCATAGCAAGAGAATTACGAGTAGACCCCCCCCCCCCCCCCCATACGTTCAGAAACATTTTCAACCAACCAGGGAACATTGCAAATACTATTAAAATGGCTTAGTTGTCCCATAAAATCCAACGAGAAGTAGGAATAGAAGAAGCATATATAAAAGAAGAAAAACAATTTAAATTCAGAAATTTAATACTACAATGTAGAACTTAAGTATAATCGCCAATCACATCAATTCTAACAGGATCCTTAAAAAAACCCATATTTTATTGGCAGAATTAAAAACAAAATGATGGAAACCCAGCCTTCAGGTAGTGGAAGGGAGCTTAGAAATGTTAATAAGTAGTTTAAGCAAAACCAAAATTGAAACATTATGGATACGACATAAATTATTAACTCTAACTCTAGAAGAGAGACAACCGATACCCCTCACGTTCCAAATAATGGTTTTAAACATAACAAAGAGATTAAGAAGAAGTATTTGAGCAGCGAGTATTTCTAGTCGGTTGAAAATAATATTTTTGATTTTCCTTCCCTTCCTATTTTGAGATTCAGAATAACTAGTGTCAAAATCATCTTTAGCATAAGTTTTAGCAACCATGTCCATATCATGAATGTCAGTTAAAGCATTAGAATTATAGTTAGAAGAAGAGGGGCGCTTACAAACATTTTTGGAGTCAAATGGAGGACATTCATTGTCCATAAAAAATCTTCCATATACAAAACCTGCTTACCATCCTCCACCACATTCAATTGATTTTCCTCTTCCCTAGCCAATTCACCTTCCTCCCTTTGATTCCCAATAACAGCACAAGTTTCATTTTCACACAATTCCTCTACCTGATTAACAATAGCATTTTCCTGCTCAATCAAAAGGGAACCATTAGTAGCTTTATTAGGTAAACTTATATGAACTAATTCAGGACAAGTTTTATTAATAGAAATAGAAGCATCAACATCAATTATAGCTTCAATATGATTAACTCCCTCCACCACTACCGGTTCCTCCCCACGAGCATCCTCCATAGTACAATCAGGTAAAGTTTTAGAAGGAAATCCCTGGCCATTAGGACATCACCCAAAATGGTAACAATTGTTCAATATTTTCAATTGGTTCCATAATCGGCCCCAACAAGAGCACAAAATTTTCAATAGGAACCAACCCAACATCAGTACTCGAAGGGACATTAGGGGTTGGAATTATATTAGTGACATCAACAGCATTAGGAACCAAAATAGATTCCACCACCTTATTAGTATTATCAACATGAATCAAATCCCCCTCAATCCTTTGTGTTTTATTCGAAGAAACCTTCTCCATATGGAGAGAAGGATTCTTTTTAAAATATTCACTGATACCATGACCATGCATTTTGTAAAAAGTGAAAAAAATGGGAAGATTTTCAAATTCAATTTTTTTGGAAGTATCCCTTTAATTCCGACCCAATCCAGATTTCAGCAGGATGTTTTTTGGAAATATCCAACTCCACCAAAGCCCTTGTTACAGACTGCCGAGAGACAGCCGCTATAGCCTAATCGGTTTGTAATGGTCATCCAAAAATTGAAGCCAAACCAAATAAAACTTGCGAATTAAAAAAATGAAGACGAAGATTCAGAAACGAATTCCAAACATGCGCTATCGGTGATTCTTCCCTCACATCAAAATCCGGTGTCCATTTTAGCAAATGCATTTGGCATGCCTGGATATAATAGGATCTTCGAGCAAAAACCCGACTATAGTCAAGGTCATTAAATAGTTGAATCGCGACATGCCTATGATCCAATAAACCAATATGGAAAGCATTTGACAGTTTTAGGTTAGCAAAAAATTTCTGTATAACATCAAGATTTGGTCGTTTTAGTAAAAATTTGCCAACCAACGTTAGAGAGAATGGAGCAACAAGTTCATTAACCACGACGTCCTCAATCAAGAGAGCTGGGCATCCCTTAAAAGAGGAATGCACAAATTTCAACTTCAAAGAAGATGAGGCAGATCCAGCTAAAACATCCTTGAAAGAACGAGATTTACCAGCAAGAGCCATGAGAAGGGGTGACGACGGGGTCGTCATAGCCCTGAACCCAAAATCCGAGGAAAACTTGAAAACCAAACATAGAGAAAGAACAACAAAGAACAACGATTAAGAAAGAAACAAAAAAGTAGAGAGAAAACCATGCCATGAAGGCCAGCCAGAGAGCTCGACGGAGAAACCCTATATCACCTCCGAATTGCCAGAGCAGTCAAGCGAAAATAAATGTTGATTTCTATAGATTCTATTTATCTTAAATCTAAAAAAATGCATCCTTATGATCTCGCAAGCTTTCACTGTTTGAATTTTGATATGTTATAAGTTTGATAATTCTAAATGATTTGATATAAATTTATTGCATTTTCACGAATTAAATATGTGCATATCAATTTTTATGTGAATAAGTAGTGAAATATATTGAAAATAGAATATAATGATATGAGTGATATATACTAGAATGTACTACTAGTACTAGTGTAATGATATATTGATTGATATCAAATATATGATCTTTTTAGGGGGAACCCACAAAGGGGTCTATTCGTTGATAAAAAAAAGATTACAAGGTCTTTAAAAGGGACATTGAGCTCACTACTGCTTAAAAAAGCTACAAGAAAAAAAAAACCTATGAGCTCAAGTTCCCTCCTGCTGAAAATCACAAAAATACATAGGTACATTCTACGATGATGGCAAGAAGCCAACACCCAAAAAATAGTGAGAGAACCTTTGATATTCAATAAGTGTAATATCTAAACCACCAAACACAGGAACCTATAAAAAATTACTAAAAGGAACCTGCAAAATAAGAGATTAATACAACAGAAAGAACATAAGCAAAAATAAAAATGATAAGGATAATTAATATAAGTAGGATCCTTAGTAATGACAACATTAACATCACATTGTAGATAATTGGAATCAATAGTAATTTCCAAAGGATAAGAAGTCACAGTTAAGTAAATAACAACCCATGTATTATTATTCAAATACATCCAGGCACAACCATAATAAAAGCCACGAGTATTATCCATAATCCAAATGAAATGAAGCCCAATAGGAATAACAATATTCTCAGTCAGAACCACCATAAAACTAGAAGATAAGAAATTAAAAGCTTTCATACAATCGTGAGGATAAACATAAAAATTATGCAAAGTAGATCTCACTAGCAGTAATGTACGATTATAAACACTACTTGGAAAACTATTATAGAGATCAATAATACTGAAATGATAAATTTGAACCCAAAAATTAAAGGAAGATATAACTTGTAAATATCCCCCAAAATAACAATTAATGCAAAGGGACGTAAAATTAAAGGGAACATGAACCCGAAAGCCCATATGCCGCTCTATTCTCTAGTAAGAACCAAAATTACAAAGCAAATTAACAAACCACCAATAGCAAGAACTGAAGGCAAAGACAGATCTACACCAATAATTCTCCCGCACATTAGCAACCAAATAGTAATGATAAAGGATGTCCACAAGTAAAATCCAACCTACAATATTAGCTTCAGATAACCAATGAGTCTGCCATATTTAATGATCCAGATCTATAAGCATGTCAACCATCACATTATTCCAACTCCCTCTATCGCCTACTAGAGAAGAGCAACAAATGAGCCAAGGGCAAAATTCCATGTTACTACAATCATAGCTAGAAAAGTCTAAACAAACAAAATAAATCTCCAAAAGCAGATAATAACCATCAAAAGACCAGACCATAATTGAAATCAAAACAGGTCTGAAATGATAAATCTAAACCCAAAAATTAAAGGAATAAATAACCCGTAAATAGCCCCCAAAATAACAATTGATGCAAAGGGATGTAAAATTAAAGGGAACCTGAACCCGAAAGCCCATATGCCGCTCAATTCTCCAGAAAGACCCAAAATTATATATCAAATTAACACACCTCCAATAGAAATAACTGAAGCAAAGGCATATCTACACAATTAATTCTCCCACACAATAACAACCAAATAATAATGATATAAGATGTACACAAGTAAAATCCAACCCATTTGATGATCTAGATCATTAAGTATGTAAACCATCACATTATTCCAACTCCCTCTATCGCCCACCAGAGAAGAGCAACAAATGAGCCAAGGGAAACAATCTATGTTACTACAATTATAGCCAAAAAAGCCTAAGCAAACAAAATAAATCTCCAGAAGCAGACAATAACCATCAAAAGACCATACCCAAACTGAAACAAGCTACAACCAAACAACATAACCTAGAAAGAAGACAACATAAGCACCAAACATAAAGTGAAGATTTAACATAAGGCAGACTAATCTTGTCTAATTTGATGATGCCTTTAACATAAGAGGGCAGCTGGTTATAAGAAAATTCAGTAATAAAATGGAGTTTAGCACCATGATTGGCTAGCCAATCAGCACATGCATTTTCTTCTCTATGAGTATGAGTCAAGTTGACATTGAAAAGGTTGAAAAGTTGCTTAATTTCCCTAATCAAATAAAATAATTTTGAACTGTAAATCTGATCATCACTCTCCTTGAGGTAAGAAAGCATGTGTAAATCATCAAATTCAATCCAAATGTTAATAATACCAAAAGAAAGACAAAGTTTCAAACCACTTAAAATAGCAGATAACTCAGCAAAGATAACAAAACAACTAGGTAAAGGACCAGCATAAGCCATAAAAAAATCACCATTAAAATCTCTAAAGACACCACCAAAGCCACAAGAGATATCTTTAACAAAGCCGTCAATATTAAGTTTGAACATGTTAAGGGGAGGTTTAATCCAAAATTTTAATTTAGGAACACCATTGTTACAATTATCATGAATCACAATCCCAATTTTCTTAGAAACATAAGAAAACCTTTAAAACTCTTGGACTTCAAAAGATTGGAATTAAATAACTTACTAACTTTATCAATAATATTCTGAATAATTTTATCCTGATGTATATTTATATTATTAAAATGAGAATTATTCCTGGCAAACCATATGTACCAAAATATAAGAGACGGGATGATGTTGGAGATATGACCACGCGAGTTATTGAACCAAAGATTAATGATATCTTTGATAGAAATGTTACCATTATAATGATTAAACTTGAAGATACCCTCAAAATACACCCAAATCTTAGAAGCAATAGGCCCCGATATGAACCTATGATGGATATTCTCCACATGGTAACAACATTGACACTTGGAAGGTAAAACAAAAACTCTTTTAATTAGCATATCATATGTAGGAACATACTTATGCATAATTCTCCAAATAAACATATCAATAGTAGTAGGGATGCTTTTATGTCAAATCATGGTGAATATTTTAGAAGAAGAATGTTTAGTTCTAATAATATTCCAAGCTTCCTTGATTTTAAAGATGCCACTATTAGCCATATTTCATAAATAACATCATCTATATTTAATGAAATTTTCATGATCGAATTAATAATGGATTCAGGAACCACTTGAGCAAGTTTTATATAGTCACATCTATTATTCTCAATAAATAAATTTACCTTGATATCAGAAATGGAAAAAGAGTGAAGGATATGATCAATATAAGTTTGACCCAACCACTGATCCTGTAAAAAAAAAAAAAAAAAAAAAAAAAAAAAAAAAAAAAAAAAAAAAAAAAAAAAAAAAAAAAAAAGATTAGCATGGCCAATACTCCAATTAATATATGGCTCTGCCTCCAATTTGATATTACAAATCCTTTTCCACACTCTAGAGTCCCCCTTGTTATATGTACAATTAGTAGGATGTTTGTCAATATAGTATTTAGCATTCATAAACTTGAACCAAATACTAGTTTTAGCACAAAAAATGGAACCATGATTTAAAAGAGAATGAATGAGCTAAATTGTCCATATCCTTACAACCCAAAGCTCCTTCCTCCAAAGCACCATAGGACTTATGCCAAGAAGACTAGATGATTTTAGAATTATCTCATTTGCCTTTCCAAAAAAAAATTATTGATAATTTTTTCAAGCCTATTACAAACAATAATAGTAGGTTGAATAGATTGAAAAATATAAATATGAAGGGAACAAAGAACATTCTTGATCGAAACCAATCTACGACCAAAGCTAAGGAAGTTAAATTCCTAAGAATTAAGGCTATTATTCACAGCAGTAATAAGATCGTCAAATAGGAAGGATCTCTTATGACCTTTGAAAAGAGGAACACCTAAATATTTTAAGGGGAGAGAACTTTGTAAAAAACCAAAAATACTCTTAATAAAATTTATGCGATTCGCTGGAATATTCTTAGAGGGGATAAAACAACACTTGTTTTTCTTAAAATTTAAGCCACTCAATAATTCAAACTTGTTCAAAAAATGGATAAGAAATCTAACCATATTCGCATAACCATTAGAAAAAATGATGACATCATCAGCAAAATTTAAATTAGAGATAGGCATGCCTGCATGAGTTCTATAATAAAGGTTAGGATGGGTATCATAGAGGTGAGAAAGACCTCTGGAAAAATATTTAGCCGCTATGATAAACTAACAGGGGAGATAGGGTCCCCTTGTATGATGCCATGAAAAGATTTAAAGAAACCATTGCTTTTTCCATTAATGATAATAGAGAAATAAGAACCTTCAATGCAATTTTGAATCAAAGTAGTAAAGTTTGTGTTAAAACCAAACAACATTAAAATATGGTAAAAAATTTTCCAATTTATGTTATCATAAGCTTTAGCAATATCTAACTTTAAAATAAGATTACCACCTCTAACTTTGAGATCCAGATCATGAACACGCTCTTGGGCCAATAAAATGTTATCATAAATAGTTCTACCTTTAACGAAGCTCGTTTGATAAGGAGAAATAATTTTAGAAAGAAATGGAGATAAACGTTCCATCAAATTTTAGAAATCAATTTACTAAAAAAAGAATAAAGACTGATAGGTTGAAAATCATCCCACTTATTAGTAGGAACTTTTTTGGGGATAAGCACAATAGAAGTACTAGAAAAAATATAGGCAAGAGATTACCATTAAAAAATCCAAAACAATAGAAAATAAGTCATCACAAATAATCTTCCAAGATTTTTGAAAAAATTAAGTAGTAAATCCATTAGGTCCAGCCACATAATTTGCATTCATAGTAAAAATAGTCTTTTTGATTTCTTCCATAGAAGGAGACATAGTAAGAATATTATTATCTCTCTCATTAATGATTCAAGGAATAAGATCAGGGTGGTTAATAGGGATAGGTTCAAAATTTTTATTAAACTTATCATTAAAGTGCTCGACAACAGAATTAGCAATGTCTTCCTCATCCTCAATCGAGGACCCATCTTGAAGATCAATTTTGTGAATAAAACTTTTAGCTCTATTATTCTTCACTAAAGAATGAAAATACTTAGTATTGTTATCCCCTTTAATATGATGTTTCGAAGTAAATTTTTGTTTCTAGTAAACCTCTTCTTGCTCTTGAAGTTTGAAAAGGGTATTCTTAGCCTCTTTCAAATTACTATAATTAACATAAGAAGGATTGGTTTTGGCAATTATTCTCACAATAGATGACTTTCTCCTTAGTAGCTAAAATACTAGTAAAAAGGTTTTTGAAAATCTTTTTATTCCACCAATTAATGATATACTTCAGCCTTTTGAGTTAGAAACACAATCTAATCATACCACTAATATTATTATCAGTATGCAGAGGAGCCTCCCAATTATGTTTGATCAAATCATATAAGGAGTTATCTAAAATCCACATATTTTGAAATCTGAAAGTAGGAATAGAGTTATGCTGCCTAGACTTAATTCCAATAAGCAATGGAGAATGATCATAGCAAGTTTTACTTAAATGTTCAATAAAGGTGTTCGAAGTAGAATCAAGCCAGAGATCATTAAAAAGCACACGATCTAACCGTTGCCACAAGTTGCCACGATTCCAAGTAAAAGGATTACCCTTGTAACCAATATCAATCAACTTACATTTCATCATCATGCTATTAAATTATCCCATAGATTAGTAAATAGGATTAGAGCCACCAAGCCTTTCAGAGGGGCTAGAAATAGTATTAAAATCACTACCAACTAACCAAGGGGAGTTAATTACATTACTAAAAGTAGTAAGCGGATTCTATAAAATCTTTCTAATAAAATGGGAGGATGCAACATAAATAAGGGACACATAGAACTCAAACTGCATAAACTCAATTTTACAATGCAAAACTTGAGGTAAATCTCCAATGACATCAATGGAGATCGAATCTTTCCAAAAAATCCATATTTTGTTAGCCATACTGTGTTTAAAACCAAGGGCTCTAGCTGTCTCGCCTAGCTTAGTAATAGAAATCAAGTAGAGTAAGAAAGGAAACATTATGAATACGACATAAATTTCTAACTCTAAACCTTGAATTCGGGCAACCTATACCCCTAATATTCCAAATGATAGACTTAATCATTAATTAGCAGTCTTAAAGGAAGTTTGAGAATGAGTACCTCTATGAGAATGCACATTCAAGTTTTTTGGTTTTTATTTTTCTTACTTTTGGTTGTAGTAAAATCATGCATAACATTGGCAAAATTTTTGGTAGCATAAGTAATATCACATGCATCATGATTAATAGAGGAAAAAACCTTATTAGTTATACTATTATCAAGCTCAACTTATGAAGTTTTCTTAGGCGGCTCGTAGTCATTGATTGGAGTAGCAAAGCTATTTCCCAGAGTACTAACATGGTCGGTCAACTCTCCCTCCATAATTCTCCTTCTTCTAGACTTCCTTCTGATCCCTTATTCTGGTTGTTCAATAAAGCGTGAAAAGAATTGTTATTAGTACCATCATCATGAATAGCAAAATAATCCAAATCAAATAATTTTTTGTTAGTATCACATGACACACAAGGAGCTGTTGGCATGGAATTTTGTCTAAAAGAAATTGTCACCATTTGTTTATCCGTATTATCAATTATATTAGAAACATGATTATTAGTTTCTAGTAAAACCTAAGGAGGATCATTAAACACCCCCCCCCCCCCCCCCCCCCCGCAACCATCTCCTATTTCTTACTATCCTGTCTAGCATAACCCATCTCCATAGTAAACATAGGATCATTATTCCCTTAAGGATGATTAGTGGGGTTGTCTTGGGAAAGGTTTGCCTCCGGCAGAACATCCAACTCTGGGTTAGAAAGCTCATTAGATATTTGATGAACTAAAGTATTTTTCCCCTTGGATACCTTGATATCAAATATATGATATGATAACCCTACAGATACTCTACTATTTTAAATGATTCATTATTAAGAGTTATAAAAAGTTGGAGACTGATTGAGATCGGTAGGGTAATTGATTCACAATACTACTGATTGAGAGTT
This sequence comes from Dendrobium huoshanense, assembly GCA_016618105.1. Taxonomy (NCBI): domain Eukaryota; kingdom Viridiplantae; phylum Streptophyta; class Magnoliopsida; order Asparagales; family Orchidaceae; genus Dendrobium; species Dendrobium huoshanense. The sequence goes on from CM028356.1 coordinate 41,730,704, forward strand.
ATAAGAGGTGACTGTTTGAGAGTCATAAGGGCATCTTAATTTCAGATACCGATATTGATACTAAAATTGCTATTGTTATTGATACTGATTATTGATATTGATATTGATTACTGATATGGATACTAATTAATGATACTAACATTGATTATTGGGTTTTTTCTTTTGATATTGATTATTGATAATAATATTGTTACTCATACAGTTCTATTATTGATACCGAATACTATTATTAGTATTGTAACTGTAACTGACCGATTGATGTGAGCTGAATGGATGATAAGATTGAATGAAATATATTGAGTGATAAATATCAATTGACCAATTGATTGATTAGAGTTTATGATAGAAGAATGAAATAGAATTGACTGAGATATGATATGATATAAACTAATTATTGATACAGATAACCAATATTGAATATGTTGGTTGGGAGCTTAGACTATCAACCAAGAGATATTGAGTTTGAAATTTGTGTATGTGATATGTGTTTATCTTATTTGGCCTAAATGTCCCCCCAAAAATATATTAGTTTAACTTGTTGGTGGAATCTCCTTTTTATGTCAAATAAGTTGTTTCAACTCAAAGAAAGAGTTAAAAAGCATAATTCTATGCACCAAAAATTATAATTATTTTTCATGCAATTTCATGTATATAGTTAAGAATTAAATGATTTTTAAAATTTTAATTAAATCATTGACATCATAAACATTAATTAATTAAAAAAAAGTTGGGGTAGGGGGAAGGGAGGCTCGAATATGAAGAAAAAAGGGTCATCATTAAAGAGCATAAATCGGCTCATATTTGCCAATGAGCTTTGTCCTCTTTTATAATTAATATATTATATATTGCCTTTATTATATGAAAAAGAAAAATGTTATGCTAAGTGAGAGTAAATAAAATCTATGATAGGAGATAAGTAGAATGAGTAATTTGTTTTCTTGATTTCTCATTGTAATGTATACATGTATTTATACATTTCTTATACTAAACATGTGGTTGTCATTAATCTTGACAGTTGGAAATACTTGGCTGCACTGCTTGCACTTGTAGTTCATCCGACTGATTACTGTTGTTGTCTGGACGACTGTGATCATTCTGGATGGCGACTATTGTCTTCATAATAATCTAGCTTCGTTCTGCGAGATGGCGGCTAGTTCCTTCTTCCTTTTCATTCCCCCTCAAGCTTAGGGTTTTCTGGAAACACTGAGCTTGGCGCGAAGAAGATGAAATCTTGATGTTGAAAGCGGTTTAGTGAGAATTCCAATAATTTTAAAAAATTGATTATTTTTAATTGCAAGAGATTGATTTCAATTTAATTTAAAAAAAAAATTATAGACATATCTAACCCAAAAAAATGAGGAGCTACAAAACAAAATACATTTGAAATCATTTAAAACTACAAAGGGTAAAAGGAAGAAGCAACATTAAAAAAAAAAATACAATTATATTATAATGTATTGATATAACTTGTATTAAAATGAAGATGTCAATTATTATATTTATTTGAAAATTAATATAATATATAATTTTTCATATATAATATTTATCTCAAGTTTATAAGGTACTCTTGAACGAAGCAACTTATGATTGCTGTTAAAAATCTTTAGGTTAGAATGGGCCAACTATCTTTGACTAAGTATAATATATATGGACCACAATAACTTGGTACAATAGAACTATGTGATCTTGACCAGGTAAGTTATCATTCCCCCACCATTAATTTTAAGTGCAAGGGGGTATATTAGCATGAGTGCTCCAACTTGCATGACATTATCCTTTTAGTGCTTAACCTTATCCTATTGTTACCATCTTAGACACATGGTCGGAAGAGATTGTATCAAATTCTTGAAAAATCATTTACACCATTGTCTGCCTTTTTATTTCATGAATATGCCATGATATTTAAAGTTACTATTTCATATATCTTCTGGATTTACACCACTTGTAGCCATCGGCTTGCCCCTCCTTAGCTCTGTTATGTCCCACCCAATGTCAATCCAACATCTAAAGAGTTAGCAATTATGAGAATTAATAAGTTGAAGAAAGCTCACTGGTGATGACACTCACATTGACTTCAGCAAATCTTAAAAAGAATTTTCTATGATTAACAATGAAAGAAAACATGATTTTCCCAAATAAATATAACATAAAAAACTTGAACTTCGACAACCAAAATGTGTAAGTAAACCTTCTTTTTTTAAGTTACATACACATATACACATCTATTGTAAAACAATATATAGATTACAAACTTTCTCATTTGAATTATTACAGATCTTAACCTTATTTGGTAGGAACAATTCTGCTCCATTTCTTTTCATTTTCCTTTCATTCAGGCCGATTTACAGTCGGCTAATATATGAAATACAGTAAGACAGATACAGACTAAATATATTCTTAGATGATTGATCTTAAGCTAATTCTATCTCACTTTCATCCAAGTTTGTTTTGGATCTTATGTTACAACGATACAGCAGCCCAAGATGTATAATTTTTTTCCTAAAGAAGATTTGAACTCAACCACAAGTAAAGAATTCATATCAAATGAATCGAGAAGGACATCATGTGAACTTATCTTCTGAAGATTCTCCTTCATGGTTTATGCCTACTATATTACATTGCATTCTTTAGTTCTAGAAGTTGCGACCATCTCTGATCAAAAGTCCTTTTCATAGCAGTGCCTGTACGCAAAGGTCAAACTCAGATTTCTTTTAAGAAAAACAAAAAAGTAATCATTTGATTAAGCCTTCATTTGGGACCACTTTTTTATTGCTTCTTAAAGCAGTTTTTAATAAAAAATTAAAATAAAAAAAAAACTTTAAAAAACAATAAAAATGCCGTCCCAAACGACGCCTAAATATGTGGTAGAAAAAAGCTTTAACCAAAGATTGAGAGGTTACTAAATAAATACATTGCCATGTAATTGCTGATTTCTCACATGATTCTGAACAGGTGTCCTGGGAACATAATACATTTATTAGAACAATGATTTTAACTTATTAAACAAGGAATCCTAATGGTTTTAGAATTGAGGGTGGTGCTACCTTTGTTGATGCTATCAACCTTATGGTATCTTGCACTACTGAATCAAGATCAGCTTCTGACCCTGGTTTCACATATATCACCTGCTTAATAAAATCATGTCTTATAAGGATGGGCATATATAAGTACAATCAAGCAAAAAGTAATTTGCATAAATGCATATATTAGAATATTCTTATACAGTTTTTTATGAGGATAGAAAGAAAATCTCAAAAGTTCTTTGTTTAAAATTAGAGGATGCAAAAATAGAAATAGAAGATAATACCATTACCATTTTATTCCTAAGAAATTTTTTAAATTTCATTAAGTTTTAATAAATGCCTTCTATTAATCTAATGTCATCTTCTTTAAACCTCTGTCATTTTTTTTGAAGTTTTGTACTCCTACCCGCACACACTGTATCAAGATATCCTGTAACAAAATTTTCTCAAAAATGTAAGGAAAAAAAAAGGAGAAGGAGATAAGGGCTTGCTTGATCACTTCCACCAATTTGAGGTAGCTCATGTTCACTGTCTTTGCTAGAAGGCAGAACCCAAACATCAAAGGTAGTGTCAATCTGCAAACATCACATTATTTCACAACAATGTTAGCTGTTAATAACTATTTCAGATAAGTGGTTTTTTGAGTTTTACTTGAATATATAATTTACAGCATCACTGCTGTTGAAGAATCAGAATTGAGAACATAGTAATCCATTCTTGGTTTTAGAATTTGTTTCTCTGATAAAATATTTATTCTGAAACAAAATCTCTTATTTGAAGAACAGAAAATTTCAGAACAATCATACTTCAACAGAATTAGAGGACATATCTGTAGTGTTTTGGTTGCCAATAACATGATCTCGAAGTTGCAATTTGAATCATGAAACTAATTTCTCTGTAACAAATGCTAATAACGGAAAGCTTCTTGTACTTCATATTCTCTTCTCTTTATCATACTTTTAAAAAATGCCAAGAACGTTGAAAGGTTGGCTTTCTAAGGAAAACTGCCAAAAATTAATTTCTATGTTCCTTGATAACAGGATCTTTCTTCTTTTTATCCATTAACTTTGATTTTGGAAGTATTTTGAATCAAATATTTCTCTTTTGTGGTTTTCTAAGCATTACCTACCTCTCTATAGTATGATGAGAAGCAACAGCTGCATTTTCCTTTGATGGATGTGACGATCCGCCCGTCCACTGAAAATCCAAAGCCAGTGTGCTGGAATGAAGCACAAAGTGTCAAGAGTGGTCAGTCCCGAAAGGAATAAAATAATGAATTCAAACTTTTAAGCAATTAGTAGAAATGAAATTCACCTGATCACTTGGAATTGCTTTGTTTGTTTTTCTTTTATTTTTTTCAAGTTTATAGGAAACAAAATGTCATTAATTTCATTGAATGTTTCTTGTTTTACAGAACTAGTTGATTCAAAACAAGTGAAAAACGCCAATTAAAGTTCATCTTGAAGACTATCTCTTTACTTAATTTTCAGTTTTTAAACCCAAAAAAAAAAAAAAAAAAAGGAAACGGATCTACAATGATTCTAGAAAGAGCTAAACCTTTTGAATGGAGAGGCTAACAAGGACCTCAGCATTCTTATCTCCCTCCTCAGCCAAATCTGCAAGCTGAAGCTCTCTCAAAGAAAGGAGATAGTCACAGTTCCATTGGCCTTGCCATTTCCCACAGGAAGTCGAGATAGTGATCAAACGCCTTGACGTTCTTCCAGACTTCAAAGATTTCCTCTTCGTATGCTGCCCATTGGAAAACAACCAAATAATTCAAATTAGTCCTCTCTATGCTCGCAGATAGAAAGGTAAGAAGAAGAAGAAGAAGATGTTGATGATGACGATAGACCTGAGAGACCGAATGTTTATTTGAGGAAGAAGCTTTGGTTCTGAAATGTGAGGGAAAAGAAACTGATACAGAAAGCTTCTGGCTTTTTTGGGCTATTTTCTTAGGGTTTTGTAAAAGGCAAAGAGAATGATTGAAATGCTCAGAGATGAAGTGGCGGAGTGCTGCCATGATCTCTTCGGTAGAGAGATCAAGCTCTCTGTCGAGCCTTATCTTCAGGGTTTAAGATTGATAATACTCCACATTTGTGGTCATCACTTCGTTGAAGTTAGTGCAATGTTCCGTTGGTCGGTAGGCACTGGGCGGGCTCAGAAAGATTTTAGGCATGCTTGGCCCGAAAAAAATGATCGGGTCGGGCTAAATAGGGTAAATAGTTTTTTTATTAAGGAAAATTGAGAGCAAATACTCAATTACATTACAAAAGCATACAAAAAAATGGATTAACTAAGAAAATTGAGCTCAACAGCAAAATAAAAATAAATAAGCTGCATAAAAATATAAATAATTAGGGGATTAGCTCATGCTTTTAGTAGTATTTATTTGATAATTCAAACTATAAAAAATTGTTTAAGAGAAGTATTGTTTAGCTTAGTGAATCTCAAGCCATAGCACAGTGAAATCGTTCAATCAAAACCTTCAGAAGAAGGTAACAATAAAACAATCAAGAAGTCTCTTGATGTTAGAAGTCATTGTGATGCCACAATTTATGAACAATTGATATTGTTTGATTTGACAAATTATTATGCTACTTCCATTGACTTTTTTTAATTTAATAAAATGTTACAAATATAAAGTAAATAACTCAAATATTTTATGATTGATAAAACTTGCCTAGAACTTCAGGTAATTAGGGAGAAGGGCATGGACAACATATGATACGTACAATGGTTGATATTTTGAGAAAGAAAGGATGTTGAGCCAAAAACTCAAAGTGCTCTACATATTAGTTGATTTCTTCCCTAATATGTTCCATGAGTATTTATAGACTAGAATGGCTTCTAATAACATATTAAACACCTAATAAGCCTAAGACTCATAATGAGGCTAACTCATATTGATCTACACATTCATTAATTCCTATAGCTCATATTGATATACCCTTATGGTCAAGGAAAAAAGTTACACTCCATGAAGAGCTAAGCCATCGGGACTATGAATATAGGACAGATGCTTCGAGTCAAGAGTAATGTTCACAAAGGCAATGAAGACAAGATATGTTGATCATATTAGTGTTTGAGCAAAGGTGGGTAGGTTAATGGGATTGGCATTGGTTGGATTTACAGGATTGGGGGGTGAGGAAATGATTGCAGAATCTATGAGATGGACGAAGGCATGGATTGATCCATCTACATGTATTGATGTGAGAGCCATTGGCTACATATATGTTCCTTTCTTTTTTGAAAATCTCGCATGTCCACCTTTTCATAATCAGTTGATTATCGCATGTGGATGTTAATTTAGAAAGGATATTCTATACCATCAAAATTATTAAATGGCATGAAAATTAAACTTTCTTTTTTGAATGGAGAATAGAAGATAAAAATTTAGCTCAACTAAATGCTAAATGTTTAAACTATTTTTTTTTGTGCTTTGAAATTTGATGATTACATGCGTGTATTTACTTGCATAACTAGAAAAGAAATTTGTGATAGACTATCCATAACCTACGAAGGAACAACTAAAGTGAAACACTCCAGGTTAAATATTTTGCTTCATAATTATGAATTATTTTGCATGAAACATAATGAAACCATATCTAAAATGTATACTACGTTCACACAAATTATCACATCCCTGCATGCTTTAGGTAGAGAATTATCAAAATTTGAAAAAGTCAATAAGATATTGTGATGTCTAACTAGTTCATATGAAGCCAAAATAATTGATATTTTAGAATCCAAATTTAAATATTTATTCTATTGATATCTTATGTGGACCTCTAATCACCTATGAATAAAGAATAAGCCAAGGGAAATCTAATCAAGGAGAAAGAAAGGAGGAGAAAATTGTAGCCTTTATGGATAATGATACTGACAGATCCTCTGATGGAGGAGAGGTAGAAATTGCACTGATGACTCGATAATTTAGAAGCTTTCTAATGAAAAAGCAAAAGAATCATCAACAATGGAGCAAAGGTAAAAATTATAGAATTTCTAAAGCTTCTAATTATATTGGCTATTATGAATCCAGAAAACTAGGGCACCCCAAATCTCAAAAGCCACGAAAGAAAGGAGAATGTTGAAGAAAGAGTAAATTCCTATAAAGGCAAGAGAAGATCTCAGAAAGCCTTTTTATCTGATTCCGCTTCAGATTCATCTAAAATAAAAGCAGAATAGGAGGTGAAAATTTTTGTGCTTAATGGCAAAAAACTATCTTAATCAGTATGATCAGGATGAGGTATTTCAACTTTCATACAATGAATTACTTGTTGTTTAAGAAGAGATTCATGATTCTTACATGAAACTGAAAAAGAAGCACATTAACTTGAAAATTGAATGCTTAGTTATGAAAATAGAAAATGAAATGCTTATAAAAGATGGTTCTAATATTAATAAGGATCCAATGACTTTACTGGATGAATTTGATGAATTAAATAAGAAATATTCTGCTTTATCTAAAACACATGATTTTTTGAAATCATTGCATCTTGATTTAGAAAAATTATTTAAAGAGTTAGAAGCATGTGTTAATATTTTAGATCTTAGTGAGCATACTTTTAAAATTGAAATATATGCTCTTAAAAGTGATAATGAAATATTATTAGAAAAAGTAAAGGCTTTTCAAAATAAACCCGTTCATAAGCACTCACTATGTCATGCATCTCATAAACCTAGGAATAGGAATCATAACTATCATAGGTTAGTTAAACCTTTTTATGATGTTAGATGTTATTCCTGTAGCATGTTAGGACACATTAGTCACACTTGCACCATTCATCATAAAACACACTTGATGTGGAGACCAACGTTGCATCAAACATAACATGGCATGCATTCTAATGATTTATTCAAATTCAAGAAGGGACACAAACTCACTAGGGTCTCCAAAATTGTTCTTACATGATCTTTGGATTTAAGGGCTCTCACAAAATACCTAGTGGGATCATGTGGTTTTTGGGCTTGATATTTAAATTCTATCACTTGAAATTAGCCATTCATGAGCTTCTCAACATATATATTTTGTCTTATATGTTTTGGATTTTTTTATTTTAGTCCTTGTTGATATTGTTTTCCACCCTACCCTTGGTCAAAGGGGTTGACTTGGGCAAATTGATCAAGCCAGGCTCCAAGACCACCTCCATTGTGTTCAGTGGGTAAAACTAGGTTTGCTGAGCCCAAGTCCGGGCTCTGGGTCAACTTGGTTGACTAGGTCAACCCAAGGTGACCTAAATTGATTCAAATCCCTCTCCACTTGATTTGAAATCCATTCCAAACTTTTTTGGCTCAATCACATACCTCCCTTAGACTCAGTGGGTCAAACTTAACCTGTTGGGCCCAGACCTATGCCCTGGGTCAACCTGGTTGACCAGGTCAACCTAGGTTGACCCAATTAGCCTAATTCAGACCAAATCAAATTCAAATCAATCTCATAGCTTCTTGGACTCAGGCCCCTTATCCTCTTTGGTCTAATTGACCAAGTTGACCAAGTCAACCTTTGGCTTGGTAAACCCAAGTCTTCATGGGTCAAATTCACTTACTTAATGTAAAGTCATCCCATTTAAAGCCTTAAACATTTTCCTAATGAGCTCTTGATTCAATCTATGGCCCACTAAGCTTGATTTACCTCCTAATTAACCCTAGGGGTAATCCAAACTATTGATCAAAGGCTTAGAACTGTAAATAGGGATTTTAGGGATCATGATAGGGACTTTTGGCAATTATTTCCTCCCCAAGCTTCCTAAGCCAAAGACCTTATATATGAGAGTTTTTCTAATCTCTCCCCACCCTCCCCAAGTCGAACCCACCGTTAACCTCGCTAGCAGTGAGATCTCTAATGAACCAAAGCTCCAAACCCCCAAGATGTTTTGCGCTATAAGTTAAGAGAATCCAAGATCTACTGAATCTATCTATTGGATTGAGGTAAAACCCTAACCCTAGTCTAGAACACCTAAAGTTAATTAACATTTCAAAAATAATATTTTAGACCAAACAAATACTCCCCTATAACTTCTGTTCATTCATAGGATCCATGTTTAAAATTTCATAAAAAATGCTCAAACCGATGAAGAGAAAAGCTCAAAAAACCTATTATAGGGTTATTCCATAATGAGCAGCTTCTGCACCTTTTTTGGACCGTTGATCACTCGATCAATGATCCAGATCAAGCCATCCTGTGGCCCTTCTTAATTGCTGATCAAATCTTGAAGTCTCAACATTCGTCCTGCACCATCGTGGCCATTCATTTCAGAACCGCGGAGATCTGACGACGGACGCGGTTTGCTGACTCAAATTAAGTTGAAACCACATCCATGGTTATGATTTGGTAATGATTGCCGGCGACACAATCATCACGTCGCCCCATAATCATTATTTGAGGTTCTGGGATCCAACCAGGAGAAGCCACGTGGCACATCGAGTGTCCGAATTAATACTTAACTAATTTTAATTACTTTTTAAGTATTTCCAAAATAATTTTAAAATTATTTTTTGTAACCCAAAAATTATGTATAATATATCAAAATTTTTAGAATTTTGTTATCTTTAATTTAAAATTTAAATTATTTTAAATATATTATATATTTTAAATTATTTAAATAACTCTATTTTAAGTATTTAATTAATATTTAAATTAATATATTATTAAACATTTTCATAAAAATTAAATATTTTGAATAAATCTGTCTTAAATAATTAGATAATTATTATAAAACACATTAATTTAAAATTAATTTATTTAATATATATTTAATATTATTTAAATGATTTTAATTATTTAACCTTTAAACATTTAATAAATGTTAATGCTTAGTAATTAAATTTTAAACAATAATAATAATAAATATTTATTTATTTTTTCGTTTTTAAAAATAAAAAAATTTTTTTAAAAAATTATTATTTTGTTTTAGAAATCATGTTCAATATTATTATTGTAAGTAATTTGTAACTATTTAAATAATTAAATACTAATATATTCAACTAATAATTAATTAAATTTAAAATATTTTCTAATAATTTATTAATTAATATTTTAAAATAATTTAAATTTTTAGGGAGCATTAATGATTGATTTTCTATGATTATTTATTCATTATATAATTACTTTGCTATTTAAATATTATGTAAATAAATAATATATTAAATACTTTCAAATTAAAAATTATTTTTGAAACCTCTTTAGGTAACCAGTGGATCTCCCATATATTTATATATTTTTATAAACTAAATTATTTTTAATTACATTATTTTTTAAACATATATATTTATTATATGTACTTTAAATTATTCAATCACTTAATTTGAGAGATTCGCTTCATAAAATTATTAAAATAGGCTATGTATGTGAGTAGCAATCATGGGGGGTGGATTAGTGAATGATTGAGTTTCATTTATTTGCTAATCACATCAATAAACATGCTTAATTATCTATTTAATTATCTTTTATATGTGTAGGATTCATGAGCACCTAGTCTAGGCTCTCCTTGAGATATGGACATGATGTGTTATGTATTTTCTATATTAACATTAATTTAAATATATTTAATGTAGCAACACCCTAAGGACAATAATTAAGGACTCGTCTAGCGAACTTAAAAAATTCTAGAAGCTAGGATAGATCTCTGATTGACATGAAAATTTAAACACTTGAATTTAGTGATATCTTAAACATCCCAAAGTTTTATAAGAATTTTTAAAAACCATTAATTACTTAATTAATAAACCCAAATTTAACTTTTAATTAAGCCTTAATAACTTCAAAAAAATAATAATAATTCTAAATTAAATCTAAAAATTATCCATAATATATCAAACTCTTTAGAATTTAATAATTAATCTCTAAAAATTAAAATCTAATTAATTGGACTTCAATCTAAACTTTAATTTAATTTTAACTAAAAAGAACCTTTTTAATTAAATTAAATAATAAAAAAATATTAAAATTTTAAAATTTTCCCAAGCACTTGGAAACATCTCTTTAGATAATTATTAACCTTTTGGGGGATTCCAGGTTGTTTGGAGGTGTTTTTGATCAAAACATCTAAAACACCCCTTAATTAAATAATTTTAATAATTCATTAATTACTCGATCTTTTAAAAATCATAACTAATTTTGAAAAACTAAAAGGTATTCATATCTAATTAAAATATAATATTTATTAAAAATATTAGGTTTCCAAAATTAATCTAAATCAGAAAGTCAACTCTCCACTCAATTATAGTTCATTAATTAGGGCCCAAAACTTTTAAAATTCATAACTTTGTCTAGAAAACTTTAAATCTAGAAAACTAAAAGTCTAATTACTCCTTGTAAGGTATAATATTTAATAAAAATTTTAAAACACTTAAACCTAACTTATTTCTAAAAGTGACTTTTGGACCCCTCAATCTTAGCGAGTATGACGACTCTGGACCTTCTAAAATTCATTAATCTAATTTAAACTTCAAAGAATAATACCATAAGTATTAAAAATAACTAGCCAATTTAATTAACTAACAGGGACCCCAATTCATTAAATATTTAAACTTTAACTAAAGTTCCTTTTTGGCCTTCAATAAAATAAAGCAGAACACAAAATAACTTGAACTAATTGCTTAACATAGGACCTATCCAAAGCCACACAAGCCTACCACACACACATAGAATTTATTGCTTGGACACCACTTTTATATCTAGGTTAGGCAAGGGTTTTACTTTGTTTCTTCTATGATCGCTCTTGCATGTGCCACGTGTGTTGGTTGACTTGATTTGCTGTGATTGTTTATTTTTTTACTACACTTTATTTGTGATGTGATGTGCATATAGATTACCCATAAGTTAGGAAAAATCTTGATAATGATGATTTTTTCTACACACTTCTCTTGCAGCACAAATAAAGGGGGCTAAAATAATAAAACATAATTATATAATTACTTGCTATAAGTGCTTCAGCCGCTTAGCCCCCCCCCCCCCCCCCCCCCCATCCACAAAAAAAAAAAAGAACATGGCCAAGTGTGATTGGCAATAAGTACTTTACTTTTCATATATGACTGTTTGAGATGTTGCATATTAACTGCTTGTGATTTTCTATTCGGATAACCATAGAGAAGAGTCTAGATTTTTCTCTTTTCAATGTAATATAATTTGATGTAATTTGTAAAAGTATAGAGTTATGAATATCTTCAAAAGTGAGGAATTTCAAATATCAGGTACCCAAAAGAGAAAAAGAAAAGTCCCTTCAGAGGGATTTTTTTATTCATTTGGGTACCCTTTTGGAGAATGAACCCTACAAAGCCTGAAGGAAGATGATTCGAAGGAAGATGATCCAAAGACTGGAAGATAAAGATTTGACGATGAAATTCCTTACTTTTAAGATTTATGTCATTCAGTAGGATTAGAATCCAGGTTGTTGTCCGTGGTACCTAATAACAATTACTTTTTTATACACTTTAGTTGTACTATATATGACACTTGTCATGAACTTTTTTTTTCTTACTTTACTTGGTTTTATTTATTTTGATGTGTTTATATTATTTGCATAGTATAAATTTCCTATTTTTTTAGGATTCTTTCTTATATGTGTGGCCTAATTTCACTTAGCTCTTTAGGGATAAAATTTTCTCTATTCATATCTAACATCTAAAATTTTAGAATTAAATAACATAGAAACTTAACCATATAGGGAATAGCCAAAATTGTTTGGGGTTGCATACAGATTGATGCATTAACTCCCTTATTCTTTAAGATACTTTCCCGCTTGCGGGTAGGGTCTATATAATCCGACCTATGAGAATGAGGTGCTAGATCTAGAGAAGTCTAGTCTTTTCTAAACATTATTTTTATAAGCCTTTTTTTTTTAAATTCCATGTATAGCTGATTTCAAAGTTTTAACCAGCATGTATCGCATTAAAAATTAATTAAATCAAAATTTAATGACATTAGCTCTAAGGGCATTTACCCTACATAAGTGCAAGGCCAATTAGGAAACTATCTAGATGTCAGCCTTACTTCCAAAAACTCAGCCTTCCACCCATCTTTTATAAAGATCGGACATCATGTTTTTTTATGCGACTAGGTTGTTAGCTGGCTTTCCTTTTTAGGAAGGATATAAGCCCAGAATGCATTAGTTAGGACATGGGTGTCAGTGTTGCATAAAACACTAAACTCAATTTAGATATAGGATTCAAGACTACTAAATTCGGTGTCTCGTAGTATGCTTCATCAGTGGTAAGTCTTCTATTCTTCAGGAGCTATAAATCCTGCCTATTCGCGTCATATGGATGATGCCACTTCCATCCTTCTCTCCTGTATGTTTTAAGTGCTTGGCTTTATTTTTCTCCAATTTCTTTTCATTGCCTTAGCCCCTCCGATTTTTTTTTGAGCCGTGTGTGTTGACTAAGCCACTTTGAACTCTTTCTTTACTTTGAATATGACTTCCTAGTCTCCTCCCTATATGTCAATCCCACTTTAAAAGAATAGTATCAAATCCTTAAACGAGTGTCTTCTCAGGCCCCAGGCCTGAGATATAATTAACCACAAGAGCTTGTGCCCATGTGAAATCAAATTTTACTAACAAATATACCCCACTCGAGTTGATGTATTAGGTGGGGAAAATCCAATATTTCGATCAGGTTGAAAATATTATTATCCATCGGGGTGTGATGGTGAGAGTTATTATCTTCAAAAGTTACTCGTATGTGCGATTTAATCTGCCCTTCCATTGGCCTGCTTGTGAAGAGCACGAAGGCCTACGATCATCTCATCCTTCGGGATGGTGAGGTCATATACCCCTTTGCACTCTGTCCCCCATATAGTGGATCCCTTCAAGAGGTCTAAAGTCCTTAGTCATTATTTCATGATTTTATATTATTTGTTTAGTACCTAATTATTGTTTTAATGATTTTATTATCTCTTTATTTTTTTTTTATGAATTATCATTCTTTAAGACTGAGTCATGATCATCCCTCAAATCTCTACATTGAACCTCACTATTTTCCTACAAAGCTAAAATTTTTCAACTCCAATCATACTATAAGATATGAACAGCACTACTTGATCACAACCCTTGCCTTGATGAATGATCCAGATTGTGTCTATAATTGATTATCATACTGTATGAACACTTTATTATACTGTACGATCATGTGTCAACTCTATTTGGGATGAATTGAATTTGATTTGATACAACATTTATTATTGATTGTACTATACAAACACCTGTTCATATTGTACAAACTTTTTTGTCAAAAGTCATATAGATTTACTCCTTCAGATGAGCTCCATGTCTCTAATCACCCCGTACGAACACCTGTAGAGGATAGTTTTTGACTAGGTATTACTGTAAAAAGATAAACAAAAGCTAACAAATAGCAAAAATAGTGATGAAAACTGTTCTTCTATAGATGAGAAATTTTTGAAAACTAAAAAACTATCTTCTATAGCTCCTAAGGCAACTAAAATACTTCTTCCCTAACAACCAAATTACCCTAAATGGCAGACACAATCTACCGGTGCCGAAAAGTAAAAATAATCAGAGTAGTAGAGAATGACCCTAACTAACTAAAGCAAACATGTGACGATAAGTTGCTCCTCTTGCTTGAGATAATAGAGATGATCCGCATCATTCACCCCTTCCATGAAGAAAATTATTGTCTCCTGGGTCAACACTGAAGTAGGTGCCATCTGGTGGCAAGTAAGGAAATACATCTTTGGTATTAAAAGTATATGAGGTGTTAAATTTGGCTGGTAAATCAATAACATAAGCATCATTATTGATGCACTGGGAAACCGTGAATGGCCCAAAATTGTGACGAGTGACCTTGGAATAAGATGCCGAAGGTAGCCGTTGCTTTATTAATTTGACCATGACCAGCTCTCCCAGTTCAAATATCCTCTCTCGCCAATAAGTATCCACTTGCTATTTGTATTTAGCATTGGACTCTTTTATCTTCAACTTTACTTCGGACATCATATCTATGAATTGTTTGGCAAAAATGGATGCTGCTTTATTTATGCAATTGAGAATAAATGCAATATCAACAACAATGTTTAGAATTTTAGTGTATACAATACTAAAGGGACACCTACCCAATGAACGATTAGGCATGGAGTTGAAAGCAAACTCAGCCTGACGGAGTACGTCATCCAATAGTTTCAGCTGCTCTTGAACCAAATAATGTAGCAAGTTGCCCAAACTACGGTCGACAACTTTAGTTTGTCCTTCCGTCTATGGGTGATAGGATGAACTAAGCTGGATCAGTGTATTCATTTTCTTTCAAAGCTCCCATCAAAAGTGGCTTATGAATTTCACATCTCGATTAGAGGTTAAAGATTATGGGATCCCATGTAGGTGCACTATTTCATGAAAAAATAGTTTAGCAATGTTCATGGTGTCAAAAGTTTTCTTACAGGCGATGAAGTGGGCCATCTTGGAGAAATGATCTACCACCACCATTGTTGAATTATTGCCATGATGAGTGCACGGTAGACCTAGCATAAAATCTATACTGAGGTCTTCCCATATAGTTTCTGGAATGGGTAAAGGAAGATAAAGTATGGTGTTTTGACCTCCTTCCTTATAGTTTTGTTATATCAAACATCTCTCTACAAAAATTCAATTGGTTGATTGTTTTGCGACCATTGTTGTCTTGTTAGGCATGATTTCTCATTGAAAAATTCAATTGGTTGATTGTTTTGTGTTAACACCACTCCAATTCCCACAGTCGAGGCGTCAGTCTCGATAGAAAATGGTTTATCAAAATCTAGCAATGCTTGGATGGGTACAGTAGTTAACGCCTTCTTGATCTCTTCAAAACCGCATTGTTGACATTCTATCCATGCAAATTTTTTTAGTTTTAAAACATCAGTAATTCGAGCCATGTTGAGACTAAACCCCTTAATAAATTTTATCTAAAAATTGGTTAACCCATGAAAGCTTTGAATATTAGTAAATGATTTAGGAATCGACTAATCTTTGGTGGTCGCTACTGTATTTGGATCAGCACTAACCCCCTCTTCAGAAATTCAAAAACCCAAAAAGGATACCTATTGTGTGGCAATCTCAGATTTAAATCTATTTAAATGTAATTTATTTCTTCTGAAGTTCTTCAAGATATCTATTAAATGCTTTAAGTGATCCTCCAATGTAATACTATAGACCAAAATGTCATCAAAGTACGCTACACAACATAATTTTAAAAATGGTTTCAAGATTTCATTTATCGACCTCATGAACATCGACGAAGCATTCCAAAACCCAAATGGCATTACTTTCCATTCATATAAGCCTTCCCACTTTTTAAAAGTAGTTTTCCATTCATCCTAACCAAATACAAATCTTATGGTACTTGCTGCACAGATCCAGCTTAGTGAATATTTTTGAACTTGCCACCATTTATAACATTTCATCTAATTGAGGCATCAAAAATCTAAACTTAACTATAATTTTATTGATGGCTCTACTATCGATGCACATCCTCCAAATACCGTCGTTCTTAGGCACCAATAATGTAGGTACTATACATTGACTCAAACTGTGTTAAATTAGTTATTTCTCTAACAATTCATCCACGTTTGTTGCAACATTTGATTCCCCTTAGGACTAAGCTTGTAATGTGGAAGATTGGGCATAGTAGCTCTAGAAGTTAGTTCGATTTGGTGCTGGATGGCCCTCATCGGTGGCAGCATGGTTACTGGCCTCACAAGTATTGGGAGCACTCTCCTTCACAATCAATGCCATTATGTTATTATGTTATCTGAGTTATTCGATTTAACTTTCAACACTTTAGGGAAATAATTAGTAGGTATTTTAGAGTTGCATTATATGCTGTAAGGGAGTTTCACCATAAATTTATTAAGCCTCTTCTTCCTAAAATTCCATGTAAGATCTAATCAAGTAATAGGTTCATGCAATTTTTCAAGTATAATATGAAAGTTCGTTAGGGATGTTAAGCCCTTAAGAACTGGCCCAAGGCTAACCACGAGGGGGGGGGGGGGGGTGAATTGATATTTTAAAAAATCTTTGTTATAATTAAAGAACAAAACTTAAAACCAAAATTACCACATAAATCAAAGTGCAAAAAAATAAATGCAAAAATTAAAACAAAGAAAGATCACACCAGATTTATAGTGGTTCGGTCAACTTGACCTATGTCCACTCCATGGAGGCGCCTTCAGAGTATTTCACTACAAAAGTGACTCTCCTTTTGCTCCCACAGCAAGGCAGAGAAGCCCTCATAAAAACTCCTTTCCGCCAACCCCGGCAAAGTAGAGAATCCAACTCTTTTTGCTTCCTCCTGAAGTAGGTAGAGAACACAACTCTTTTTGCTTCCTCCTAAAGCAGGCAAAGAACCCAACTTCTTTTGCTTTCTCCTGAAGCAGGAAGAGAACCTCGACTCCTTTTGCTTCCTCCTGAAGTAGGTAGAGAACCTCAACTCTTTTTGCTTCCTCCTGAAGCAGGCAGAGAACCTCGACCAATTGCTGAAGCTTACCTCCCTTCAACCCCCAAGGATAAAGGATGAAGACTAGAGAAGACACCTTGGAACCTTGCTTGGAGCAACCTTTGTGAATCCCTCTCAGAAACTCCTCCTCACAAGTTCCTCCCTCTCTCTTCCTCTCTCTCCCTCTCCTCTAGGCTCTCTCAGGTTTAGACATCAGCTAAAGGTCTCTTTGTATGAGAAAATTCAGATCCTTTAAATAAAATTTCAAGAACTGACTTTATCGTTCAGGACGATAGGAATATCATCATGGCCGATCAATACAAAGTAATCTCAATCAGCTGGGATGATTTGGGAAGATCAGAAGAAAATTGGTTACATCGTCAAGGCCAATATAATATCATCCTGACCGATTAGTTCAAATATGAGTACAATCATCCTGAATATTGCCCAAAATAGATGCTGGCAATGTCAATCGTCCAGGACATCACCCCGGCCGATTCTACGATCGGTCCGGTTGATGTGATCGTATCAATCATCCTTAATTGCTTTGTATAATTACTAAATTAATTTAGGCATAATTGTGCTGCATCGTCCAGGCCAATATTGAGATCATCCTGGCCGATGTACTAAAATAAAGAATACCTAAATTGATCATGGTGGCTGATTCTTTCTAATTTGAGCCTATCTCCTGGCTGATACAAGGATCATCCAGGACGATTTGCTTAAAGATGACTTCTTAACCAGGATGCCCTAATTAGGATTTCTATTTTTAGCCGGATAGTCCTGGTTGATATGCACATCGTCCAGGCCGATGTACTCAAATTAGAAAAACTCAAAAAACCCCTCAAGTGTGTGTGTAAGGTTATATAGCATTAGGAACCACTTTTATAATTGACTCAAGAAATAGAAAAACATTACAGACTGACTCAACCTAAATTTACCCAATCTTGAGTTGACTTGAGTTGCATTCGATCATGTGGACCTGAAAAGTTAGTAGGCAATGCAGTTGTAGAAAATCATGAATGTTTTCTATCATCAAAATTCTAATCCATAAACTCAGATTTGTAATAATCTTCCCCTTTTTTATGATGGCAAACACACCAAAAAAATTTCAACCAGTTATGGCAGTTTAATAAAAACAGTGTGATGAAAAGCTGTTCACTAAGTTCCAGAATCAAAAGCACAAGATACAGCTAACTACTCTCCCTTTTGACATCACAAAAAGGAGGAGGAAACAGATCAAAAAATAAAACAAACATACAAAAAATAAACTACATAAAAAAGAAACTAAAACTAGTAAAATGAGGGACCCTGATCATCAGACGGAGGTGGTGGTGGTGGTGGTGGTGGCTGCTGGAAGTAACTGGTCAATGAGGAAAATTGAGATCCAAACTAGGCCATATCCTGGTCATGCTGGTGCTGCATGCGGATGATGTCCTCAGTATGTTGCTGCTCCTATGCAACAACATAGGCCTCAAAGCGTGTCTCCCATTGATCAAATCTCTCCACCAACTAATCCAGCTGAAAGTGCTTGCGGAGAGGAACAGATTCAGGAACAGGAGCGGGAGCCTCCTCCTCCTCGGCCCCCTTAGCTTCCCCATCCCCTGGGTGGAGACGAGTACTATGAAGGACGTTGAAAGAATTGTTTGAGTAGAAGGGTGGCTGAAGGTTGGGAGGAGCAGGATATTGAAGGTTGTATTTGGATTCTAAAACATATGCAATGATGTGTCCTAGAGCAAGATTGGGCTTCCTTCTATGACATGGATATCAAATTATAGTAAAATATTTGATGTAGCGAAAGATCAGGTCGGTTGCATTGAATTCATGATTGACCATTATGTAAAAAGTGGTAAGTGAAAGAAGGGGAGTGATATGGACACAGTCGCCGGCTTTGGGAATCATAGAGGTGCGAATGACATGCTGGATCGTCTTAGCATCTTTAAGTAAAGAGCTAGTGTCTCCAATATGAAAGGGAGATCTGGTGTGACAAAGAAAGTGATTGGCCATAGCCCAGTTAAAATCAGGATAAAAATGAGGGTATGCAGCTTATCCTTAGTGGTGGACAACTGCAACAGTTCATTACAATCCTGATATGTGATCTCGATTGGGCGTCGATTCACATACGAGGTGTGAGCAGTGTAGGAAGAATTGAAGTGATGGTTGACATAAAATTCAAAAAGAAGTTCAGAATTAAAGGGGACTGCGAGGGTGAGAATAAAGCACAGAGAGGTGTGAGTAAAAAGATTGAGTACCGAATAGGAGAGGTGGACTAGATTGATTGTTTGGGAGAGAGAAATGCTGCAATCTTTGTAGTGGTGGTAGGCAGCCTGATCGTCTGCTTCCCAAAAGCGAGGGTCTAGTGTGCCCCTCGAGGAGCTTCCAGACGTGTGTCCAGAACAGTTTCCTCCAACCATAATAAGCAAACAGGAAGTAAACAAGTGAGGAGAATAAGATTGAAGTGAGAAACATTGGCTGGAAGGCTCTAAATTTAAAAGATCGGCCAGATCATCCAGGCCGATCGCAGAATCATCTAGAACAATCCGCTGCAATTATTGTGTACAGGTCGATTGGTCAAAAAGGGGTCCGATCATCCGGGACAATTAGACACAGGCGATCGTCCCGAGGAGTCAGGCCAGACGGCCGTTAAAAAAGCAGATAGTTCAGGCTGATTATGTGGATCGTTTAGGATGATGCTCAATAATGGATTTTACCTGTCAAATTTAAAAAGTTTTAAATCATGCGCCACGTGTATCAGCCAGGCCGAACAATGGATCATCCAGGACTATTGTCCAAAAATGGATCGTCTGGGGCGAAATTTTGGATTTTAAATATACTGACACGTGTATCATCCAGGACGAATAGGTGTATCGGACGGAACAATAACCAATAAATACATCATCTAGGATGAAAAAGGTATCGACCAGGACGATCAAGATGATTGTAGCAGAGGACGATCATATCGTGCAGGACGATAAAGGATAGTCCAGGACGATGAGAGCATCAAAGTTAGAATATTCAGCAGATAGAGTTTTTGTTGAAAAAAGAACATATCATCCAGGACGATATAGGTATCGGCCAGGATGATGTGACAAAATTTTAAACTTCAGAGGAAGGATGGAGATGATCAAAGAAGGCCCAAAAATAAATAAAATAAACTAAGAACAACAATAAAAAAAACATGAAAAAAGCATAAAAACAAGCAATGAACCAAGTTTTTTTTATTTAGCAAGGAATGCATATAATAAATGCTCCAAATAATTAAATTTTAAAGATTTGTAAGATTAATGAGTTAACAAAGTTGAAATATGAAAATGGTAGAATATCTGATCTTGTTAACCCTAGCTCGGACTTCTTTTAGGGAAAAATCATCTTTTGAAAACAAAAGACCTAATTCAGAACAAACTAATTAAAAAAAAAAAGATCTGTTCAAAATATGCTCCAAAGAAAATATCTTATAGAATAATATACCAAAGCAATTTTTCTCAATCATGAAATTTGAAATCAAGCATTTGAAAATATCAAGTAACTCATGAGTTATTCTAAAAATTTTAAAAGTTTGAAAAGAAGGGTAAGTTTATTTTTGGTGTCATTGACCTTTTTATTTTTTGTTCTTACAAGCTAGATCCCTTTTTAAAAACTCTAAAAATATATTTAGTTGTGTGTAGATCTTTCAGATATTAGAGAAGAGAAACTCACTCTCTAATATAAGAAAGAATAAACTATAACGCAGACTTTAGCAATTAGATGATAAATGCAATGGCAAGATTTTAAATAACTTGAAAGATATATAAAAATTTTGAATAATATAAATATAAGATAGATTATTGTAGAAAGATAGAAAAAATCTTAATTTAAAAAACTAGTTGTTAATTTGAGATAGACTTTTGTTTAGAAAAGAAAATTATACCACTAAAAGAAGTTATAGGGAGGGAAACCATCAACGATGTTTCTCCCTTTAACAGATTTAGAGATGTTAAAATATTGACTATAAATCTCCAAAAAATAAAAATAAGGAGAAAATATCAATTCAGCGATGATCCAAAAAAGAAACGTGCTAAATCAACAAAAGTAAAAAAAGACAAAAAGTAGAGATAGAAACCAACTAAATAAAAAGTAAAAAAAAGAAGTTAACAATAAGCAATTGATTAGAAAATCATGTAACTCAGATTTAATTATACAGCAGAAATAAACAATTAAGAGTCGTGAGCCTCCGCAGTCCAAGTACCATATGCTCTCACGAGGTCTTTGGAGAGAGCACACATGCAAAAATCATCAAATATCAGATTTAGGAACCCAAACAGGTTGGGGTCCCTCCTTATGAAAAGAAGAATGCGTTGCATAAGTGTTATGCAGTGAATTATACAATTTGGGTCTCCATACCCAATGTGTACTACGGTGAAAGATGCAAGTATGTTTTATGTGTCCTAACATGCCACATGAAAAACATCTAAGTCCAGGAAAAGGATTTCTTAATCAGTTCGGGTTATAATGCCTCTTCCTAGTTATTGGCTTTGGATCAAATGTTGGTGTCATCCAATTTTTCTTACGTGCATCCAATTCAACTTTAAACCTCAAGTGAGCATTTTCTAAATCAATCTCCAAATAGTGCTTTTTAAGCTCATATTCTTTAGTAGAAGCTTTAAAATCAGATTCAAGTGAGGTGCAGAAATCTTTCAAAGAATCATGCTCAATTATTAATTCAGAATGCTTTTTATTTAAATCATCAAATTCATCAAGTAGAGATATGTGATTGCTATCAATTTGAAAGTCATCTTTACTCAAAATTTCATGCTCTTTTTGTAAATTCAAAAACTTCAATTTCAAACTAGCATGAGTTTTCTTAAGTTTCTATATGATACATGAATTTTCTCATATATTTCAAGTAATTGGTTATATGTTGGTTGGCATACCTCTTCTTGGTCAGATTATTTAAAATTATCAGCCATTAAGCGCAAGTTTGTTGTCTCCTCTTTAGGTTTAGTCTCAGATGAGTCAGATGCAGAATCCGCCCAGAATGCTTTTTGGCCTCACTTCTTATTCTTAAGTTTCTCCTCATTCTTTTCTTTGCTTGAGTGATCCTGAAGTGTAATACAATCAGCTCTGACATGTTCAGGCTTCCTGCATTCAAAACAAACAACATCAGAATAACCTTTAAAATTTTTGTTATCCTTACCTTTTCTTCAATTCTGAGGATGCTTGTGACTCTTCCTTAGAAAGCTCTTAAATTACCTAGTGATTAAGGCAATATCATCATTTTTAGACTCGAATGAGTTAGTGTCCGAGTCGTTCGCCTCAAGTGCCACCATTTTCTCCTTCTTCTTCTCACTTGCATTAATATTTCTTTGATTCACCCCTTGCTCTAAGCAATGAGTGATCCAAGTAAGTTATCGATCAAATAGGTATTTAAATCTTTAGATTCAGAAATTGCAGTGATTTTAGCATCAAAAGAGGAAGGCAAACATTTTAAAATTTTGTTTATTTTTTCATAGTTAGAAAGGTCTCTTCCTAAGGCATGCAACGAAGTAACAATCTGAGTAAATCTTGTATACATATCAGAAATTATTTCAATAGGTTTCATACGAAAAAAGTTCGTAATTATGTAATAAAATATTTAAATGAGATTTCTTAACTTCATTACTGCCTTCATAGGTGATACACAATTTATCCCAAATTTCTTTTCCAATAGAGCAAGTAGAAACACACATGTAATCTTCGAATTTTAAAGCACAGAAAAAATAGTTCAAACACTTTACATTAAGTTGTGCTAAATCTCTTTCATCAAAAGTCCATCCAGTAAAAGGTACTTTAGTTTTAATTCCATTAAGTTCTTGAGGTGGAGAATATCCTTATTTAATAAGCATCCACATACTGTGGGTCTCCGAAAGGATTCCGCTCGTGTTGTTCGAATGCAAAGAGTACGATCACACTATCCCGTAGGACAAAACGGTCGTAGACCTTTACAATCGACACAAGCAGGCCGATGGAAGAGCAGATGGAGTTATAGATACGATTAGCCATGGAGGATAGCGACTTTCACCTACCAACCTCGATGGATAATAATATCTATAACCCAAAAGTTCACGAGATTTCCCCTATTCGATACATCAGCACCGAATAGGGTTTATTTGATTGTGGGGATCGATTTCCTACGGGCGCAAGCCCCCGTAGTTAATTACATCTTAGACCTTGGTCTAAGAAAACTCTCGATTAAGGATGGTGTATTATTCACTTCTTGATTTGGTGCACAAAAAGAGTTCCTAAGTTCTATTCCAAAGAATCTCTTCTATTTATCTTTAATGATGATTAGACCTTTTGAATTGATAAAGATATGATTAAAATTTTGAGTTTAGAAGATCAAAGACCAGATTACTATCCTAAGAGAAATGACAGACTCAAAACACACCAGAAGAGAAGAGACACACTGAGGGGTATACAACCTGGGCTTACGCTTGCCTGGAGTGAGCTGCCAGCTAACATCCTAAACACAATCAATCGCCCTATATGTATACATGATAGGGAGGTTCTATCCTAGGAGATCAAGGACTTGTAGTTTAAAAGATCTCAATCAGGGACTCTACAATATGCAAAAGAATGTACCTAGCGCCATGTATGATGCATGAAACAGATATGAAATATCTCTAGATCTATTGATGTAATGCATGTATGTAAGTGAAATACAATGTGAAGTAAGGTGTGTAAAGACAAATGCATGTATGACATTCAAAGTACAGAAAAAGTAAACAAACACACCCTAAGGATACCCTCCAGGCAAGGTACCCGCACAGAAAAGTATTCAAACGGTGCCCACTGGCACAAATAGGTGGCCTACTCTACAGGCCTAAATGACCCTAATGGTATCTAAGGCTCACAGAAAAAAAGAAAGAAAAGGGGGGGGGGGGTATCGTACCCAAAATGGGAAAAGGCCAAAATCCTAGCGATGCCCACTTCGTGTGGGAAAACAACGATGCCCAATGGCACAAGTAGGTAGCCTACTCTACAGGCCTAAATGACCCTAATGGTCTCTAGGGCTCACAGAAGGGGGGTAAGCTTTGACCTATAGGGCCAAAGCTTCGTCAGTGAACTAACCTAAGGCTGGCTACCTAAACATGCTAGAATACCTACTAACAAGCAGTGTGTGACGTGAAGCAGTTCGATATATAACTAAAAATTTACTTTACAAATTGCAGAAATTATACCTGACTGTATGTGGCGCTGCCACTTAAAAGCTTATAAGCAAATTGCTTCGTTTAGCTCCTGACATTAAGCTCCAATGTACCTCGCAAGAAAAGATAACAGAGAAATATATATATGAGCGTAGATGCCGTTCAGAAAAGAAATGCAGATAAATAACAAAGATATAACTAACAAGAAATTGAATATAGCTAACAGGAAATTTAATAATTGCATTTATAGAACATGTATATGTAACAAGCATTGAATAATAAGAGAAAATGTAAGCCTGACCTAGAGCTAAAAGTCGTGTTCTAATCAAACATGTCTAAGGTATGTGTAGGTTGTGTAATTTAGGATATGTCCTATATAGGGAAGTTTAATTATGATTGCTTTCATTTGATTTGTTAAAGGTTAAAAGAGAAATTTTAATTTAAGTTTAAATATTAGTATTTTAGGATTGATTTTAGAGATTTTATGTTTAGCATTTGATTGATTACCACCTTTGTTTCACACCGAGGCCGTGAGGTTTATTTCACCCTCCTTGGGGCTAACTTAATAGCCTCGTAGGCCTGGGTTACCCAGTGGCAACCAATTTTTGTTGAATTATTTTAGTTGGTTATAAATTAGAAAAGAAAGGTGAATTAAGTGATTTATTATCGATTGATGTTTGATTCAAATCATTAATAATCAATTAAGTTTAAAGTTTTGTCACTCCATCGAATTCATTCGTGGCGTTGTGCCACCATGCTCGAGGAACCAGGCCTCCTTAGGACACTTAGCCCCGCAGCTCGGAGTAGTCCATCCAATAAACTTCATCTTTGGAGTGATTGTTATATATTAAGGGGTTTGTTGGCTGGTTTTAAAAGACTGATTTAAGAGATTTTATTTTAGGATTTGATTGAATTATTCAGTGGTTATAAATTAGGAAGAAAAATGAATTAGACAGTTTATTATCAATTAAGGGGCTAGATTATGTTTGCTATCAACTGGTTCGTGGCGTTGTGCCACCAGGCTCGAGGAACCAGGCCTCCTTAGGACACTTAGCCCCGCAGCCCGGAGTAGTCCATCCTAAAAACCAAGTTGATATAGTTATATTAAGAAGTTTGTTGATTTGTTTTAAAAGATTAGCTTAAGATTTGATTGAGTTTTAGGTGAGTTAGAAGGCTTGGATTTTAGAAGATTTTTTTAACTTAATGAATTTTAGTTTAGATTTGTTGTCCTAACTCAATCTACATTTTTTTAAATTTTGGGTTGGTTAGAAGTTGATTAATGAATTAGAATGATTTAGTGTAAGTGTATGCCCTAAATTTATATTTTAGTAATCATTATGTTAATTAGGATTTGATTAAAAGCTAAGTACTTTAGTGTATTTTAGGTCAAATTAGGATTAATTTGTTGGTTGATTATTAATAGATTAAGAGGGTATTAAACCTAAGAAAGTGTGTCGCTAAGTTTAGGTTTGATGTCTCTATCCTATAAGGAGCATGCATCCTAAGTCTATATTTTCTAAGACCCGATCCTTAATTTTTGCCCTTAGATGTCACTAAAGTTGTAGGACTTAGAATGGTGTTGTTTTCTAATCCTTAGGACTCTCGTACATGTATTGCTAAACTTAAGAATCTATAGCAAAGCAGTAGAATGAAAAAGAATGAGAATCAGAAATAAAAAGAATGTAGGCATTGTTGTTTTGGACACACTTCTTTGAAGTCAAGTGTACCCTAAAGCAACATTACAATGCCCTTTGTTGTCCCCACCATCCAAACAAAGCACTTGATATAAGACTCAACTCAAACAAACTTAACTACCCTCTAAATAAAGCTCCAATCGACAAAAAGAAACAAACCCCCAAAATGCAACCCAATATAGTCCTCTTACTTAAAACCCAGATACATGATCTTACTACTCACTAATCTAAAACCATCTAGAAAACAAGTGCAAGCAAGAAGAAAGACAACTGCCCACATAAACAAGATCATTCAATTCAAACAAACAAAGACACAAAAGAATCTTTCAACCCAAAGCCAATCGTAGGACCACGAATCCCCAAAAGACTTATAAAACTTTTCCAATGAGACTACACATGAAGCCCTACATGAACGACCTACTAAAACCTTCCCAACACAAAACAAAACAGTTCAAGTGCTTTTCTTCTTATTTGGAATGGGGTTAATTCATGAAAATCTTCTAACAAGAAGGCTTCATGAGATTCTCTATCATAAAACATTCATAAAGCACATAATAAAACTTCAAGGAAAAATGATTCACCAAAGTCTTTCGTAAGATTTCCAATAATATAACAACTTACAAAACTTTCACATGAAGCAAACTCACGAAACCTTCCACCTCGAAGCACTTCCCTAAATATTAGAAATCATACTTCAACGGCGACATGTATCATTTTTTCAAATTAACCAAATCACTTTTTATTAAACCTAAAATAGACTCAAAAGTCAAAATATATATATATAAAAAAATGTCACTTAGGCTTTCCAACACAATTGCCAATACTACTCTTTCATGAGATTTGAGCAAATGGGGAAGAAATGAAATTCAAGAGAATATGGAGGGACCTCAAAATCCATCAATAACTTATAGCAAAACAAGTCTACAACAACCCAACTAGCGATGTTTCAAATTCATAAAGCATATGATAAAATTTTGCAAAGAAGCTCAAATTCTTTTTAAACAATCCAGAATATTTCTCAACACAATAGTTTTATGTCAGATCGAATTCACTAATCCCATTTCAAGCTGAACATATAATCAATCTGTCAAAAGCTCAGAATCAACTACGCATTATTGAAGAGTTGGCAAGAATATAAGCAAAAGATATCCTCTCTTAAAACTTGCAATCTCATGACATCATTCATAAATTTCTTCCCAATCATATTAACTGATGTGATTCTTTTTATATATAAAATTCAAACTAGTGAAAGGGAAACTGACATTTAAGAATAAAAATGAAAGTATTTTATCACTTGCCATAATTTCTTTTGAACTAAACATGCTTCCAACTCATTTTTATTCTCACCCAACATTCGATGCAAAAGAGATAAAAAAGAGATTCAATGCAATTTCACTCTTTCTTAATATCCAAGAAAATTCTTTCAATCTATAGGAAGCAAGACTACACTCAAATCCATGTGCAAACTCATATTTTGGTCATATGAAAATTCTCTAATCTTTCCCCAAAAAAAAAAAATACCTTATGCGAGGTATGTGAATACTTGTCATAATTTTACTCCAACAACCTTTCCAATTTCATATTTTTTAAAGATGCTTTATAGAAGGCCCGGATGTTCATCCTAAGACATGAATACTTCCTGACACTCATCTCCAAAAATAGCTTAGAGCACACAATGAACAAAAATCTGCATATATTCCATTCTTAAAACAATTTGGAGCACTAAACGAGTAAGAAATCTGCACATAACTCGCTCTCGAAGCAGTTTGGAACTCAAAATAATGAAAATCTGCATATAA
Source organism: Dendrobium huoshanense (assembly GCA_016618105.1). Lineage (NCBI taxonomy): Eukaryota > Viridiplantae > Streptophyta > Magnoliopsida > Asparagales > Orchidaceae > Dendrobium > Dendrobium huoshanense. Next base: position 41,758,804 of record CM028356.1, read on the forward strand.
CTCTTTCCCAAAACAGTTTGAAATGCAAAACAATGAAAAAAATCTGCATATAGCTTTTTCTCAAAAACAGTTTGGAATGCAAAATCTGCACTTAACCCAAGTACAAGAGCATATGCAGCCTATGGATGAAATATTTCAGCAATTTGTAACAATATACAGATAAATTTCAGCACTTTCTAAACGACACATACTTATAATCAAAGCATAAAACAAATCAAATCATTCGAGGAAATTACAAGCTTCCATACTCACATGACCCGAAACATACACGAGAAACTTTCCCAACAATTTCTATATGGCATACTCTTTAAAACTTTAACATGTGAAACACCAAAACGATAAGAGTATATACATGTCATCTTGATTTATATGAAACAAACTGCATTTCATGAAGATTGGAATCATTGTTTAGTGATGAATAACAATATAATCTTATAACAAAAATATGTGCCACATTTATAATTCAAGAATATACATGAATGTCACACGGTCATTATTGACTAATCACAAATTTAGTCTATAAGTCACCAAAGTATGAAGAAACATCCATGACCCATCTTTATTTAACACTCATGAGAAACTACCCAACATAAAGCATCTATTGTAGTATCGATTGAATCAAACTCACAAACTTCTCTTAATGTCATTTCATCAAACAACTAATATGCATAATTCGAACGATGAAATTCACGAGTAATGATTTAGGCTTAATACCAAACATGTATGTATGTATCCACTTAAGCTTTTCGGCATGATTCAAAAAATTAACTTGTAATGAAATCTACATTTAATAGAATATATCAAAACAAATATATGTGATTGTATTTCTCTCAAAAAGGTTTCGTCATGGAAGACAAGTTCTCCACAGTTAAATGATTTGTGACAAAAAGACAATCCACAATGATCATCACCCTCAAATATATACGATACAAAATCAAAAGGAGACCACTCTTTTTTTAGAGAAAGCAAACAAATGCTCTAATTAATTTCTACTCAAATACTAGAGTTTTCTCAAACCTCATCTTATAAAACTCCAATTCAATCTCAAATCTTAATATGTAATTTCATTAAAAAAAAAAATTAGATTAAATGTGCAGGTTATGATTGGTTTAAAAGGAATATAACACATGCAAGTTTAAAGACCATGAGTTCCATAATGGCCATAATATCTCCATCACAAGTACGGTTCCTTATGCAAGATAATGCAAGATTCTGACACAACCAAATGATTTTAAAATATATATATATATTACAACTCATGCTTAGTTGTTTACACCAAGATATTTCTTTTTTTTTTTTACTCATGAAAAACCAAGCAGAGAATGCATGCGAGGAAGTACATGAGCACGTTTCTTCATGTAGTGATGAACCCAATGCATAATGAATAGCAATATAACTTCAATAAACAAAAATTTTGAGCAAGGAAAGCAGTTCATGATTCTATTAAAATGGTATTTAAATAATCAGTTCTAACCTTAGCTTTATACTTGTAGTCGGGAGATTGCTGCTAGCGTAGAGGAAAAGAAAGAACGTCTAAGCTTTGTCGGAGCTGCAGCCAGGACTGACGACGGAATTTCCTGAAGCGGAACTAACAGGGAATGGGAGGTAGAAGCTTCGGTTGGGAAAAGTCAATGGGCTTCAGCTCATACAAGTAAGGTAAAGATGAAAGAGCCTCGGCCTTCAGGATCAGTCCAAGCGGAGGAGAGTTGAAGGCTCCGGTCTTCTTCTAGGCTTCGCCGACGAGAAAGTAAGAGAGAGGGAGGAAGAAAGGGGCTTCTGCTCTCTGGTTTGTGTGGACACGCAGTGAGAATCGGAGAGAGGGATAGAGGGAGGTCGCCGACTGAGGGCGACGGTAGCAGATCCGTCGAGGAGAGTCGTCCTAGCTAGGGTCACGCAAACAAAGAAGAGCTAGAGCAAGAGAAAGGAACTGAGTCGTGTGAGAGAGAGAAGGCCATAGTGCCGAATGCCCTGTCTAGGGCAAGCCGAGCAAAGAAAAGGGTAGGGGAAATTTGCTTCTGCTGCTTGAGGACGATTCTCTGGTTCCCTTAAGCGTAGAAATGAGGCCTGCTTGCACTGCCTGCTCCGACTTCCTCCTGATCGCTTTTCTAAAGTGAGGCTTAATCTACGATCGAGGTGTCCAGCGACGGCAGGATCAAGACAAAGAATTGTGACCGTCGGATCTTTTCTTGACCTTGCTATTGCATTCAAATTAATTTAAAAGTGTCGATATAGCCTTAGTTAAGATTAGATTGAACCTATAAGCTGAAATTTGGTCCAAATCAAACCTAAGCTAACCTAGTTTGGGCTTGAGCGGGTTCAAATCGAGCACAACTCGACTTGACTCGACCAAAATTAATTCACTAAAATAAGATAAAATAAATCAAATTCAAATTGATGTCGATTTGAATTGAGTAGGGCTCGACGAGGCCCGATCAACACGATAAAACACAGTTGATGGCGATCTCCGGACAAAAATGAGGTCAACAAACTCCACCCCAACATGTGCGGTGAACAATAGGTGAATCGCGCGTGTTGGCGTTGACCTCCCTATCCTTAAGGAGGTACAATCTAACAACCACGAACGAGCTTCACCAGGAAGATGCAATCCTACGATCAACCAAAGAAACTCGCTAGGAAAATGCAATCCTATGATCAAATAGAAAGACTCGCTAGGAAGAATCCTATAACTAGCTAAAGAGAATCAAGAAGCATACAATCATACAACAAGCATGCAACAAGTGTCCCACCATGCTATGATCAAACAATCACACATTGCTCATGCAATTATATATCAATAACATAATCATGCAATCATATAATAACCTCATAGTCATGCAATAAATATACAATAATCATTATATCAAACCACATAATAATAAGCAAATGTGTAATGTTTATTAACAATCATATGACTATGCAATGATCATACACCTATGTAATAATCAAGTCACAAGCACATAACGCAAGAGCCAAGAAGCGTAATAGCACATAATCAAGTCATGCAATAGTGATGCGATCATTCAATAGCTCATAATCAAGTTATAAATACAACCATATGATATTCATATAATCACACAATAATCATCTAGTTACATAATGTTTATCAAACCACACAATAGCAATCGTATAATCATACAGTGATTCATATGGATAATAATTACTTAATTATATGCTCATGTAATCATACAACAATCCTCAAATCATGCAAATGATCATACAATCATACAACAATCATTCATTCATATAATGCTCACCCAATCATGCAAACATGGTGGGACAGAAGAAAGAAAGAGATCAAACATTCGCCTGACCAAATCGAAACAGCGAACGAAGAAGATTCAATGCTCACTTAACTAAAACAGAATAGTGAGGAAGAGCTAAAGAAAGAAACTCAACTTTCTGCATATTCATACTGAAATAGCAGAATAGAAGAAGGAATGGATTCAATGCTCGCATGAGCAAAATCAAAGTAGTGACATAAAGAACTAAGAAAGACTCAACGGTCACCTAGAACACATGTCTAAGATGATGCGAGGAGAAGCAAATTCAACCATCACTTGAAAATTATATCAAATAGTAAAGAGTAATAATCAAAAGTAGATAATGAAGAATGATCAAAGATAAGGAAATCATCTATCTGCTTGACCACATCGCAACAGCAGAATAGAGAGGAAAAGGGGTCTCACATTCATCTGACCATATCGAAACAGTGAATGGAGAAAACTCAAGACTCACTTGACCAGCTCGAAACAGTGAACAAGAGTAGAGTAAGGAAACGACTGTCTACCTGACCAGATCGAAACAGCAGAACAGAAGGAAAAAGCAAAACATCCCACATTCACCTGACCAGATCGAAACAGTGAATGGGGAAAACTCAAGACTCACTTGACCAGATCAAAACAGTGAACAAGAGTAAAGTAAGGAAACGATTGTCTGCCTGACCAGATCGAAACAGCAGAACAGAAGGAAAGAAAGATCCAACATCCACCTGACCATATCGAAACGGCGGATGAGGATGACCCAATGTTCACCTGACCAGATCAAAACGGCGAAACAAATGGTCAAGGAAAAGAGGAGTTCAACATTCGCCTGACCAGATCGCAACAGCGAATGAGAATGGCTCAAAATCCACCTGACCATATTCGCAACAGCGAATAATGAGCCCTCCCAAAAGTCTAATGTCCACCTGACCAAAATCGCAACGGTAGGACAAAAGAGAAAAGTAGTGAGGAATGCCTCCCAGGGACTCTGTCGGGCTCTCTCAACTAGAAAAGGGAGTTCAACATTCGCCTGACCAGATCGAAACAGCGAATGAGAATGGCTCAAAATCCACCTGACCATATTCGCAACAGCGAATAATGAGCCCTCCCGAAAGTCTACTGTCCACCTGACCAAAATCGCAACGGTGGGACAAAAGAGGAAAGTACACTCAACAATCACCCGGTGCATATGTCGAGGTGATAAGAAGAGGACAAGGTAGTGAGGAATGCCTCCCAGGGACTCTGTCGGGCTCTCTCAACCAGAAAAGGGAGTTCAACATTCGCCTGACCAGATCAAAACAGCGAATGAGAATGGCTCAAAATCCACCTGACCATATTCGCAACAGCAAATAATGAGCCCTCCCGAAAGTCTAATGTCCACCTGACCATATTCGCAACGGTGGGACAAAAGAAGAAAGTCCAACATTCACCTGACCAAATCAAAACAGTGAATGAGGACAACCCAATGTTCGCCTGACCAGATCGAAACAGCGAGACAAAGGGGAAGAGAGAAAGGGGGTTCAACATTCGCCTGACCGTATTCGCAACGGCGAATGAGAACAACTCAATATTCACCTGACCATATTCGCAACAGCGAATAAAGAGCTTCCCAAAGAGGTCTAATGCCTGTCTGACCACATTCGCAACAGCAGGGCAAAAGAGAGAAAAAGGATCCAACATCCACCTGACCATATTCGAAATGGTGAATGAGGATTATTCAATGTTTGCCTGACCATATTCGAAACGGCGGAACAAAGAGCAAAAAAGAAGTGAAGTGGCGAAAGGGGATCTCTTGAACAAAGAAATCCACCAGAAATCGAATGAGAAACCTCTCCTACGGGTCTGTCCGTGGAGGAAGAACGACATGTAATGAAGATGAATACTCACATGCAAATCAAGGTAAAAGCTATCATTATATCAAATTGAGGAGGAACATAACAGAGCAATCACAGAAAGATCCAAAGGGATGAACTCGACTAAGAACTAAAATAAGAACTTGAATGGAAGAGTGACTTCCAAAACAAGTGAGAAACACCAACAACTTGAATGGGACGATAGTTTCCAAGCAAGTGAATATAAATGACAACTTGAACGGGGGAGTGATTCCCAACAAGTGAACAAAGACCATAACTTGAATGGGATAGTGGCTCCCAAACAAGTGAACAAAACAACCTGTATGGGATAGTGGTTCCCAAGCAGGTGACCAAAACCAATAACTTGAATGGGAAAGTGGCTCCCAAACAAGTGAACAGAAACAACAAGTTTGAATGAGTGAGTAGCTCTCAAACAAGCAAGCAAAACAACCAAGATTCCAAAAGAAATGAGAGTGCAATCAAGGGAATATCATATCAGTCCTTAAGAATGATTTATAATCAAATGTTGGGATCCAAAAATTTTTCATGCATGAATTTTCAAGAGAACAAGATAAGTGTTTAAACATACTCGATAGTGGATGCACTAAAAAAAAATGTTAAACACTCACCAATTAATTTGAGATAAGTTTGATTTACATAATTTTTCAAAGAGGAGAAATTTCATCAAAGAGTAAGAGCATTATTTTTCAAAATGAAAGATTTACCTCTTGATTATTTTGGCTCAATCAAAATAACAAGTGGAACCAAATTTGAAATTCAGTAAGAGGTGGGTTGACTCCATCTAAACCCAAAAAGATTAGGGATTTAAAACTTGCTAACCCAAGTCAAGCTCCCTACAAGCTAAACTGGGTTCTCTCCCTTAGATAAGCATTGTTTGAATTAAAATCTAATTCAAAAAGATATAAATTAGAAGAAGAAATTGAATCTTCTCAATTTTCTTGCACAGATAATATTTTATATCTAATAGATTATCAATGCATAATAATGAATTCAAAGTCATCATTTTCAAACTTAAGTATCAAAAATATCAAAGGGCACATGAGTTTTCTGAGATTTAGAGATTTCCAAGAAAGAAAAGCCATTTACACTTTCACTTTAGGCTCATTTTATGCCTGCTTTGTAAATTTTTGGCACTTTGTGCTTCTTTTCACTTTTGATACACTTTGTGTATCTTCAACTTTTGGCGCTTTGCGCATCTTTTCACTTTTAATGCACTTTGTGCATCTTTCATTTTTGGCGCTTTGCGCATCTTTTCACTTTTGTATTTGGCTTCCTTTCTAAATCTCTAAAAGAATACATTCTCAGTTGTGAAATTATCTTCCAAACATAAGAGAAGAAAACTCACTCTGTTATGTAAGGAAGAACAATTCACAAAACAAACCCGATCCTATGATAAGAATGAACAACTTGATTGAGAAAATTTTGAATTAAATTCATAAGCATGCAAATGACACCTATGAGATAGAAAATTTCAAGCTAACGGAGAAAATTTTTATTTCTAAATTTAATTTCATTTTGATATAGATTTGAGTTCAAAAATGAAATCATCCCACACAAGGAATGGAAGGGAGAGACATGCTCTTTTTTATGAGCCATTAAAAGAAATTTTCTTTTAAGTGTTTAAAGGAGTCAACCAACACTTACTCCATTTTTTAAAGAAAAAAAAAGTAGGTAAATTTTTATTAAGAAAGATAAGTCACTTACTCTCTAAAAGAAATTTCCTTCAAAGTTTTATCTTTTACCTTAAACTTTCAAACTTTTCTCAAATTAAATTTTCTTTTGAAAAATTTGTATATGTCAGATTTAAGGACCCTTCTATTGAAAATAACAATTGAATTTCTATTTGGACTGATATGAATCAAGGCCTAGTCTAAAGGAGCTCAAACAAGAGAGGTAATGGATACTAGAGTTCATGCCAAGTATGTCGATCATGCAATCAAAAATAGGATATGGATTTTTTTATTTAAAAAGATAGGATCAAGATTAAGTCTAAAAGAATTCCAACTAGGAATTCACAGACATCAAAATTTCGATCAGAATAAGATGATTTGAAATAGATTGATCTGGATTTGAATTTGAGAATTAAAAAACACAGATCTAATAAACTCAAAATTTTAATTAAATCCTTATGCATTAAAATAATCTAACCATCATTAAGGATTAAGAGAAGATAGTGGAATAGAAAATGGGAACTCAAACTAGGCACCAGACTATGATTACCTACAGAAGTGAATAATACAACATCCAAAGATGGAGAGAAAAACCTGTCCCACCGTGGTCGCCAGAAATCTGTGGGTCTCCGAAAGGATTCCGCTCGTGTTGTTCGAATGCAAAGAGTACGATCACACTATCCCGTAGGACAAAACGGTCGTAGACCTTTACAATCGACACAAGCAGGCCGATGGAAGAGCAGATGGAGTTATAGATACGATTAGCCATGGAGGATAGCGACTTTCACCTACCAACCTCGATGGATAATAATATCTATAACCCAAAAGTTCACGAGATTTCCCCTATTCGATACATCAGCACCGAATAGGGTTTATTTGATTGTGGGGATCGATTTCCTACGGGCGCAAGCCCCCGTAGTTAATTACATCTTAGACCTCGGTCTAAGAAAACTCTCGATTAAGGATGGTGTATTATTCACTTCTTGATTTGGTGCACAAAAAGAGTTCCTAAGTTCTATTCCAAAGAATCTCTTCTATTTATCTTTAATGATGATTAGACCTTTTGAATTGATAAAGATATGATTAAAATTTTGAGTTTAGAAGATCAAAGACCAGATTACTATCCTAAGAGAAATGACAGACTCAAAACACACCAGAAGAGAAGAGACACACTGAGGGGTGTACAACCTGGGCTTACGCTTGCCTGGAGTGAGCTGCCAGCTAACATCCTAAACACAATCAATCGCCCTATATGTATACATGATAGGGAGGTTCTATCCTAGGAGATCAAGGACTTGTAGTTTAAAAGATCTCAATCAGGGACTCTACAATATGCAAAAGAATGTACCTAGCACCATGTATGATGCATGAAACAGATACGAAATATCTCTAGATCTATTGATGTAATGCATGTATGTAAGTGAAATACAATGTGAAGTAAGGTGTGTAAAGACAAATGCATGTATGACATTCAGAGTACAGAAAAAGTAAATAAACACACCCTAAGGATACCCTCCAGGCAAGGTACCCGCACAGAAAAGTATTCAAACGGTGCCCACTGGCACAAATAGGTGGCTTACTCTACAGGCCTAAATGACCCTAATGGTATCTAAGGCTCACAGAAAAAAAGAAAGAAAAGGGGGGGGGGGTATCGTACCCAAAATGGGAAAAGGCCAAAATCCTAGCGATGCCCACTTCGTGTGGGAAAACAACGATGCCCAATGGCACAAGTAGGTGGCCTACTCTACAGGCCTAAATGACCCTAATGGTCTCTAGGGCTCACAGAAGGGGGGTAAGCTTTGACCTATAGGGCCAAAGCTTCGTCAGTGAACTAACCTAAGGCTGGCTACCTAAACATGCTAGAATACCTACTAACAAGCAGTGTGTGACGTGAAACAGTTCGATATATAACTAAAAATTTACTTTACAAATTGCAGAAATTATACCTGACTGTATGTGGCGCTGCCACTTAAAAGCTTATAAGCAAATTGCTCCGTTTAGCTCCTGACATTAAGCTCCAATGTACCTCGCAAGAAAAGATAATAGAGAAATATATATATGAGCGTAGATGCCGTTCAGAAAAGAAATGCAGATAAATAACAAAGATATAACTAACAAGAAATTGAATATAGCTAACAGGAAATTTAATAATTGCATTTATAGAACATGTATATGTAACAAGCATTGAATAATAAGAGAAAATGTAAGCCTGACCTAGAGCTAAAAGTCGTGTTCTAATCAAACATGTCTAAGGTATGTGTAGGTTGTGTAATTTAGGATATGTCCTATATAGGGAAGTTTAATTATGATTGCTTTCATTTGATTTGTTAAAGGTTAAAAGAGAAATTTTAATTTAAGTTTAAATATTAGTATTTTAGGATTGATTTTAGAGATTTTATGTTTAGCATTTGATTGATTACCACCTTTGTTTCACACCGAGGCCGTGAGGTTTATTTCACCCTCCTTGGGGCTAACTTAATAGCCTCGTAGGCCTGGGTTACCCAGTGGCAACCAATTTTTGTTGAATTATTTTAGTTGGTTATAAATTAGAAAAGAAAGGTGAATTGAGTGATTTATTATCGATTGATGTTTGATTCAAATCATTAATAATCAATTAAGTTTAAAGTTTTGTCACTCCATCGAATTCATTCGTGGCATTGTGCCACCATGCTCGAGGAACCAGGCCTCCTTAGGACACTTAGCCCCGCAGCTCGGAGTAGTTCATCCAATAAACTTCATCTTTGGAGTGATTGTTATATATTAAGGGTTTGTTGGCTGGTTTTAAAAGACTGATTTAAGAGATTTTATTTTAGGATTTGATTGAATTATTCAGTGGTTATAAATTAGGAAGAAAAATGAATTAGACAGTTTATTATCAATTAAGGGGCTAGATTATGTTTGCTATCAACTGGTTCGTAGCGTTGTGCCACCAGGCTCGAGGAACCAGGCCTCCTTAGGACACTTAGCCCCGCAGCCCGGAGTAGTCCATCCTAAAAACCAAGTTGATATAGTTATATTAAGAAGTTTGTTGATTTGTTTTAAAAGATTAGCTTAAGATTTGATTGAGTTTTAGGTGAGTTAGAAGGCTTGGATTTTAGAAGATTTTTTAACTTAATGAATTTTAGTTTAGATTTGTTGTCCTAACTCAATCTACATTTTTTTAAATTTTGGGTTGGTTAGAAGTTGATTAATGAATTAGAATGATTTAGTGTAAGTGTATGCCCTAAATTTATATTTTAGTAATCATTATGTTAATTAGGATTTGATTAAAAGCTAAGTACTTTAGTGTATTTTAGGTCAAATTAGGATTAATTTGTTGGTTGATTATTAATAGATTAAGAGGGTCTTAAACCTAAGAAAGTGTGTCGCTAAGTTTAGGTTTGATGTCTCTATCCTATAAGGAGCATGCATCCTAAGTCTATATTTTCTAAGACCCGATCCTTAATTTTTGCCCTTAGATGTCACTAAAGTTGTAGGACTTAGAATGGTGTTGTTTTCTAATCCTTAGGACTCTCGTACATGTATTGCTAAACTTAAGAATCTATAGCAAAGCAGTAGAATGAAAAAGAATGAGAATCAGAAATAAAAAGAATGTAGGCATTGTTGTTTTGGACACACTTCTTTGAAGTCAAGTGTACCCTAAAGCAACATTACAATGCCCTTTGTTGTCCCCACCATCCAAACAAAGCACTTGATATAAGACTCAACTCAAACAAACTTAACTACCCTCTAAATAAAGCTCCAATCGACAAAAAGAAACAAACCCCCAAAATGCAACCCAATATAGTCCTCTTACTTAAAACCCAGATACATGATCTTACTACTCACTAATCTAAAACCATCTAGAAAACAAGTGCAAGCAAGAAGAAAGACAACTGCCCACATAAACAAGATCATTCAATTCAAACAAACAAAGACACAAAAGAATCTTTCAACCCAAAGCCAATCGTAGGACCACGAATCCCCAAAAGACTTATAAAACTTTTCCAATGAGACTACACATGAAGCCCTACATGAACGACCTACTAAAACCTTCCCAACACAAAACAAAACAGTTCAAGTGCTTTTCTTCTTATTTGGAATGGGGTTAATTCATGAAAATCTTCTAACAAGAAGGCTTCATGAGATTCTCTATCATAAAACATTCACAAAGCACATAATAAAACTTCAAGGAAAAATGATTCACCAAAGTCTTTCGTAAGATTTCCAATAATATAACAACTTACAAAACTTTCACATGAAGCAAACTCACGAAACCTTCCACCTCGAAGCACTTCCCTAAATATTAGAAATCATACTTCAACGGCGACATGTATCATTTTTTCAAATTAACCAAATCACTTTTTATTAAACCTAAAATAGACTCAAAAGTCAAAATATATATATATAAAAAAATGTCACTTAGGCTTTCCAACACAATTGCCAATACTACTCTTTCATGAGATTTGAGCAAATGGGGAAGAAATGAAATTCAAGAGAATATGGAGGGACCTCAAAATCCATCAATAACTTATAGCAAAACAAGTCTACAACAACCCAACTAGCGATGTTTCAAATTCATAAAGCATATGATAAAATTTCGCAAAGAAGCTCAAATTCTTTTTAAACAATCCAGAATATTTCTCAACACAATAGTTTTATGTCAGATCGAATTCACTAATCCCATTTCAAGCTGAACATATAATCAATCTGTCAAAAGCTCAGAATCAACTACGCATTATTGAAGAGTTGGCAAGAATATAAGCAAAAGATATCCTCTCTTAAAACTTGCAATCTCATGACATCATTCATAAATTTCTTCCCAATCATATTAACTGATGTGATTCTTTTTATATATAAAATTCAAACTAGTGAAAGGGAAACTGACATTTAAGAATAAAAATGAAAGTATTTTATCACTTGCCATAATTTCTTTTGAACTAAACATGCTTCCAACTCATTTTTATTCTCACCCAACATTCGATGCAAAAGAGATAAAAAAGAGATTCAATGCAATTTCACTCTTTCTTAATATCCAAGAAAATTCTTTCAATCTATAGGAAGCAAGACTACACTCAAATCCATGTGCAAACTCATATTTTGGTCATATGAAAATTCTCTAATCTTTCCCCAAAAAAAAAAAATACCTTATGCGAGGTATGTGAATACTTGTCATAATTTTACTCCAACAACCTTTCCAATTTCATATTTTTTAAAGATGCTTTATAGAAGGCCCGGATGTTCATCCTAAGACATGAATACTTCCTGACACTCATCTCCAAAAATAGCTTAGAGCACACAATGAACAAAAATCTGCATATATTCCATTCTTAAAACAATTTGGAGCACTAAACGAGTAAGAAATCTGCACATAACTCGCTCTCGAAGCAGTTTGGAACTCAAAATAATGAAAATCTGCATATAACTCTTTCCCAAAACAGTTTGAAATGCAAAACAATGAAAAAAATCTGCATATAGCTTTTTCTCAAAAACAGTTTGGAATGCAAAATCTGCACTTAACCCAAGTACAAGAGCATATGCAGCCTATGGATGAAATATTTCAGCAATTTGTAACAATATACAGATAAATTTCAGCACTTTCTAAACGACACATACTTATAATCAAAGCATAAAACAAATCAAATCATTCGAGGAAATTACAAGCTTCCATACTCACATGACCCGAAACATACACGAGAAACTTTCCCAACAATTTCTATATGGCATACTCTTTAAAACTTTAACATGTGAAACACCAAAACGATAAGAGTATATACATGTCATCTTGATTTATATGAAACAAACTGCATTTCATGAAGATTGGAATCATTGTTTAGTGATGAATAACAATATAATCTTATAACAAAAATATGTGCCACATTTATAATTCAAGAATATACATGAATGTCACACGGTCATTATTGACTAATCACAAATTTAGTCTATAAGTCACCAAAGTATGAAGAAACATCCATGACCCATCTTTATTTAACACTCATGAGAAACTACCCAACATAAAGCATCTATTGTAGTATCGATTGAATCAAACTCACAAACTTCTCTTAATGTCATTTCATCAAACAACTAATATGCATAATTCGAACGATGAAATTCACGAGTAATGATTTAGGCTTAATACCAAACATGTATGTATGTATCCACTTAAGCTTTTCGGCATGATTCAAAAAATTAACTTGTAATGAAATCTACATTTAATAGAATATATCAAAACAAATATATGTGATTGTATTTCTCTCAAAAAGGTTTCGTCATGGAAGACAAGTTCTCCACAGTTAAATGATTTGTGACAAAAAGACAATCCACAATGATCATCACCCTCAAATATATACGATACAAAATCAAAAGGAGACCACTCTTTTTTTAGAGAAAGCAAACAAATGCTCTAATTAATTTCTACTCAAATACTAGAGTTTTCTCAAACCTCATCTTATAAAACTCCAATTCAATCTCAAATCTTAATATGTAATTTCATTAAAAAAAAAATTAGATTAAATGTGCAGGTTATGATTGGTTTAAAAGGAATATAACACATGCAAGTTTAAAGACCATGAGTTCCATAATGGCCATAATATCTCCATCACAAGTACGGTTCCTTATGCAAGATAATGCAAGATTCTGACACAACCAAATGATTTTAAAAAATATATATATATTACAACTCATGCTTAGTTGTTTACACCAAGATATTTCTTTTTTTTTTACTCATGAAAAACCAAGCAGAGAATGCATGCGAGGAAGTACATGAGCACGTTTCTTCATGTAGTGATGAACCCAATGCATAATGAATAGCAATATAACTTCAATAAACAAAAATTTTGAGCAAGGAAAGCAGTTCATGATTCTATTAAAATGGTATTTAAATAATCAGTTCTAACCTTAGCTTTATACTTGTAGTCGGGAGATTGCTGCTAGCGTAGAGGAAAAGAAAGAACGTCTAAGCTTTGTCGGAGCTGCAGCCAGGACTGACGACGGAATTTCCTGCGGAACTAACAGGGAATGGGAGGTAGAAGCTTCGGTTGGGACAAGTCAATGGGCTTCAGCTCATACAAGTAAGGTAAAGATGAAAGAGCCTCGGCCTTCAGGATCAGTCCAAGCGGAGGAGAGTTGAAGGCTCCGGTCTTCTTCTAGGCTTCGCCGACGAGAAAGTAAGAGAGAGGGAGGAAGAAAGGGGCTTCTGCTCTCTGGTTTGTGCGGACACGCAGTGAGAATCGGGGAGAGGGATAGAGGGAGGTCGCCGACTGAGGGTGACGGTAGCAGATCCGTCGAGGAGAGTCGTCCTAGCTAGGGTCACGCGAACAAAGAAGAGCGAGAGCAAGAGAAAGGAACTGAGTCGTGTGAGAGAGAGAAGGCCATAGTGCCGAATGCCTTGTCTAGGGCAAGCCGAGCAAAGAAAAGGGTAGGGGAAATTTGCTTCTGCTGCTTGAGGACGATTCTCTGGTTCCCTTAAGCGTAGAAATGAGGCCTGCTTGCACTGCCTGCTCCGACTTCCTCCTGAACGCTTTTCTAAAGTGAGGCTTAATCTACGATCGAGGTGTCCAGCGACGGCAGGATCAAGACGAAGAATTGTGACCGTCGGATCTTTTCTTGACCTTGCTATTGCATTCAAATTAATTTAAAAGTGTCGATATAGCCTTAGTTAAGATTAGATTGAACCTATAAGCTGAAATTTGGTCCAAATCAAACCTAAGCTAACCTAGTTTGGGCTTGAGCGGGTTCAAATCGAGCACAACTCGACTTGACTCGACCAAAATTAATTCACTAAAATAAGATAAAATAAATCAAATTCAAATTGATGTCGATTTGAATTGAGTAGGGCTCGACGAGGCCCGATCAACACGATAAAACACAGTTGATGGCGATCTCCGGACAAAAATGAGGTCAACACATACGATAGTCAATCGATTGTAAAAAAGTAGACGTGCGAGTTATCCAAAAATCAAAAGAAAGAATATCAAACAAAGGAGATCGTGTTATAGAGTATCCTTCCGTTGCATTATAATTACCGTTGTTAGCCATGGATCAAAATTTAAAAAGTTTTTAAACTTAATTTTTATGAATCCCTCTCTGATACAACTTAAAAGTTTATTAGGGATGTTAATGTTGCAAATCTATTTTTCATGGCTTATGTTCTGATGATTGACAAACACTGTTTCTCTTGGACTGCTTGTTGCTTCTAACTTTTCAGGAATCAAAAATCGGACGATCAAGAAGAAGCCAGTTCAGGATTGCGTAGGTTTAGGGTTGAGTCAGTCTGTATTTTTGTTTTTCACCTTTTGAGTCTACTTGTAATGGTCAAAGGGACTGATGCTAAGTAACCCTACACACACACACACTTAAGGGGCTTAAAATTTCTATTTTTGCCCACATCGGCCCGGCCGATATTTATATCGTCCGGGATGATCAGCTTAAAACAGAAAGTCTAAGTAAGGATTCTTAATTAAGACAACCGTCATTAACATATCGGCCACGATGATACGTGTATAGGCCAGGACGATATGCTCAAAACAGAAAGAAGTAGCCTCCATAGACAATTAAGGTATACTATATTTTTAAATTATCGGTTAGGACGATCCTAGGATTGGCCTGGACGATATGCACAAATTATGCCATAATTGTTCAGGAAATCAAGGGAGTAATTAAGGATGATTGATACGATCATATCATCCTGGACGATCGCAGGATCAGCCAGGACGATCCAGTCAAAAACCTTAAGTTACTTCAGGACGATAAACATCGGCCAGCTCATATCCAGGGCTATTGTCAGGACGATTTTCCTCTGATTTGAACTGATCGGCCAGGACGATCGTGCAATCGGCCTGGAAGATCAAGCCAATTTTTAATCATCCTATTTTGCATCCAGGGTTATGCTCTGGCCGATCTTCATTGATTTGTACTGATCGGCCAGGCCGATGTCAATATCGGCCTGGACGATATTGTCGGCAACTTGCAATTAATGAGCTTCTTTGAAGCTCTTCTATTTAAGAGCTCATGTTCAATGTTTTTCAAGACTTTTGGCTGCTGCCTTGACCTGAGAAGACCTTGAGGAGAGAAAGAGAGAGAGGAGAGAGAGAGGATCTTGTGAGGGGGAGCTTGTGAGGGGATTCACAAGGGTTGCTTCAAGGATCGCTCTGCTTCGTCTTCGTCTAGAGTTTCTCGTCCGTGGAAGGGTCGGTAGAGGTAAGGAGTTTACTTTTGGTTTTGGTTCTCTGCCAGCTTCAGGAGGAAGCAAAAGGAGGAAGGTTCTCTGCCTTGCCAGGGTGGCAAAAAGGAGGTTCTTGTGAGGGCTTCTCCGCCTAGCTGTGGGGGCTAAAGGAGAGTCACGGTTTGTAGTGCAATACTTGGAGGGTGCCTCCAAGGGGTGGACGTAGGTCGAGTCGACCGAACCACTATAAATTTCTGTATTCTTTTTCTTGCTTCCACACTTTTAAATTTCACATTTAGTTCTGTGGTGTGATTTGGTTTATGCAATTTTCTTTCTTTGTGAAAAGAGTTTTTAAAATACCAATTCACCCCCCCCTCTTGGTTGGCTTGGGTCTAAGTTCATAGGGCTTAACATCCCTAACAAACTTTCAAGTGGTATCAGAGCGGGGTTCATAAATTAAAGTTTGAAAACTTTTTGAATTTGATCCATGGCTAACATTGGGAATCGTAACACTACGAAAGGGTATTCTATTACCCGACCTCCTCTGTTCGATAACCTATATTTTGATTTTTGGAAAACTCGCATGTCAACGTTTTTATAATCTACTGATTATCGAATGTGGATGCTTATTAAAGAATGTTATTCTCCACCTTCTCGTGAAATTAATGGTGTTAAAACTGAAGTTGCTTTTACTGAATGGACCTTTGATGAACGAGATTTAGCTCAACTAAATGCGAAATGTTTGAACTATTTTTTCTGTGCTTTGAAATCTGAAGATTACATGCGTGTTTCAACTTGCAAAACTGGTAAAGAAATTTGGGATAAATTTTGCATCACTTATGAAGGTACTAATGAAGTTAAACAATCCCGTTTGAACTTTCTCTTGCATGACTACGAACTTTTTCATATGAAACCTCATGAATCAAATTCTGACATGTACATTAGGTTTACTAAGATAGTTACTTCATTGTATGCACTAGGAAATGAACTTTTGAATTATGAAAAAGTTAACAAGATTTTGAGATGCTTGCATTCGTCTTATGATGCAAAAATCACTGCAATCACTGAATCTAAAGATTTGAACACCTATTCTATTAATAACTTACTTGGCTCACTCATTGCTTACGAGCAAATTGTGAATCAAAGAAATGTTGATGCAGGTGAAAAGAAAAAGGAGAAAACAATTACATTGAAGGCTCATAAATCGGATTCTAAATCTTCCGGGTCTGAAAGCGATGAAATTGCCTTCATCACAAGACAATTCAAAAGTTTTCTAAGGAAGAAACAAAAGCATCATCAAAGTTGGAGAAAAGGTAAGGATCACAAACATGTTAGAGGATCTTCTGATATTGTTTGTTTTAAATGCAGGAAGCCTGGACATGTGAGAGCCGATTGTCCTACACTTCAAGATCATTCAAGCAAAGAAAATGAAAAAGGTGAGGAGAAGGCTAAGTCTAGGAAGGACAAGAAGAAAATCCAAAGAGGTTTCTGGGCAGAATCTAGTACTGATTCCTCTGAGACTGAACCAGAGGAAGAGACTACAAACTTGTGCTTCATGGGAGAAAATCAAAGTGATGAGGAAGAGGTATGTAAACCAACCTATGATGAATTATTTGAAATTTATGAAAAAATCCATGCATCATACAAAAAACTTAAGAAAACTCATGCTAGCCTAAAATTAGAACATTCAAATCTACAAAAAGAGCATGAAGTTTTTCTCAAAGATCATGCAACGATTGATTCAAATCACATGGCTCTTCTTGATGAATTTGATGAGTTGATCAAAAAGCATTTGGAATTAGTTGATGAAAAGAATGCATTAAAAGCTTCACACACCTCACTTAAGGTTGATCTTAAGAAATCTAAAGTGATTGAGAAAAATTTAAAGATTGAGAACGATGCATTAAAAGGAACTAACTTGAGGATTTAAAATGATTTTGATACATATAAGAAAAATCGGATGACTTCCACTTTTGATTTTAAGCAAGAACCTAGGAAGAGGCATCATAACTCAAATCATTTAAGAAACCCTTTTCCTGGAGTTAGATGTTTCTCATGTGGCATGCTAGGACACATCTCACACACTTGCACCGTTCACCGTAGTACACATTAGGTGTGGATACCTAAGATGCATGATTCACAGCATACCATATCTGCATTACATTCCACATTTCCTAAGAAGGATCCCAAACCTGTTTGGGTTCCTAAATTTGACTAATGTTGAGTGTTGCTGGAGTGCTCTCACCAAAGACCTCGTGGGAGCATATGATAACTGGACATAAGGAGGCTCGCAGCTCAAAATTGATTAAACTTGCTGCTTTATCACGTGCTTGAAATGTTTATGTTTTTTGTATTTCTTTGTGCTAGTTTTTGTGCTTACTTGGTGGTAGTCTAGTTTGCGTTATTTTTATTTTTTATTTTTTTTTGTTTTTATGTGTTCTGTTTTCGTGTTGCTCTTTAAATTTGGTCTTTCATATGATGAATTTTTTTTAAAGCCTTTAAATTTTAGAGTTTTAGAGATAGTGTTTAGCTTTTTCTAAATTGATTAAAGGGAGTAAACTGTTGATGTTTTCCCTTCTTCTGACTTTGTTTAGTGGCATGATTTTCTTCTCTAAAACAAAAGTCTAAACTCAGTTTAACCAATGGCTTTTCATCTAAGATCTTTTTCTTATCTTGCTACATTAAATTATCTTATGCATAGTAGCCAAAGTTCTTAGACATCATTCAAGCTTTTGAAATCTTGTCATTGCATTTATCATGTGATTTTGATTTTGTGTTGTGGATTGTTCTTCCCTATGTTAGAGAGAGAGCTCCTATTCTTTAATATTTGGAGGATATACTCACAACTAAGTCTTTTTTTAAGGGTATATTAAAGAGTTTTTAGCTTGCAAGAGTTAAAAAGGAAAGAGACCAATGAAGCTAAATTGAAAAGAAAGCTATATACACAAAAGTGTATCTAAAATCAAAAGATGCTCAAAGAGTCAATCAAAGTGATAAGAGGCATAAAATGAGCCCACTAAATGCAAGCTATCCTTTCTTTGGTAAAACTCTTAAAACTTAGAAAACTCATTGATTATGTGATACTTTCAAAGACTTGATTTCAATTTCCATGATTGAGAAAAATTACTTTGGTTTATTATTTATGAGATATTTTAGTTGTAAACAAGTCTTGAATGGATCTTCTTATCCTATTTTGTTATTCCGAGTTAGGCCTCTGTTTTCCAAAAGAATTTTGTACCCTGAAGGATGTCCGATCTAGGGTTAACAGAATCAGTTTTTCTACCTTCTTCTGATTGGGATTTGTTAAACTTCTTAATCTCTTGGAACTTTAAAAGTTTAACTTTTGAAAAGGATTCTCATATGACGCCTCCATAAAACAAAAAAAAAAATCCAAAAATATTCGTTGTTTGATTTTCGTTGTGTTTTTGTTTTTTGTTTTCCTTTACTTTGTTTTGACTGTTTTTTTTTTTATTTTATTTTTGAGGGTCTTGATCATCACCATTCCTTCCTTGATTTGAATTTCTAGTCACATCGTCCTGGCCGATACTTTTATCATCCTGGACGATATGATAAAAATTGTTCAAAATCCATATGCTGACCTTTTTCTGTGCTTGCTGCAACTCATCGGCCTGGACGATACTATATCGTCCTGGACGATTTGATCGAACTCATGGTGATAGTCCTGGCTGATAGTATATTTGTCTGGCCGATGCATTTTATATGCATCATCCTGGCCGATACACTGGATCGTCCTGGACGATCCACGTGTCAGCACATTTTGATCTTTAAATTCGGCCCCGGACTATCCATTATTGGATAATCGGCCGGGCCGATCCACTGTTCGTCCTGGACGATACACGTGGCAAGCATTTTAAATGTTTTAACTTCGGTCGGTACGATCAATTATTGTGCATCGTCCTGGACGATACACCTAATCGGTCCGGACGATCCGCTTTTTCAACGGTCGTCCGGACTGACTCCTCGGGCCGATCGCCTGTGTCTAATCGGCCTGGCCGATATCTAATCGGCCCGGACGATCGGACCGCCTTTTTGACCAATCGGCATGTACGTAATTATTGAACCATATCGTCCTGGATGATTCTGCGATCGACCACGACGATATGACCATTTCTTTAAATTCAGGCCGTTCCAGCCATGGTTTTTCACTTCCAACCCTTTCTCCTCTTGTGATTTTGCTTAGTGCTCTCTATGGCTGGTGGGAAACGCGTCCGACAGACGTCTGGGAGTTCCTCGAGGGTAAGGATTGACCCTCATTTCTGGGAAGCAGAAGATGAAGCCGCCTATCATCGTTACAAAGAGTGTGGAATTACTGTCTCCAGAATCATCAATCGTGTCCACATATCTTACCCGGTAATGGATCTTTTCGCTCACACCTCCATTTGCTTCATTCTGTCTCTTGCTTTCCCTTTCAATTCAGAGTTTCTTCGAGAATTTTTTGCAAACCTTCGCATCAACCCTACCTTCACAACCATGACCTCTTATGTGAATCGACGCCATATCGAAATCACATATCAGGATTGTGTTGATCTTTTACAGCTATCCACCACCGGGGATAAGCTGCACATAATCGCCTCTAACCCTGATCTTGACTGGTCCATGGAGAATCACTTTCTTCGTCAGACCAATATACGTTACCATGTTGGAGAGATTAGCTCTTTAGTCAAAGATGCTAGGACAATCCAACATGTCCTTCGCACCTCCGTAATTCCAAAAGCCGGGGACCGAATCCACATCACACCTCTACTTTCCCTCACCACTTTCTACATCATGGCTCATAGAGAATTCAATACTGCGGATCTAATTTTTTGATACATTGATCACCTAACCACAATTCACGATCCAGGTCACAAGAGGAAACCAAATCTAGCCTTAGGACACATCATAGCCTATATTCTTGAAACTAAATACCAACTTCAGTATCCTATCCCACCAAACCTCCCAACTCCCTTCTACTCAAACAATTCCTTCAGCACCATTCACAGTACTCGTCTCCACCCTGAGGAACCTCGGGGGGCTAGAGAGGAGGAGGCTCCCACTACTGCCCCCATTCCTGATCTTGTTGCTCTCCACCAGCACTCACTGGTTGATCAATTGATTGAGAGATTTGATAGATGGGAAACCCGGTTTGATGCCTATGTTGCTGCACAAGAGCAGCAACACTCTGAGGACATCGCCCGTTATGAGCATCACCGTGTTGAGGATCTAGCCTAATTTGACAGTTTCCTTACTCACCAGCAGAAGCAGCATGACCAGAACATCGCCTAGTTCAATGCTCAGTTTACCATACTTGCCAGTTACTTTCAGCAGCCACCTCCACAACCTCCATCTGATGATCAGGATCCCTCGTTCTTTTAGTCTGTGCTTTGTGTGTTTGTTTCTTGTCTTTTTGTAGTTTGCTTGTTAGTCTTTTGTGATGTTTTTCTGTTGTTTCTGGACTTTCTTTTTGTAATGACAAAAGGGGGAGTAGGATAGGGTGTGGTAGGAAAAAGCTGTTGTAACTTTGATTTTCTAATGAACCTATTTTTTTGTTTAATTTTCCTACTTGTGTTTGCCATCATCAAAAAAGGAGAGATTATTGCAAATATATTTTTCATGGCTTATGTTTTGATGATTGACAAACACTGTTTCTCTTGGACTGCTTGTTGCTTCTAACTTTTTCAGGAATAAAAAATCGGATGATCAAGAAGAAGCCAGTTCAGGATTGCGTAGGTTTAGGGTTGAGTCAGTCTATATTTTTATTTTTCACCTTTTGATTCTATTTGTAATGGTCAAAGAGACTGATGCTAAGTAACCCTACACACACACACACACTTAAGGGGATTAGAATTTTTATTTTTGCCCACATCGGCCCGGCCGATATTTATATCATCCGGGACGATCAGCTTAAAACAGAAAGTCTAAGTAGGATTCTTAATTAAGGCAGCCGTCATTAACATATCGGCTTGGACGATACGTGTATCGGCCATGACGATAAGCTCAAAATAGAAAGAAGTAGCCGACATAGACAATTAAGGTATACTGTTTTTTTAAATTATCGGCCAGGACGATCCTAAGACCGACTTGGACGATATGCACAAATTATGCCATAATTGTTCAGGAAATCAATGGAGTAATTAAGGATGATTGATACAATCATATCGTCCTGGACGATCGCAGGATCGGCCAGGACGATCCAGTCAAAAACCTTAAGTTACTTCAGGACGATAAACATCGGCCAGCTCGTATCTAAGGCTATTGTCAGGATGATTTTCCTCTGATTTGAACTGATCGGCCAGGACGATCGTGCGATCGGCCTGGACGATCAAGCCAATTTTCAATTGTCATGTTTTGCATCCAGGGCTATGCTTTGGCCGATCTTCATTGATTTGTACTGATCGACCAGGCCGATGTCAATATCGGCCTAGACGATATTGTCGGCAACTTGCAATTAATGAGCTCTTTTGAAGCTCTTCTATTTAAGAGCTCATGTTCAACGTTTTTCAAGACTTTTGGCTGCTGCCTTGACCTGAGAAGACCTTGAGGAGAGAAAGAGAGAGAGGAGAGAGAGAGGATCTTGTGAGGGGGAGCTTGTGAGGGGATTCACAAGGGTTGCTTCAAAGATCGCTCTGCTTCGTCTTCGTCTAGAGTTTCTCGTCCGTGGAAGGGTCGGTAGAGGTAAGGAGTTTGCTTTTGGTTTTGGTTCTCTGTCAGCTTCAGGAGGAAGCAAAAGGAGGAAGGTTCTCTGCCTTGCCGGGGTGGTAAAAAGGAGGTTCTTGTGAGGGCTTCTCCGCCTAGCTGTGGGGGCTAAAGGAGAGTCACGTTTTGTAGTGCAATACTTGGAGGGTGCCTCCAAGGAGTGGACGTAGGTCGAGTCGACCGAACCACTATAAATTTTTATGTTCTTTTTCTTGCTTCCGTACTTTTAAATTCCGCATTTAGTTTTGTGGTGTGATTTGGTTTATACAATTTTCTTTCTTTGTGAAAAGAGATTTTAAAATACCAATTCACCCCCCTCTTGGTTAGCTTGAGACTAAGTTCATAGGGCTTAACATCCCTAACGAACTTTCAGTTAAGCCCTTAAGAACTGACCCAAGGCTAACCAAGAGGAGGGGGGGGGGGTGAATTGGTATTTTAAAAAATCTTTCTTATAATCAAAGAACAAAACTTAAAACTAAATCACCACAAAAATCCAAGTGCAAATAAATAAATACAGAAATCAAAACAAAGAAAGATCACACCAGATTTATAGTGGTTCGGTCAACTTGACCTACGTCCACTCTCTAGAGGCGCCCTCTGAGTATTGCACTACAAAAGTGACTCTTCTTTTGCTCTTACAGCAAGGCGGAGAAGCCCTCACAAAAACTCCTTTCTTCCAACCCTAGCGAGGCAGAGAACCCAACTCCTTTTGCTTCTTCCTGAAGCAGGCAGAGAACTCAACTCCTTTTGCTTCCTCCTGAAGCAGGTAGAGAATCTCGACTCCTTTTGTTTCCTCTTGAAGCAGGTAGAGAACCTCGACCGATTGCTGAAGCTTGCCTCTCTTGAACCCCCAAGGGCAAAGGACGAAGATTAGAGAAGACACCTTGGGACCTTGCTTGGAGCAACCTTTGTGAATCCCTCTCACAAACTCCCCCTCATGAGTTTCTCTCTCTTTCTCCCTCTCTCTCCCTCTCCTCTTGGCTCTCTCAGGTCAAGACAGCAGTTAAAAGTCCCTTTGCATAAGAAAATTCAGGTCCTTTAAATAAAATTTCAAGAACTGAAATTATCGTTTAGGATGGTAGGAATATCATCCTAGTTGAGTAGTTCAAATCTGAGTACAATCATCCTAGCTGAGTAGTCAAATCCGAGTACAATCATCCTGAACATCGCCCGGAATAGATGCTAGCCGATGTCAATCGTCCAGGACATCATCCCGACCGATCCTGTGATCGGCCCGACTGATGTGATCGTATCAATCAGCCTTAATTACTTTATGTAATTACCAGATTAATTTAGGCATAATTGTGCTGCATCATCCATGCCAATATTGAGATCATCCTAGTAGATGTACTAAAATAAAGAATACCAAAATTGATCATGGCGGCTGATTCTTTCTGATTTGAGCTTATCATCCTGGCCGATACAAGGATTGTCCAGGACGATTTTCTTAATAACAGTTGCTTAACCAGTATGCCCTAATTAGAGTTTCTATTTTTAATCAGATTGTCTTGGCCGATATGCACATCGTCCAGGCCGATGTACTAAAAAAAAAAACTAAAAAAATTTCTCAAGTGTGTGTGTGTGTAAGGTTACTTAGCATCAGGAACCACTTTTACAGTTGACTCAAGAGAAAGAAAAATATTACAGACTGACTCAACCTAAATCTACCCAATCTTGAGCTGGCTTGAGTTGTATTTAATTATGTGGATCTGAAAAGTTAGTAGGCAATGCAGTTGTAGAAAATCATGAATATTTGCTATCATCAAAAGTATAGTCCATAAACTCAGATTTGCAACATAATCTATTCACATTTGATCACATCTCATATTTTTTAATGTTCTTTTCATATATTTTATACAAAAATTAGGATCGTGTGATAGTTCATTAGGGATGTTAAGCCCTATAGAACGGGCCCAAGGCTAAATAAAGAGAGTGGTGAATTGATAAAGAAGAAACTTTAAGCAAAGTACAAACAAAAATCACCACAAATAAAACAAATACAGAAATTAAATATGGAAGCAAATAATAAGAAAGAACACACTGGATTTATAGTGGTTCAGTCAAACCTTGACCTACATCCACTCCTTGGAGGCACCCTCCAAGTATTGCACTAAAATAAGTGTCTCTCCTTTAGCCCCCACAGCTAGGCGGAGAAACCCTTAAGAAATCACTTCCACCTTCCTCGGTGCGGCGGAGTTGACGGGTCCTTTGACACTAAAGAGATCTTCTTCTTTGGTGAACTTATCTCGAGACAAGCCTTGAATCCTACGGTATTAAGATGCAAGCCTGCCGGAGCAACCATGTGGAATCCCACTCCATACTTCCTTGAGTCCCCCTTCACAGGATCTTCTCCCTCTCTCAGACTTCACCCGTTCCTCACTCCCTTTCAAGCTTTCTCTTCAAGTTTCCCCCATAAGAATGAAGCTACAATGGCTGCCAAAAATACTTACAAAGTGCCTTGTCATAGCTTAAATATAAGCTCTCAAAATGAACTCATTAATGCAAGTTGCCGACATTATCATCCAAGACGATAGGCATATCATCCTGTACGATCAGTACAAATTAAGCCCAATCAATCGGGACAATTTGAGATGATCAGAAGAAGTTTGTTCATATCGTCCAGGATGATAATATATCGTCCTGGACGATCAGTACAAATTGTGGAATATCGTCCTGAACATCGCCCTAAAAAATAGCTATCCAGTGTCCAATCATCCAGCACATCGTCTAGGACGATTTGGCAATCGTACAGGCCGATTTGATCGTGAAATTAAGTCATAATTTCTTTCCTTATATTCCAGAGAAATTTTGAAAAAATTAACCTGGATCGTCTTGGATGATATTTTATAGTCCTGGACGATCCACCTGGACGATGTCCAAAAATAGGTTATTTCTAATTAGATCTGGCAGCAGATTCTTTCTGAATTGAGCCTATCATCTTGGCCGATACAAAATCATCCAGGATAATGTGTTTTGCATAATGAATGCTGCTTTAATGAGGATGCCCTAATTAGGGTTTCTACTTTTGGAAAGATTATCCTGGACGATATAAATATCATCCCGGATGATGTTACCAAAAATAAAAATCTTTAGGGAGCAACAAAAAATCTTCCAAGTTACAAAACATCAGGAGCCACACCAAATAGAATAGACTCAAAAAAGGAAAAAGTGTACAAACTGACTCAGACATAGTCTATCCAATCTTGAGCTGGTTCCAAATTGCAGTTTGATCGTATGGACCTAAAGTGTTAGTAAATAAGGCTGTCGTAGAGAAATAAGAGTGTTTGCTATCATCAAAATCATAAACCATGAAAACAGATCCGCAACAATCTCCCCCTTTTGATGATGGCAAACAATTCAATTTGAATTGGCAAAAAAGAACATTTTCTTCTAATCTCCCCCTCACTAGAATAACACTTTAAAAAATAGGGGAGATAAAAATATTTTTTTTTTAAATTTTTTAAAAAGAAAAAAAAGATACAAATTCAACAGTATGTTCTCCCCCTTTGACATTATCAAAAAGAGAGGAGACACAAATAAAAAATAAAATGAACAAAAGATAAAAACGTTCCATGATCTAGTGAAAAAACAAATATTCTTAAAATGAGAAAGTTACATCTTGGTTTTAATAAAAAACTTAGTAGAATTGGATTTGACAACGCATAGCCTAGAAAAGTTTAGAAATTCGGAATTTGATAATCCAAACTCAAGTTCTTTAAAAGGCTAAAAAACTTTTTAATTCAATATCCAAATCAAAGAATAAACGAGAAAAAGAAACATTAATTTTTTAAAACTCCTTTCATAAAATATATCTAATAGAAGATTAATGCACGAATTATCGAATCAGGAATCATGTTTTTCAAAATCAAGTATCGAAAGTATCAAGGATTTTCTTAAGCTTTTAAGAAGTACAAGAATGGTAAGCATTACATTTTGTGGGCTCATTTTATGCCTCTTGTCAATTTGAATGGAGCTCTTTGAGCATCTTTTGATTTTTGATACACTTTTGTGTATATGTTTCAATTTGGCGTCATTGCGCATCTTTTATTTTTGGCATAATTGGTCAATTTTTTTTAAATATGCTACATCTCTGAAATCTTAAAAAACATAAGTAAATCCATCCTATTGATAAAGCAAATTCTTGATTAAGAAAATTATGAGTTATATTCAACAACTTGTAAAAGATTCCTTTGCGATAAATAAAATGTAAGGAAATAAAAAATTTAGTTTCAAAAAATCAATTTAAAAGTTGAAAAAAATTTTAAATAAAAAGTAGGTTAACCTCTTTTAAGAAATAGAGATTGAGAATAAAAAATATGAGTTTTCTTCCTTTGAATGTTTTAAAGAAGTCAAACACAACTTACCAAAGATTTCAAGAAAAAATAGGAAGTATATTTTTCATTTTTAGAAAAGTGAATGTGTGTGTTGATCAGAAAAAAACTTTCACGAAAATAAAAATTTCAAAGAATAAACAAAATAAAAACACAAAATAAAAAAAACATAAAAACACAACACAAAAACACAAAAGGCTTTTAACCATTATCTCTCTCCTGGTCCGATGCTTCAGAAACCAGATCTGCCCATAAGATTTTTTGCCTTTTATTATTTCCCCAGTTTAAATTTTGCTTTGCCTTGCCCTTTTCTTTCGTAGGAAGAATTCTTAAATTAGGGCACTGATTTTTTATATGTCCAGGCTTCCTGCATAGAAAACAAATAACGTCAGAAGAAATATGGACATCCTTACCACTTTTATCTTTTTTTCACTTTTGCTTATGCTTTGGTGAGCTTTGTGATTTTCTTGTCAAGTTATTTCATTAGTCACCAACTAAGCTATCTCTTTCTATATCTTCAATTTTTAAAATAATCGTTTCACCTACATCCAAAAGTCTCTGACCCAAACTTTGCTCGTAGGCAATGAGTGAGCCAATCAAATTATCAATAGAATAATCATTCAAATCTTTTGATTCACAAATAGCAACTATTTTGGCATTAAACGTATCTAGTAGACAATGAAGAATTTTGTTAACTTTTTTAAAATTTGAAAATTCTTTTCCTAAAGCATGCAATGAGTTTACAATTTGAATGAATCTGGTATACATGTTTAAGATTGTTTCATAAGGTTTCATAAAAAATAATTCAAAATCATGCATTAACAAATTCAACTTGGATTGCATGATTTATTTGTGCCTTCGTATATGATATGTAGTTTATCCCAAACTTCCTTACCAGTAGTGCAAGTGGATATTAAAAAAAATCTTCAGAATTTAAAGCACAGAAGAAATAGTTTAAAGATTTTGCATTGAGTTGAGCATTTAGTTATTCTTTCTTATACCATTGATTAAAAGGAATATCAGTATTAATTCCATTAACAATACGTGATGGTGATGAATAACAAGTTAAAATCATATGCCACATGCAAAAATCAATCGATTGCAAGAAAATAGACATGCGAGTTTTCCAAAAATCAAATGACATATTTTCAAATAAATGAGGTCTGGTGATTGAATAACCTTCCACAACATTACGATTAGCCTTGGATCGAAAAATTCAAAAGCTTTTAAAAACCTATTTTATGAATCCTGCTCTGATACCAATTGACTGTTCGTTAGGGATGTTAAGCCCTATAGAACTGGCCCAAGGCTAAATAAAGAGAGTGGTGAATTGGTAAAGAAGAAACTTTAAGCAAAGTACAAACTAAAATCACCACAAATAAAATAAATGCGGAAATTAAATGCGGAAGCAAATAATAAGAAAGAACACACCAGATTTATAGTGGTTCGGTCAAACCTTGACCTACGTCCACTCCTTGGAGGCACCCTCCAAGTATTGCACTAAAATAAGTGTCTCTCCTTTAGTCCCCACAGCTAGGCGGAGAAGCTCTTACAAAATCACTTCCACCTTCCCTGGTGCGGCAGAGTCGTCGAGTCCTTTGACACTAAAGAGATCTTCTTCTTTGGTGAACTTCTCTCGAGACAAGCCTTGAATCCGACAGTATTAAGATGCAAGCCTGCCGGAGCAACTGTATGGAATCCCCCTCCACACTCCCTTGAGTCCCCCCTCATAGGATCTTCTCCCTCTCTCAGACTTCACCCGTTCCTCACTCCCTTTCAAGATTTCTCTTCAAGTTTTCCCCCAAGAACGAAGCTACAATGGCTGCGAAAGACACTTACAAAGTGCCTTGTCATAGCTTAAATAGAAGATCTCAAAATGAGCTCATTAATACAAGTTGCCGACATTATCGTCCAGGACGATAGGCATATCGTCCTGTACGATCAGTACAATTTAAGCCCAATCAGCCGAGATGATTTGAGAAGATCATAAGAAGTTTGTTCATATCGTTTAGGACGATAATATATCGTTTAGGACGATAATATATCGTTTAGGATGATAATATATCGTCCTGGACGATCAGTACAAATCAAGGAATATCGTCCTGAACATCGCTCTGAAAAACAGCTATCCGGTGTCCAATCGTCCAGCACATCATCCAGGCCGATTTGGCCATCGTCCAGGCCGATTTGATCATGAAATTAATTTATAATTGCTTTCCTTAAATTTCAGAGAAATTTTAGAAAAAATTGACCTGGATCGTCCTGGACGATATTTTATAGTCCTGGACGATCCACCTGGACGATGTCCAAAAATAGGTTATTTCTAATTAGATATGGCAGCAGATTCTTTCTGAATTGAGCCTATCATCTTGGCCGATATAAAATCATTCTAGACGATGTGTTTTACATAATGACGGCTGCTTTAATTAGGGTTTTTGATTTTAGACAGATCGTCCCGAACGATATAAATATCGTCCCGGATGATGTTACCAAAAATAGAAATCTTTAGGGAGCAACAAAAAATCTTCCAAGTTACAAAACATCAGGAGTCACACCAAATACAATAGACTCAAGAAAGGAAAAAGTGTACAAACTGACTCAGACCTAGTCTACCCAATCTTGAGCTGGTTCCAAATTGTAGTCTGATCGTGTGGACCTGAAGTGTTAGTAAATAAGGCCGTCGTAGAGAAATAAGAGTGTTTTCTATCATCAAAATTATAAACCATGAAAACAGATCCGCAATATCGTGCAGGCACCATAGATGGAACACTCATCAAAACTTGGGTTCCTAAAGAGAATGAATCCGCATTTAGAGGATGCAAACCATACCCAACATAAAATATGTTAATAATAAATGACTTTAAGTTGAGATTCACATACGTTCTCACTGGAATGTTAATTTCATGATGCAACTGTGCTTAAAAATTCCTTTGAAATATCAGATGGTTTATGTCCCAGAAGGTACAATGGTTAACTTACATTTTGGCTTTTATAAATATTTATGAGACATCCCAATAATCTTAAAAAAAAAGTAAGCGGTATCTTGGGACAAAATTAAGAAGATGATAGTGATGGGCTATAAGAAGTATGCATTACATATTCTCATTTTACTTTCATCACATCTTTAAAAATAATAATATGGGGCTAATATTATGCTGTTTATTATGTTATAAGCTTTTTCAAAAGACTTTGCTTATTTAAAAATTCCTATTGCAAATTATGTGGAGTTGGAGAAGGTATGGTGAGGGACATGCTACTGGAGAGTGGATTAAGTATGAAAATTCTCAAACTCCATTTGGGACTCAGCAAATATATTTACAAGATGATGAACCATTAGGATTTATGGATGTTACTGTAGATGCATCATTGTCTTGTGGTTAGCCTAACGTGGAAGTTAAAGAGGATTCCATATGATTGACAAGGAGATCGTTGCCTTCATTTGTCATAGGAGGTGTCGCAAAAAAGAAGAGTAAGGCCAAAGTATTCTTGAGTATATTTTTTTGATGGTGAAAATATTACTCAAGTTGCAAATACTATCCAAAGAACAACAAGAGCCTCATGGGAATAAAATTGTTCTTTGAACTCATGATTGAGCTATAAAGTATTTTTGGCTTTTCTGAGGAAGAGATTGAAATAATATACGATAACTTTTCGAAGAAGCCTACAAAGGTTTAATGTTTCCTCTCAGAACCTACAAATTCGAAGGACTCAGGGACACGAAAAGAACTAGGAAAATGATTTATGTTTTGAGAAGTTTTATATTAATCATTTTGAGTTGTAATAACTATATGTTTTTGAACTTCTATTATAATAGATATATAAAAAACTTAGTTATAATGACTTCAAATATATTTTGAAATTATGACAGATTAATGTTAATGTACATAACGTACTTTAATATTAATATTGATATGATTATTCATTTCAATGATTGAAGTGGTAAATAAAATTACTAGCATTTTATGGCTAGTTTCTAATTTGACGTGCTTCACGTTATTCAAATAATAATTATCATATGTTCAAATATTGAAAGACACTATATCCATTTTATTATAATGATATACTGTACTAAATACTACACATCATATTAAATAACACTAAAGTACTCATAATACACTAATTTACTTTACCCCGCATATATCTAATCATACAAAAAATAATAATTCTCTACATTTATTTTGCAAACAATCAAATATTTTGAAGTATTCTAAATACAATGTATTTATTTTACATAGTATTTAGAAGGCGCTACATTCATTTTTTCAGGCAATCAAATATCCTCTTAAAACAATAAAAAAATACTAAATCGAATTAGCATGTAGCCATGTACTATATATATCACACTTAACTATAAAATCCATTTGGCAAGCTGATGGAAATAAACCCTAATCTAATGCATTCAATTTTATAGCAAGGTAAACATCTTAACTAGATTTAAAAGCAATTAAGATCATGTAAAGTATTCTTAAAATCAATCAAGCATATATATATATATATATCATCAAAGCTAACTTTTTTTTTTAATGCGTATAATCTTGTATATAGGATGTGCAGAATAGGAAATTAATCTATGCGGAATCTAGATGAGAAGAACCGTCCATATTGCAGCATATTTACTGATATTTGTGTAGCAAAAACTTAGTAAATACACAACAAATCAGCAAATACTCAATAAATAATCAATAAATACTCACAACGGAGTATTTATAAATACACAATAAATACTCAACAAATAAAAAGCCACATAGACATTATATATATATACACACGACTTGATCTATCCGGACGGAGCTTAACTTCAAATGGATAAAAAAATTGACGAGTTCCACGCGACTAATTTGGCCATGCCAGCGAAGGCGAGTAGCCCATCCAATGAGGAACTTTGTACATCTAATTTCGTTTAGTGCTGGCTTTAAAAGTTCGCCGCATTAAACTCCTAAGTGCAGAGAAATAGAAAGGGAGGGATCTGTGGGAGTATCCATAGGAAACCACCGCCTTTTCCCTCTGTTACACCCATCTACCTCTGTTCGTCTGCAACAGCATTCTTCTTCTTGTTTTTGATCGAGATTCCATCATGAGATCATCAGAAGAGAAATCACAATTAAAGAAGTTTCCCAAGCGATTGCAATCCTTCTATGCGAACTGGAGCAAGCACCAGAGCCCGGAATGGATGGATGCGAAGCTCGTCGTCTTCCGCGCGCCTCCATCCTCCCGCTATTGGTGCGCGGCTTCATCCTCCCGCGATCAGTGCGATCCAGACCAGGACTCCCTCAACTTCTTCGAATGGCTGTTCGGCGAATCGTTAGACGATGCCTACATCGTCCTATCACTCACAGAAATCTATGCCGTCTGTACCGACGGGAATTACGACTGCTCGTATAATGCCAAATTCCTCAGTTATTTCACCGACGTGGCCAAAAAGAAGGTAGGGGTGGATTTCGTGGTGAAGGGCAAGGACTCTGGACGCACACTGAGGGAGACGCTGGTGGCGATGGCGAGCGGTTTACGAAGGCAAATGCGGCCGCCGGGAGTGAAGGAGAAGGAGAAGGAGAAGGAGAAGGAGAAGGTCGTGGTAGGGTTCATCGGAGACAAGGCGCCGGATGTTGAACTGGCAAAATGGATGGAATGGAAGGACGTCACCGATGCATTCTGCAGGGTTGCTGGATTCAAGTGAGGATATGGTACGCTATTCCTGATTTAGTTTTGATTGTTATCTGTCGTCGTTTTTCTTCGCTATTTTGATTTCAGTTGTGGTTTCTATTCTTTTCGATTCTTGCAGAAGATATTGTAATGATCATTGGTTTGGTCTTCATGATCTTAGAAACGAGATATATATATATATATATATATATATATATATATATATATATATATATATATATATATATATATATATATATATATATATATATATATATATATATTGGTTGAAATAAATGCTTATGTCTGGTTCTAGACTTCTTGGATTAATCTTTCATTGTTGAATTCAAGATCTTATTTCTTGATCGAGCAACGCTTCTAATCTCAATTTGGTTTCATTCATCTCGTTGATAGCCAAAAAGATCTTGAACATGAGAAAATTTTAATTTTTTATTTTAGTTGAATTCAAGGTATCTTGTTATTGTTAATCCATGAATGGGTCATTGTTTCACCTTACAGCACGCAAAAATCAACTAACATGAGCCACCGTATGAGAGAAAGCCGGATGAGCAAATGGTAAGGGCAACTCCAAAATACAGTCACATCAAATATTAACTCATCTTCAATCAAATTTTATTTTTTAACATAAAAAAAAAGATATTATATGTATATCATATGATTTGCAGGAATCTCGAGCAAATCTTTGAATTGGAAACTTTTTGAAATGAAAATAATGATCATTGGAACTTTAAATTTGACACGCTCGTAGTTGAATTGACAACTCGATGAGAAGAATCCAATGAGGCCAAGATCACTCATTTAAAAAAGTGAATTTCAAACTAAATTGAATTTGAATTACAAAATTCTAAATACTTGCTAAAAGTTGGCCTCCATGCTCTCTATCTTACTAGGATTTTTCTAAAATGTAATAAACAAGTTTATGAGTATAAACTCAACAGCTAATTTCCTCGTAATAGAATTTAACTCATGGCAAAATAGAACTGAACCAAAAATAATAAAAGTATTGTTTGATTTTTAAATTCTAAGTATACTTATGCACATATGAATGTATAATGCACTTGAACTTATGTCCTTTATAACTCTCAATCTTCTACCTCCCACCTGTTTAAGATACGTAATAGTAGAATCATAACAAAACAAAACTTTAATCTTCTACTTCCAACCTGTTTAAGATAGGTAATAGTAGAATCAGAAGAGAATAAAACTTCAAATACATAACTAATTTAGAGACAAAACAGGATAAACCAATACATAATATTTTTACTTTGGCCTAAGTAGATAATTTCATAGAGTCATTCTTTTTTCAATTCAAAAACTCCATAATATCATAAAATGTATGATAATGCAAATGCAACGTGCAATTAAAGTTTTTTTAAGTAAATATTATCATATACCAACTTATGTAGAAAATCCTCACTTTTTAGTTGCCAACTCAAAGTACTAAAAAATTTACCAATTCATAGAGAGATTGTATAAAATGCTACATTAACTTACTTTAACTATGTTGAAGTTCATAAAGGCTTTCATTTCTCATAGGAAGAAATAATTCATATAAAGCAAATTGACATGTGAAATTTTGCATTCTTATAATCAAATTGTCTAGAATAAAGAATAAAATAATATAATAAAAGTTACATAGCGAAACTTTTCCATACATAAGAAAAATACTTTCAAAAGCATATTTTTCATTATGTACATTAGAATTTAAATTAAAAATAGGATATGGGTTGCCTACCTCGAGCCTGACAATTTTCCTAACTGACCGAACAGACAAAAATTGAATTTGAGACTCAAAAGCCTCTCTGTTTCCTTCTCTTTCCTTCCACTCCTCTCTTTTCTTCCTCGGCAAGTTGTTATGCATTTAAGATGAGTTAGTGAAATGTGATATTTATTATTTTAGAAAGTATTAATTCAACCTAGCACCTAGCACCGTTGTGCTACAACTTATGATTTCGCATCACCACCAGCATGAAAAGTCTGTATAGGTTATTATACCTAATGCAATTGTCCCAAGGCTAACCGGGGGGGGGGGGGGGGGGGGAAATGGTAATTTAAAAAAAAAAACCTCTTAAAATTTTAAGATAACTGTTTAATAATCTTAACGTAGTTTGATTCTTTTTCAAAATAAATATTTAAACCACAAAATTAAAATTGCATAAAATAAAAATGCTGAAAAATAAAAAAAACAAAAAGATTTATAATGTTTGGTCCAACTAGACCTACATCCACTCCATAAAGACTCTCTCTTCATGTATTGAACTATTACTAAAGTGACTCACCTTTTGCTCCCATAGGAAGGCGGAGAAGCCTTTACAATTACCCTATATTCTACTAATCCCCGAGGCCATAGAGTACCGTCGTCCTTTCACACCCTCCAAGTATCGGCAGAGTACTGTCATCCTTTCATACTCTTCAAGTGTCCACAGAGTACCGTAATCCTTTCACACTCTCCAAGTGGCAGAGTACCGTCGCTCTTTCATACTCTCCAAGTGTCGACAGAGTACCAAATCTTCTTCAGAGAATCTTCTCACGAGCAACTCCGAAGAAGTAGGGAAGAAGATTGGCAAGACTTATAAAAAGATTCTCATGACCTTTGGGCAATCTTGTGAACCCTTTATAATTTCTACTTAAAAATCTCTCTCCACACTCTCAAAACACTCTCCCAAGCACTCTCACACTTTTTCTCTTAAAAAAAATGAAGAAGGATCTATATCTAAGTAAGTTTTAAGAACTTTATATATAAATACATGAAAAACTATCTAGAAAAATAAAAATTTCAATTTTGAGCGTCCACGATCGTACGGTATGAACGGTCCAGCATGAAACATTTTCATACAAGCTTATCGTATAGTATGAAATTTATATCATATGGTACAAACAATTATAAAAGAAAAACCTGTTCGTCTGGATGAAAAGATCGCCCATAATTTCATACTTTGGATATCGTCTGTATGAAGTTCAGATCCTCCAGGATGAACAGTTATAAAACTTTTTTGATTCGTCTACATATAAAAATACCCCATAATTTCATACTCTGGACGTCGTCTGTACGAAGTTTAAATCATCCCGTACGATATAATATCGTATAGTATGATATAATATCATATAGTATGATTACTTTAAAAATTGTTAAATTTTAACACTCCCCTAATATGTGTGTGCACGGTTACCCAATTATAATCACATACTCTCAAACTAAAAAAATATAAAATACATACTCTATTTATAATGAACTCTAATCTAATCTAATTTGAAGTCTTCAACAGTCTGAAGTATAATTTACCTGAAATATTAGTACATACAAATAACAAAAGTAATATATCCAATATATATTAGGAGATACAATAATCAAAATAATAATATTTAAAATCTTAAAAATATATATGATTTGAAAACATAGTTATGAAAACTAAGTTGCAACAATCTCCCCCTTTTTTTTATGACAAAATAATTATTGTTTGAGTTAACATTTAAAGCAAAAATTTCTCCTTAGCTCCCCCTAAATAAATGATAAATATAAATCTAGGGATTCCCATGAAGATAAAAAATCCTAAACCCTAAAGAAAATAAAAATACTCAAATTCAAAAACAAATTTGAACAAAAAATACGAACAAAAAACACAAACACGAACATAAAACACAAACACGAACAAGAACATTAAAAAAAAATACATATAAAACATGCACATATCACACATCAACCGTTAGTCAATCAAATAATATTATTACTCTGCCTTTTAACAACAACAAAAATGGGAAGTAGGATTTGAAATGAAAATCTTGAATATATAAATTAAAAGAATTGATCTAAAAAATATTTTTTTAATCAATTACAATTACAATATTAATTTTATAATACTATAAATGATTAAAAATGTTAAATAAAAATATAATTATGATAAAAAATTTTAATCAAGTTCATGATTCATGTTAGACAGATTAAATAAAGATGATTATTGCAAAAATGGTGAAATGAAAATTTGTTAACTTCAAATTCAATATAGAAAATAATTATTATTAGATTAATTTGGATTAGAAATTAAATGATAGTGGAAAGAACACAAAAAAAATAAAATTCAATTGGCAACATTGCACATGTTTTAAAATTATTATGGCACACTTTGTTCAATTTTTTTTTTATTTGAGCTAATTTTGTGCCTCTTTTTATTTTGAGAACCATTGCACATTCTTTCAACTTTGCACACATTATGCATTTTCTTTTGATTTACTTTTTGAGTCTTACCAAGATCAATATTCTAAATTCAAATATCACTAATAATAAAAATAAGCATATTGAAAATGAAATAAAAAAGTAATAAGGTATTAATATTGCAATAATGATATTCTAGTTATGTTTTCCTAAAAGAACATGAAATTGATTTCCTTTTCTAAATCTAGTTATAATCTAATTTAAATTTTGAAAGATTAAATTTTATAATGAAATTATTTTATAAAGCAAAATAATTTATAGAACATTTTAGTTCAATTATTAAAGGTTTTTAGTATAGGCATACTAACATTTTAAAAAGTGAGAAATAAATAAAAGTTTTGAAAACATATCATTTTTCATTGATATCAAATGGATTAAATACATTCTATTCATGGATATCAACTTAACAAAGCATTACATCAACACATAGAAACATAACAACAGATAACAAAACACAATAAACATCGAGGAAAAACATCATCACATCACTTGCAAAAGGCTAGTAGAAATAATAACAAAGAAGTACATCTAGAACTCGAAGGGGCCCAAATCTGGAGGAGGAGGCTAGTTGAACACTAAAAAATAGCTATTCATCATAGCAACATTTATATTTACCGTATCAAACTGACCATGAATCCAACCCATGTCGTCTTGGTATCTCGCATCATGCTAATTTAAACGAGTCTCAATTTGATCAAAATGATGATCAAAGTGAGTCTCCAAACGATCAAATTGTTTGACCATTTTTTAAAAATTGTTTTGGTCGGGTCCTAGTGCAAGTGCTGGAGCTCCCCCTTCTCCCTCAGTATCATCACTAGAACTCTGATCTCTCCCAAACATTGATAAAAAAGAAGCATATGTAAAATAGGTTGGGAGTTCAATGGGATGATCAGAATGAATCAGGTTGTACTTCTTGTTAAGGATATAGGCAATAAAATATCCTAAGGCCATGTTCTTTTTCCTATTATGGTGCGAAAGTCCAATTTCAGAAAGGTTGTATAGGTAATCCATAATGGTTGGGCTTCATCAAATGGCTTTTCAATCATAATAAGATATGCGATAGTGGACAAGAGTGGAGTCATATTCACTCGATCACCAGCTTTAGAAATAATAAAAGTTCTTAAAATGTACTAAATGATTCAGGCATTTTGGTTCAAGATATAAACTCGAGCTAAATGATTGACTTGGGAAACACCTCTAAGAACTTTGTTAATTTTAGTCTAGTTAAAGTCAAATCTAGATGTCATAGTGTGCTCTAATCCCTTGGGTTCTCAAGAGAAGGCAGTTCCTTAAATCTTCTTTGGTAATCTCTACATGTTGTCTTTAGACATATGAACTTATCCTTGAGTTATCTTCACTAACTCTCATGTTTGCTAAGAAATAATAAAAGGTTTCTTTGTGATATGCATAGATAAGAGTGAGAATGAAGGATAGTAGAGTAAAGGTAAATAGAGGCATTACTGAGAAGGGAAGATCATCTTGGATTAAAAGTCTAGATGGAGTGATCTTGGCAGCAATTAACCTAAAATATACATATTCATACTTCTTAGATAAGAAGTTAGAATCAACAACACTAGAAGAAGAAGATCCCTTTTAACATGAGGATGTTTGCTGGAACTGGCCATTTTCTAAGGACTCTAGAGAGTTTTTGAAAGGAATATAATGTCAATTAAAAATAATTTCAAAACCCTTTTATATAAAAAAAATGATCAATCATACTATATGAAAAGTTCTTCATATGTATGATTTTGGAATCGTATGGGACAAAATGTTTTTCGTACGTACGAACAGAAACAACCAAAGATGAAACGATTTTTTATAAAACATCATTTCCGAGGCATCCTTTCGTACAAGCTTTTTGACCACTCAATCTTACAGACGAACAGGTGTTCATCCGGGATGATCAAAATATTAAAGATCATTTTAAGAGTGGTTAGGTTGATCCCTATAGAAATTAACACCTGGATCGTACATGTGAAATCATCTTCGTACGTATGATCAGTAATAAAAAAACTAAACCTAACTGGTAAAACCATCCATATTCGTACATATGAATTAGTGCAAATCGTATTGAATGATGACGTCATCATACAATACAAAACATATGAAAAATCTATGTTTTGCATGCTCAACTCCCAAAATAATCATGTATACGCTATAAAATTTATACAGGATAAAAAAAATATTCGTACAGTACGATTAAAACACTTAGAGAACAATACATAAAAATAAAAAAATATTTTCAAAATCAATTATTTCAATTAAATGACATGCTTCTAGAATAAAAACATAGAAAAAATAAAGCATAAACAAACACATTAAAAAAACAAAAAATAACTAAACAGACACATAAAGAATATAGCAAGTTTACATAAAATTTTATCTAAGCATTAAGATCAATCACATTTAACCTCATCCTTAAAGTGCTAAATGTGTCAAAGGCTAGTGATTTTATAAAAATATCTGCAAGTTAATTTTATGTTGAAATATAATGCAATTCAATCTCTCCTTTGGCTACATGATCTCTAATAAAGTGATGTATTATGTCTATATGTTTGGTTCTAGAATGTTAGATATGATTCTTTGAAATGCAAATGACACTAGAATTATCACAAAAATAGGTATTATGCTAATTATAAATTCTTAGTCAATCAATTTTTGTTTTAACCAAAGTAATTATGCCACACAACTTCCTAAGGCAATATAATCAACTTCAGTAGTGATATGGCAACAGAATTTTGTTTTCTACTAGACCATAAAACTAAAAAATTTCCTATAAATTGGCAAGTTCTAGATATATCCTTTCGATCATTCCTACAACTTATAAAGTTTGAATTAGAATATCCAATAGTTTCAAATGAAGAGCTATATTTAGATACCAAATCCCAAAGTTTTGAGTTCCCAAAAGATATCTCAAAATTCTTTTTACTGCTGCCAAATGTGATTATTTTGGATCAGATTGAAATCTAGCACATAAATAAATAATAAACATTATATCTGGTCTGCTAGTAGTCAAATAAAATAATAATCTAATTATACCTTTAAATTTCTTTTGATCAATAGATTTTTCCTTTGGGTCCTTATCCAACTGAACTGAGGAACTCATTGATGTAGTTACTGGTTTAGCATTATCCATTTCATATTTCTCGAGGATGTCTTTAATATACTTCGACTGATTAAAAAAAGTTCTCTCCTCATTTTGCTTAATGCTAAAATTTTGACCCCTATACCTTAAACTACACGCCAAAAGAACAAAAGTGGCGGATCGAGCTACGCACGGGTTGATACCACACATCATTTAAAGTGAGAAATGACCTCCGAATGCTGAATGGATGGTATCGTTGTGATCAGGACACTGAACTCTACTGGGTCGAGGCCCCTCGCAATTGAATCGGACAAGATCGGTCAAAAGGGACAACCGACACCAAAAATTAAAGTGCAAGACTGATCAAATGATCCCGGATCGACGAATATACTTCTTCGTTGCGTCTGGAATATTGCCAACCTATGAAAACTGTATTTTTTGTTATTCAATTTGGAGTATCTAGATTGGTGGCACGAATCCCAATGTAATGCAAAGATGAGCATATCTAGGAAATTTTCTTCTACGGAGGCAAAATGATGTCCAATTGACAAACAGACAATGCCATAATGTCCGGGACATCGTCGACATTCAGAATATACATTTTATTTAATAAATTTGGATCGTCTGAGATGGTGAAAAATTTCTATGCAATTCAAATATGATATAAAGGCCTGCATTACGACGGAGAAGAGGCCTCGAAGATGCTCGGGCGACATCCGATCGACAAATGGACAACGCCATTGCGTCCGGAACGTCGTCGATATTTAGAATATATATTTTATTTAATAAATTTGGATCGTATGAGATGGTGTAAAATTTCTAAGCAATTCAAATATGATATAAAGGCCTGCATTACTATGGAGACGAGGCCTTGAAGATGCTTGAATGACATACGATCGACAAACGAACAGTGCCATTGCGTCCGGAATGTCCTCTACATTCAGAATATACATTTTATTTAATAAATTTGGATCGTCTGAGATGGTGGCAAATTTCTAAGCAATTCAAATATGATATAAAGGCCTGCATTACGACGGAAACGAGGCCTCGAAGATGCTCAAATGATATCTGATCGACAAATGGAAAGCGTCATTACATCCGGAATGTCGTCGACATTTAGGATATATATTTTATCTAATAAATTTGGATCAACCGAGATGGTGGTGAATTTCTAGGCGATGCGAATATGTTATAAAGGCTTGCGTTACGACGAAAATGAGGCTTCGAAGACACTCAGATGACATCGGATTAACAAATGGATAGTGCCATTGCATTCGAAATGTTGTCGGCATTAAGAGTCTACATTTTATTTGATCAAATTAGATCATTTAAGGTAGTGTCATAAATTTCAAAGGTGATTCAAATATGATGTGAAGGCATGCACTATGAGGAAAACGAGGCCTCGGTGATGCCCAAATAAAGTCTGATCGACAAACGTACAGTGCCATTGCGTTCGGAACGTCATCGGCATTATGAGTCTACATTTTATTTGATGAAATTGGATCGTTGAGGTGACATCATAAATTTTAAAGGCGATTCAAATATGTTGCAAAGGCACGCATTTTGAGGGAGATTAGCCTCAACGATGATCAAATGATGTTCGATCACAAAATGGACTGCATCATTGGGTCCGGAACATTGTCAATATTATGAATGCGCTGCCAATTTGTTCGAATAAGGTTTTGCATGCAAATCGAGACAACGAGCATTTCAAGGGAATTAAGCCTCGTCGCCACCCAAACGATGTTCGATCGCAAAACGGTCTACGTCATTGCGACCAGGATATCGTAAATACCCTTAATGCACTACCAATTCATTTAATTTCCATATTCGACATGTTCGATATGTTAAAAAAAGGGAAATGCATGCGAATCAAGATGGTTCTTGAGATAATAGACACGTTATTATTACTCCACGTTAATGATAGTTATAAGTTATAAATATCAGCTAATGTTATTATTAATTTAAAAAACAAATCAAAAGTCAAATGAGAAATCATATAAAATTAAATGCTGATTATCTAGTTTTATCAGAAGTCTGCTCTGAACCTGTCTAAATCCCTTGAATCTGGCTGAGTTTGCGGTCACTTGTCCCGTAAAACCCATCTGAAGGGAGATCAGCTTCATCAATTAAAAGCTTAGAGAATGAAGTCTGGTGGGATTTTCTTTTTGAACAACAAAAACAAAAGCCTCCACCTCTTCAATCTACCCAATGCCAATATCTGCTTCTCTCCACTTCAAGCTGAAATCCCTACTTTCCCTCTTCTCTTACAGCTTCTCCACAGCAACAACAGAGCCAACCTGTAGTCCTTCCAAGACCCCAGCTCTCCTACTTCCCTGTTCGTCCCCAGCTACAGATCCCGATCGGAGGCCTGCTTTTGCTGGCAGACACACCCATCTCTAGACCGATCGCTGTTCTTCTCCACCTTTAGTTTCACGGCCATGTTGTCTGCCGATCAGTTCGCTGGAGTTTACCATTCACTGGTGATGCCTTTTTGCCTTTCTATTCATATCTTCCTCTAGCAGCTTCCACAAAAGCCTGTGACTCTGGCCTCTGGCCGCCGTCAACGTCTGCACTCCTAGCGATAGTCACCTTGACGGCAGCTGCTGTTATTGCTTTGAGAGTTATGGAAACACTGAGGGTGAGGACGCTAAGGGAAGCTTGGAATATGGCATCCATGATCCCGATGGTGATGGGAGGTGTTTGTTCTCCATATGATCAGAACTGTCGGGTTCAAGAAGAGTAGGAGAGCCCCATGAGCTGCTCATCTCAATTCCACCCTCCAATCAGCTTTGACACCTCATTTCACTGCCATTGAATGTAGAAGAATTTGATCTATCCACTTGGCAGCTTGAAGAGTTTCGGAGGGAGTTAGAGGTACTACAAAAGGAAAAGGCTGATCGCCTGAAGCAGGTGTTGGAGCGTTTAAGTGCTTTAAATATGTTATGCTTGATTCCTGGTATAAATTTCAAACTAACCATTATGGAAGTGCACCCTAGTTTGGATGACGCTGAAGGTTTAGAGATTATTAGCAATGAGGTGATTGATAAGTTGGTTTCTGTCATACAAAGATTGAGGGAGATTAAACTACAAAGAAAGCAAAAGCTTCAAGATCTTGCAACCACTATGTTGGAACTATGGAATCTAATGGACACACCAATGGAAGAGCATCAATTATTTTAGAACGTAACATGCAATGTTGCTGCTTCAGAACATGAAATTACAGAGCCAAACACCATCAGCTGACTTCCTCAACTATATAGAGGAAGAACGTGGTGAGACCAGAAGAACTGAAAAGCTATTAAGGTGAAATGTTGGCCAAAATGGTGTTTTCTTTGCAATCTAGCTCAGAGCCCATCAACTC
The DNA here is from genome assembly GCA_016618105.1 of Dendrobium huoshanense. Taxonomy (NCBI): domain Eukaryota; kingdom Viridiplantae; phylum Streptophyta; class Magnoliopsida; order Asparagales; family Orchidaceae; genus Dendrobium; species Dendrobium huoshanense. Next base: position 41,802,097 of record CM028356.1, read on the forward strand.
CTCAAAACCACACATCTCTAAGCAGAGAATTTCTTCTCTCAAATCCCTTCATCTATTGTTATCATTATTAGTTATTACTCATAACTATTACTGTTAGTTATTGATTTTAATTTTAATACTAATATAATTGTTAGTATTAATATTAGTATTAGTTTTTTTTTTTTACTTTATTGTTACTATTTCATGCAATGGTTGTAATTTATTATATATATATATATATATATATATATATATATATATATATATATATATATATATATATATATATATATATATATATATATATATATATATATATATATAGTTGTAAAAAAAAGAAGTTAAAAAAAAAGAAGAGAGAGGCTGTTTCAAAAAAAAAAAAAAAAAAAGAAGAGAAAAAAAGAGAGAAAAAGAGCTTTCAAAAAAAAAAGAGAGAAAGATTTTTTTTTTTAAATTTTATTTTTTTAGAAAACTCGTTTTGACGAATGTGGCGCGACAAAACGACCACCTATACACGCTTTTCTTAGCATGGTTGGAAGAAGTGCGTCGCGACGCTTGCGACGAAGCGAGTAATCATCCAAAATTCCTTCTTCAAAGTTTGTATCACCTTGGAAACCTCGCCTATACACGCTTTTCTTAGCGTGGTGGGATGGGAGCCTGGTGCGATGCATACGACGAAGTTGGGATATTCATAAGTATCCGCTTGTGGGGAAATAACTGCTTTTCTTTTGCAATAGGTACCGAAGACCCATAAAACCCTTTTCTTAGCATGGTGGGGGGGATGAAAATAAATCCGACCACGGTGTCCTCGTCCGAGGACACCTACCATACATGCTTTTCTTAGTGTGGTGGGAAAGGCCCAGTTTCCCGTAGTTTTCTCCTAAACGGGGGAGACCCCGGGAGGCTGCCGAAATTTGGACTAAAGATTCAATGACTTGGATAGAATTTGCACTTGAACTTGAACTCGGACAAGAACTTGCACTATGACTTGACCTTGCAAACTTGTTACCTGGTTTTTTCCCTAAACAGGGGAGACGCCGAGAGGCTGCCAAAATTTTCACTTAAATTTGGGACTTTGACAAATGTGAATAATTTGAATTTGGGCTCATATTTGAATAAGAGCAAATAAAAGGACTTTAATTCAATTTCAAACAATAACTGAAGTTACAAATCAAATCAAATGAACATTGGAACAAAGTGCAATTCTCTATTTGGGAGTGCGGTAAACATGAACTTGAACTCGTACTCAGATTTGAATAGAATTTGAACAACATTTGGACAGTAGGGGACATAGAATTTTAGCTTGCTACTTGAACTCATGCAAGAACTTGATTTTGACAACAAGACTTGGACTCATTGCAGACTTGAATGAATACAAAATGACATTAAAAAAATATGAATTTGCATTTAACTCAAAATGTTTTTCTAAAAGAAAAAAAAAAGAAAGAGTGAACTTGGACTTGAAGCAAATGATTACAAAAATGAACTTGCAAACAGTCATCAATATGAAGCAAATGGAGAATACAATTAAATGCTCATGATTGACAATGAAAGTCTTAATAAGCAAAGGAAAAGAAAATTGCAAGAGTTTATGATTTGATTACAAAGCCATGGTGTGAGCTTTTGGGTCAAACTAATTAACTCATAACATGAGATTTGATTCATCTTTGAATAAAGTTCATTGAATTGCAAGTTATATGACAAACTATCTCCAAATCATCATGCATGTTGGAAATAATATGTAGAGGCAAGAAGTATAATTTGCCTACAAGAAGAGAGCTACACATAAATGACTTGCAAACTTTGGCATGGAAATAGCAATTGAGTTGCAAGGATTATTTCAATCAAAATGAAGATATTGATGAATAAACTACATTCATCATGTAAATTACAATGAACTTTTGAGAACAAGGAAATGATGAATGTAACTTGATAATAAGAAATACAAGATTTTGGAGGTATGTTTTGATCATAAAGCCATCATATGACAACTTTAGAACAAGCATTGAATGATTAATTGCAATCATAATTATTCAAATAAGGATCAAATGAAATACTTGTAAGCAACAATACAAGAACTTTCAATTGAATATTATGATAGCTACTTTGGTCATTTAAGCTCATCCAAATAAATATCATCCAAACAAATAAGGATTGATGCACAAATTAATCATAAACCTTAGCATGATATTTTTGGATGACTATATTTGACTTGAAAGAGTCATATGGATTGTAATAAAAATATTGATGATAATATTAAGTTCACTACACTTTGTTGTAAATCATATTTGAAGGATAAGAACTTGCAAATGGAACTTATTTACAAATAATGAGAAGATTGTGGAGGATATGACTTGGTCATAAAGTCATGGCTTGAATTCTTTGTAGCTTGATAACATGTTTGCAACATTAATTTATTTCTAAGCAACGATCAAGATGGGCATGCATAGTTTGATCATAATATAGATAAATGTTGCAAACCATTTGGAGACAACATTGAGGGATTATTACATATGTATCTATCATTCAAACAAGTTCATTGTCCTTCTATGAGCTGCTACATAATCTCATCATGTGTACGACACAATGTTCGCAAATGAATGCAAAATATCTACAGCAAAGGTGATGGATGCTACCACACCCCACGATAAATAATAACCCAATGGAAGCCCGATACATTATCCTCCTGCAAATGAAGATTATATAATATGTAGCAAAAAAAAAAAAGACCTACAAACTGCTGTAGGGAACCCATTTTATCCATAAAGTGCTATCCTCGAGCGAATACAAAAGAGATTCAACAAGTGCAAGTTCCTACAATCTAAAGCAGGAGACTCGTTGGTGCACTACGATCCACCTACAGAAAGCAATAAATTGTGCACGATAGTCTACATGTATGAAACAACAATCAATTCTATTCAAAAGATGCAACTCCACGCCACCGGATCCACAACTTCTATGCAAGCGGACAGAAGATGTCTACGAATACTTTCAAATGGTACCGCAGGATAAACGGTTATGACCCGTGCCCCTCTGAACCGAGTGGTTTTGCCACCAAATGGCACCATGAAATACTGGTTATGGCTAGAGCCAATACGCTTCGTAGTGGCATCAAATCATTGAGATATGAATCAATTGGATATGATCGATAAGGCATAAAGCCCTATGTTAGCTAAAGTGGATTAAAATTTGTCCCCTTAGACAAACATCAAACCCATGTTACGAGGTCCCCTTGGATGAAGCAACCCATGGCTGCCGACAAGGATCCTTTTGTCAAGTTGGGTCGACTACCTCCTCTGACTAAGTAGACCAGGGACCACGATGGCCCGGGACGACGGAACCAAGGGATCTTGATCGGGTTTATCATCCATTCCCCCACCATCCGCTTTAAGTGCAAGATGGTGAACTTTCTATTTTGAATATCAACTTTTTCCTATCTCCAAATTTTCCAAACTTCCTAAATATTTCAACCCCAAATTCCCAAATATCCAATCTTTCCAATCCAAACCCATTGCTGCTACTATATGCTAGATAACACGTATTCTCTATGTATCTGATTGATGACTAGCCTTAATCGAAAGTCCTCTCTCATTATCGGGAGGGGTAATTAACAATAGGAGCTTGAGTCTATAGGAAATCAGAACTCTGATCATAAAGTCCTCACAAAATGAGGGTGAAATCTCTGTGTAGTGTCTTATCTACAAACCCATCTGCCTTCCAAAATTTACCTAAGAACTTATTCAGTTTAAGAACTCTTGTTCAATATTTTTGGATGACCTTTGGCTGCTTCCTTGACCTGAGAAGGCCTTGAGGAGGGAAAGAGAGAGAGAGAGAGGGAGAGATAGAGGATCTTGTGAGGGGGAGCTTATGAGGGGATTCACAAGGGTTGCTTCAAGGATCGCTCTGCTTGTTCTTCATCTAGAGTTTCTCGTCCGTTGAAGGGTTGGTAGAGATAAGGAGTTAGCATTTGGTTGTGGTTCTCTGCCAGCTTCAGAAGGAAGCAAAATGAGGTAGATTCTCTGCCTTGCCGGGGTGGCAAAAAGGAGGTGCTTTATAAAGGCTTTTTCACCTAGCTGTGGAGGCTAAAGGAGAGTCACGTTTGTTGTGTAATACTCGGAGGGCGCCTCCGGGGAGTGGACGTAAGTCGAGTTGACCGAACCACTATAAATTTATGTGTTCTTGTTTTCTTGCTTCCACACTTTTATTTCCACATTTATTTTTGTTGTGTGATTTTAGTTTATGTGATTTTTATTCTTTGTGAAAAGAAATTTTTAAAATACCAATTCACTCCCCCTCTTGGTTAGCTTGGGCCAGTTCTATAGGGCTTAACATCCCTAACGAACTTTCACTAGTGTGTACCCCTAGAGATCCACCATTAAAGAAATTCATCAAATGTGGGTCCCAAAGATGGCCCCTACATACAATATTCTCGATGGGTGGCGCCTTGAAAAATCCTTCAAGAAATCTCATCACTTTTCAAATATATCCTCTCAAGTTGAGAAAGATCCTTGTTCGACCTTCATCAGTGCTTTTCTGGATGAAGAGCAAGTAAAGGAAATAAAAGAATTCATCCGTGAATTCAGTGATAACTTTTCCTGGACATATGCTGAGATGTCTAGCTTATCTTTTGATGTGGCGATTCACAGATTGGCCATCAAACCAAATGCAGCACCTATCAAACAAGCTACAAGGAGAATGAGATTGGAGATTGAAGAACATGTGATCGCAGAAATGAAGAAACTCATAGAGGCATGCTTCATACCAAGAAAAATTTGCTGCTTGGATTGCCAATATTATCCTGATGAGGAAGAAGAATGGCCAGATTCGTATATGCATCATTTTTTGAGACCTCTATAAGTCGTGCCCAAAAGATGACTTCTATACATGGTATTAAAACTCCTAGTTGCCAACACTTTCAACTATGATATGTTTTCCTTTACGGAGGAATCGTTAGGATATAATCAAATTAAGATGGCGACTGAAGATGAAAATCATATATTATTCAGAACACGTGTAGGCATATTATATTACATAGTTATGCCTTTCATCCTGAAGAACATTAGTGTCACCTATCAACCGGTAATGACACGTATATTTGATGAACTAATATATCAAACTCATGATACCAAGGAGACCAATCATCCCACACCAAAAAATCAGTGACAAATACATAACCAATTGGGATGACCCCTTTGTCATTAAGAAGGCATTTCAAGGAGGAGCTTATCAATTATTCGACTTGGAGGGTTAGAGACCTATGCCACTGATCAATGGTCGATATCTAAATAAATACTATACATAAGAATGACCATGTTCTAAACTATTATGTACTATATATACATTCTATGATATAAGTATATCTTTTATTTTGAAATTCTCTTGTATAGCAAGAATGCATTTCAAAATCCCCCATCAGACTAGGGGCATTTTAAATATTTATTCGGGTCGATATTTAAAATCTCAATAAAATTTCAAATCTATTCTGCTCTAGAATGCCCCTGTGAGATAGGGGGCTTTTTAAATATTTACTCGGGTCGACATCGCACCGCATGCTGAGATCTCCGAATAAATATTTAAAATCTCAAGGATACAAAACATTCTATGATATAAGTACATCTTGTATTTTAAAATTCTCTTGTATATGAAGAATGCATTTCAAAATCCCCCATCAGACTGGGGGAATTTTCAAATATTTATTCGGGTCGACATCGCACCGCATGCCGAGATCCCTGAATAAATATTTAAAATCTGAAAGATATAAAACTTATCCAAAATATTCCTTCAAGTCAGGGGCGCTTTAAATATTTATGGGTAAATATCGTGCTACGTGCCGAGATCTCCAAATAAGTATTTATACTCTTAAAATTCCAAGTTTATTCTACTTTAAAATGTCCCTACGAGATAGGGGACATTTTAAATATTTATTTAGGTGGACATCACGCTGCATGCCAAAATCCCCAAATAAATATTTAAAATCTCAAAAAAATTTCAAATCTATTATGCTCTAGAATGCCCTTGTGAGAGAGGGGGCATTTTAAATATTTACTCGGGTCGACATCGCGTTGCGTGCCGAGATCCCCGAATAAATATTTAAAATCATCAATAAAAATATCCTTTTGTGCTAAAGAATAAAAAGACTTCTTTTTCAAAGTATATGCAGGTGATCTTTTAAAATTTGAGACACCATCCTCTCCAACAAACCAAGATTCAAAAGTCAAGAAAGAGATTTTTATGACTATACACTTCAACATGTTGAGTCAGAAAAGTTTGAATTCTTTCAACAGCCTGATGTTAAAGGTTCGAATGGGTGTAAAAGGTCGGATCCAATACGCCTAAATATGGTTGGATCGCTGTCAGCTCCGTCTACTCAACCCACCAAAAGAAAGGCCGTAGTAGCGGAACCCTCACTTCATCAACCCGTCAGCAGGGACTGCAGGAAGAACAAAAGCTAATTTGACTCGACGAGTCCTATTTGACATAGTCCATAATATTCTCCTTATTGACCAGAGAATCAAAGTTCCAGTGGAAAGGATGAGTTGCGAGCAATTATAAATGCTTGGAGAATTCAAATCTGCAACCACAAAGGATGACTACGAATATGCCAACTTTAGCAGATTCTATATTGGGAGGCATATTTTCCCATAGCTTATGTCGGAAGCCTAAATAGGTGTAAAAGGTTGGATCCAACATGCCTAAATATTGATAGATCGTTGGAAGCTCTCTACTCAATACGTCATAAGAAAGGTTGCAGTAGAAAAACCCCCATTTCAGCAACTAGAGGATGAAGAGCTATCAAATCTTAGCTCACCCAATATGACAAGCTCGAGTGACTCAGATTGAAGCCTCCTCAAGTGGTCAAGGATTAGGATGATACTCATATTTGGTACTATCAACCAGATCCAAAACTTATTATTTTTTAATAAGTTCGCCGCACAAAGCATAGAACTAAAAAATGCCAAAAAATCCAAAATTCAAGCTAAAGCTACGACCACTAACCCCAACTAGTGGCCACGATGATAATACTCACAACCACCCTCAGAGATAGGGGGCATTTTAAATATTTATTCAGGTCGACATTATGCCGCGTGCCGAGATCCCCAAATTAATATTTAAAATCATTAATTCAAATATTCATTTGTGCTAAAGAATACAAATGCTTCTTTTTCAAAATATATGAACGTGGTATTTTAAAAGTTAGAGACACCACCTTCTCCAACATATAAAGATTCAAAAGTAAAAAAAGATATGTTTGTGGCTACACACTATTTCAAAATTGAGCCAGAAAAGCTTGAAGTCTTTCAATAGCCTGAAGCTTAAGGTTCAAATGGGTGTAAAAGATCGAGAACAACACGCCCAAATGTGGCCGGATCGCTGGCAGCTCCGTCTTCTCAATAAGCCATAAGAAAGGCTGTAGTAGAGGAACCCCCACTTCTTCAACCCGTTAGTAGGGACTGCAGGAAGAAGTAGGGACTGCAGGAAGAACGAAGGCTAATTTGACTCGATAAGTTCAAGTGATCGTAGTTTACAAAATTCTCCCAAATGATTGGAGAATAAAAGTTCCTGTGGGAAGGAGGGATCTCGATCAACTACCGAATGTTCGTAGGCTCCAAATCTTTAACCACAAATGATAACTCCAAATCTATCAAGTTCAGCAAAATCAGCTTTGGGGAGCACAATTCCCATAGCACAGGTCTAAAGCCTGAATGGGTGTAAAAGGTCGGATCCAACTCAAGTGATTCTGATTAAAGTCTTCTCAAGTGGTTAAGGATCAAGATACTACCTACATTCGATACTATCAACTGAATCCAAAACCTACAAATCCTTTAACAAATCCATAAAACACAAAGCTAGAATCAAAAGAATTTTTCTTCAACAAGTCCACCAAAGCGCAAAGCAAAGGACCGAAGAAAATTATCCCAACATTCACACAAAGTCCAAGGCTGAACTAAGTGGATTATGTCATCAATAAGTCTGTTATGCATAAAGCTCTAGACCGATGACTTCTCACCACTGACCTAATATAAACCTAAGGTTTTAGGTCATTGGTATCTACTCCTTCATCAAGCCCGCCAAAGCTAGAAGCAAAGGGCATAAGGAAAAAAAAATCTCCTGATAAGTCAGTGAAAGATAAATCAGGTGATTCTCCATCAATGTTCGCAGCACAAAGCATAGGACATAAGAGATCAAAATCTCAGGACTCAGACTAAAGCCACAGAATGAGTACCCTGGTTGACATCTATAAATGTCCCTAAAGACTGGGGGAATTTTAAATATTTATTTGGGTCGACATCGTGCTGCATGCCGATACTCCCAAATAAATATTTAAAATTTTGCGAAGATACAATCAGATGATAGAAGAATGTCTAGCATATGTGGAAGGGCTATAAACCAAAGAGATTGCGGTGTCGAAAGAGAACAAGAGGTGGTGATACTATCCACAATCGTCAATCTACAGAGTGATGCTCTACAAACCTAAGTACAAAGTACTCTATCACTATTCCCTGAATTTGTACTTGACCAAGATCAAATATATCGATTATATTGAAGATTGCAACTACATCTAAAGACTCATGAACGCATAAAAGATTGACTCTTGGAGATCGACAGAATGAAAATCTTAGTGTGACATCTAAATAAACTATTAGAGATCTACTAAGTGAAAGTTTTAGTGTGACTTCCAAATAAGATTTTAGAGATCCACTATAAAAAAAGAACCCTCAGTGTGACATCCAAATGAACTTTTGGAGATCTACTAAAAGAGAGCATTGTGACATCTAAACAAGTTTTGGAGATCCACAAAATGGAATCCCTAATATGACATCTAGAACGAATATCTAGAGATTCACATGGTCAATTAGCATACAACAAACGTGATTCTCTCTAGATGCATATCACATTTGTTGGGGGGCATTTGTTGACCCCTATACCTTAAACTACACGCCAAAAGAACAAAAGTGGTGGATCGAGCTGCGTACGAGTTGATACGACACATCATTTAAAGTGTCAAATGACCTCCGAATGCCGAATGGATGGTATCATTATGATCAGGACACTGAACTATGCTGGGTCGAGGCCCCTCATAATTGAATCGGACGAGATCTGTCAAAAGGGATGACCGACACCCAAAATTAAAGTGCAAGACTGATCAAATGATCTCGGATCGACAAACAGACTTCTTCGTTGCGTCTGGAATGTTGCCAACCTATGAAAATTGTATTTTTGTTTATTCAATCTGAAGTATCTAGATTGGTGGCACAAATCCCAATGTAATGCAAAGATGCGCATATCTAGGAAATTTGCCTCTATGGAGGCAAAATGATGTCCAATTGACATACAGACAATGCCATTATGTCCGGGACATCGTCGACATTCAAAATATACATTTTATTTAATAAATTTGGATCATCTAAGATGGTGGCAAATTTTTAAGCAATTCAAATATGATATAAAGGCCTGCATTACGACAGAGACGAGGCCTCGAAGATGCTAGGACGACATTCGATCGATAAATAGACAATGCCATTGCGTCCAAAACGTCGTCGATATTCAGAATATATATTTTATTTAATAAATTTGGATCATCTAAGATGGTGGCGAATTTCTAAGCAATTTAAATATGATATAAATGCATGCATTACGACGGAATTGAGGCCTTGAAGATGCTCGAACGACGTCCGATCGACAAATGGACAGCGCCACTAAATCTGGAACATCGTCAAAATTCAGGATATATATTTTATTTAATAAATTTGGATTATCCAAGATTGTGGTGAATTTCTAGGCGATGCAAATATATTATAAAGGCCCGCATTATGATGGAAATGAGGCTTCGAAGCTGCTCAGACGACATCGGATCAACAAACGGACATTGCCATTACATCCGGAACGTTGTCAGAATTAAGAGTCTACATTTTATTTGATCAAATTGGATCATTTAAGGCAGCGTCGTAAATTTCAAAGGTGATTCAAATATGATATGAAGGCATGCTACGTGGAAAACGAGGCCTCGGCGATGCCCAAATGAAGTCAGATATATAAACGGACAGTGCCATTGTGTCCGAAACGTCATCGGTATTACAAGTCTACATTTTATTTGATCAAATTGGATCGTTTGAGGTGACGTCGTAAATTTCAAAGGCGATTCAAATATGTTGCAAAGGCACGCATTTCGAGGGAGATTATCCTCGACGATGATCAAATAATGTTCGATCGCAAAATGGACTGCGTCATTGGGTCCGGAACACCGTCAATACTATGAATGCGCTGCCAATTTGTTCGAATAAGATTTTGCACGCAAATCGAGACAATGAGCATTTCAAGGGGAATTAAGCCTCGTCGCCACCCAAATGATGTCCGATCATGAAACAGACTACATCATGAAATTACTAAACGACAAGAGGGGGGGGTGAATTGTAAAAACTTCTTAATAATAAAATTAACCTTAAACAAGAGTTCTAATTTTTTTGTTGTTTTTGAAACTTTAAAACAAAGATTTATGCAACTTTTCTTTCACAAAATTTCACATGCAATAGATATGACAAATTTAAAATGCAAGCAAAAATTAAACAACGATAAGGAAAGAACACACCAAGAATTTTATAGTGGTTCGGTCAAAATATGACCTACGTCCACTCCCCGGAGTCCTCCACTCCGGGATTTTCACTATCAAAATAGTTCTCCTTTTGCCCCCCTTGGCAAGGCGGAGAAGCCTGTACAAACCTCCCTTTCACCAACCCGGCGTGGCGGAATACCAAACTCTATTTTCACCCTCTTGGCGACGGCAGAGAACCTTCTCGTTTTTCTCCCTCGTGGAGAAGGCAGAGAACCTCGAGGTAACGGATGTAGACGAGCCTTTCCCTTGGAGATCCTTCCTCAAATCCTTCTCGGGCCACAGGAGGAGCAAGATGCAGCAAGCTTGGAGCAACCGTGTGATCTCCCTCACACCTCTTCTCCCTTACAACGCTCACCTCCTCCTTCCTCTCTCAACCCTCAAGAATTTCTCTAGAGTTTTCTCCCCTTGGAATCCCTCTCTAACCACGTTCACCCCTTCTGTAATTCTTACCCAAAAAGACTTGATTGACATCTAAAAACGGGCTCCAAAAACCTCTTATTTCAAAATTAGCCGTTACTGTTCGTACAGTACGATTCAACATCGTACAGTACGATATTCACAAACAGCCATCGTCCTGGTACGAAGATGTACGAACAGTACAAAAATAAATTGTACTGTACGATATAATATCGTACGGTACGATCCAACAAGATACTATTCGTACAGGACGATGGTCTGGACGATCGGATGTCGTCTCTGTTCATCGTATGGTACGATTACTATCGTACAGTACGATGTTCAAATTTTCATTAGCCCTGGATTACATGCACTAATCACGGGTTAATTTAAGTAAGTATTAAAAACAGATCGTACAGTACGAACTTGTTCGTACAGTACGAACGGCGCAAAATCACTTACTTAAACTAAGTCACGGCTAGGGTTTTGGATCTGAACATATCGTACAGTACGAAAGACTTCATACAGTATGATCTATTCACAGAATTGTCCACATAGCTTGGATCGTACAGTACGAAATAAAATCATACAGTACGATCTACAGAGAAGAATTTTAGTTATAATTTGCAGTAAAAAAAGAACTCTCCCCCTGTGTGTGTGCATGGTTGCTCTTACTCTTACGCATATTATGGCCAGACTCAATAAAGTAAAAATACAATAAATGAAAAAATACATTGTTTGACTCATATTCCTAATCTACCCGGTCTTGAGTCTTCCTTTCTTCCTGAGTCACTTGTGATCTTCCTGAAATGTTAGTGCTCAAGGAAAATAACAAATAAAATAATAATCAATGAAAAGCAGTTCCAAAACACTCATTATTTGGCATCATCAAAATCTCAAACTCGGGGTCATGGGTTGCAACACTTCTCCCTCTCTCAAACTTCACCCTTTCCTCTCTCCCTTTCAAGTCCTCTCTTCAAGTTTTCTCTAAAAGAATGAAGACACAATGGCTGCCAAAGACCCGGCTCCTCCGCCGCACCGGGGAAGGTGGAAGTGATTATGTAAGGGCTTCTCCGCCTAGCTGTGGGGGCTAAAGAAGAATCACTAAAGGTTTAGTGTAATACTTGGAGGGTGCCTCCGGGGAGTGGACCTAGGTCATGGTTTGACCGAACCACTATAAATTGGTGTGTTCTTTCCTTTATTTTTCTGCACTTTATTTTCGCATTTATTTTTATTGTGATTAATTACGTGGATGAAATTTATTACATGTCTTTTTATTATGAATGAAATTCGCTTCCGCATAAAGTCATAAAAAGATATTTCTTTTCATTAAAAAAGTTTTTAATCATCCAATTCACCCCCCTCTTGGCGCATCTAGCAATTTCACATCATTATGACCAGGATATCGTAAATACCCTTAATGCACTACCAATTCATCTAATTTCCATATTTGACAAGTTTGACACGTTAAACGAAGGGAAATACATGCGAATCAAGATGGTTCTTGAGATAATAGACACATTGTTATTACTCCAGATTAATGATAGTTATAGGTTATATATATTAGCTAATGTTATTATTAATTTAACAAAGAAATCAAAAGTCAAATGAGAAATCATATCAAATTAAATGCTGATTATCTAGTGTTATCAGAAGTTTGCTCTAAACCTGTCTGAATCCCTTGAATCCTGCTGAGTTTGCGGTCACTTGTCCCGTAAAACCCTTCTGAAGGGAGATCTGCTTCATCAATTAAAAGCTAAAAGAATGAAGTCCGGTGGTATTTTTCTTTTTGAACAACAAAAACAAAAGCCTCCACCTCTTCAATCTTCCCAATGCCAATATCTGCTTCTCTCCACTTCAAGCTGAAATCCCTACTTTCCCTCTTCTCTTACCGCTTCTGCACAGCAACAACTAAGCCAACCTGAAGTCCTTCCAAGACCCCAGCTCTCCTACTTTCCTGTTCGTCCCTAGCTACAGATATTAATCGAAGGCCTGCTTTTGCTGGCAGACACACCCATCTCTAGACCGATCGCTGATCTTCTCCACCTTTAGTTTCACGGCCATGTTGTCTGCCGATCAGTTCGACGGAGTTCACCATTCAATGGTGATGCCTTCTTGCCATTCTATTCATATATTCCTCAAGCATCTTCCACAAAAGCTAGTGACTCTGACCTCTAGCCGCCGTCAACATCTGCACTCCTGGCGATAGTCACCTTGACGACAGCTGCTGTCATTGCTTTGAGGGTTATGGAAACACTGAGGGTGAGGATGCTAAGGGAAGCTTGGAACATGGCATCCGTGATCCCGATGGGGAAGGGAGGTGTTTGTTCTCAGTTTGATCAGAACTATTGGGTTCAAGAAGAGCAGGAGAGCCCCACGAGCTGCTCATCTCAATTCCAGTCTCTAATCAGCTTTGACACCTCATTTCACTGCCATTGAATGTAGAAGAATTTGATCTATCCACTTGGCATCTTGAAGTGTTTCAGAGGGAGTTAGAGGTACTACAAAAGGAAAAGGCTGATCACCTGAAGCAGGTGTTGGAGCGTTTAAGTGCTTTAAATATGTTATGCTTGATTCCTGGTATAAATTTCAAACAAACCGTTATGGATGTGCGCCCTAGTTTGGATGACGCTGAAGGTTTAGAGATTATTAGCAATGTGGTGATTGATAAGTTGGCTTATGTCATACAAAGATTAAGGGAGATTAAACTACAAAGAAAGCAAAAGCTTCAAGATCTTGCAACCACTATGTTGTAACTATGGAATCTAATGGACACACCAATGGAAGAGCATCAATTATTTTAGAACGTAACATTCAGTGTTGCTGCTCCAGAACATGAAATTACAGAGCCAAACACATCAGCTGACTTCCTCAACTATATAGAGGAAGAACGTGGTGAGACCAGAAGAATTGAAAAGCTATTAAGGTGAAATGTTGGCCAAAATGGTGTTTTCTTTGCAATCCAGCTCAGAGCCCATCAACTCCTCAAAACCACACATCTCTAAGCAGAAAATTTCTTCTCTCAAATCCCTTCATCTATTGTTATCATTATTAGTTGTTACTCATAACTATTACTGTTAGTTATTGATATTAATATTAATACTAATATAATTGTTAGTATTAATATTAGTATTAGTTTTTTTTTTTTTTACTTTATTATTACTGTTTCAAGCATTGGTTGTAATTGATTATATATATATATATATATATATATATATATATATATATATATATATATATATATATATATATATATATATATATATATATATATATATAGTTGTTAAAAAAAAAGAAGTTTCAAAAAAATAAAAATAAAAAGAAGAGAGATGTTGTTTCAAAAAAAAAAAAAAAAAAAAAAAAAGAGAAAAAAAAGAGAGAAAAAGAGCTTTAAAAAAAAGGAGAAAGAAATATTTTTTTAATTTTTTTTCTTTTTTTAGAAAACTTGTTTCGACGCATGTGGCGCGACAAAACGACCACATATACACGATTTTCTTAGCGTGGTGGGAGGAAGTGCGTCGCGATGCTTGCGACGAAGCGAGTAATCATTCAAAATTCCTTCTTCAAAGTTCGTATAGCCTTGGAAACCCCGCCTATACACGCTTTTCTTAGCGTGGTGGGATGGGAGCCCGGTGCGATGCGTATGACGAAGTGGTGATATCCATAAGTACCTGCTTGCGGGGAAATAACTGCTTTTCTTTTGCAACAGGTACTGAAGACCCATACACACTTTTCTTAGTGTGGTGGGGGGGACGAAAATAAATCCAGTCGCTGTGTCCTCGTCCGAGGATACCTACCATACACGCTTTTCTTAGCGTGGTGTGAAATGCCCAGTTTCCCGTAGTTTTCCCCTAAATAGGGGAGACGCCCGGAGGCTGCCGAAATTTGGACTAAAGATTCAATGACATAGATAGAACTTGCACTTGAACTTGAACTCGGACTAGAACTTGAACTATGACTTGAGCTTGCAAACTTGTTACCTGGTATTTTCCCTAAACGGGGGAGACGCCGGGAGGCTACCAAAATTTTCACTGAAATTTGGGACTTTGACAAATGTGAACAATTTGAATTTGGGCTCATATTTGAATATGTGCAAATAAAAGGACTTTAATTCAATTTCAAACAATAAGTGAACTTAAAAATCAAATCAAATGAACATTAGAACAAAGTGCAATACTCAATTTGGGACTGCGGTGAACATGAACTTAAACTCGTACTCAGATTTGAACAGAATTTGAACAACATTTGGACAGCAGGGGACATAGAATTTTAGCTTGCTACTTGAACTCGAGCAAGAACTTGATTTTGACAATAAGACTTGGACTCATTGCGGACTTGAATGAATACAAAATGACATTAAAAAAATGAATTTGCATTTAACTCAAAATTTTTTTTTTTTAAAAAAAGAAAGAGTGAACTTGGACTTGAAGCAAATGATTACAAAAATGAACTTGCAAACAATCATCAATATGAAGCAAATGGAGAATACAATTAAATGATCATGATTGACAATGAAAGTCTTAATAAGCAAAGGAAAAGAAAATGGCAAGAGTTAATGATTTGATTACAAAGCCATGGTGTGAGCTTTTGGGTCAAACAAATTAACTCATAACATGAGATTTGATTAATCTTTGAATAAAGTTCATTGAATTGCAAGATATATGACAAACTATCTCCAAATCATCATGCATGTTGGAAATAATATGTAGAGGCAAGAAATATAATTTTCCTACAAGAAGAGAGCTACACATAAACGACTTGCAAACTTTGTCATGGAAATAACAATTGAGTTGCAAGGATTAATGCAATCAAAATGAAGATATTGATGAATAAACTACATTCATCATGCAAATTACAATGAACTTTTGAGAACAAGGAAATGATGAATGTATCTTGTTTATAAGGAATACAAGATTTTGGAGGTATGTTTTGATCATAAAGCCATCATATGACAACTTTAGAACAAGCATTGAATGATTAATTGCAATCATAATTATTCAAATAAGGATCAAATGAAATACTTGTAAGCAACAATACAAGAACTTTCAATTGAATATTATGATAGCTACTTTGGTCATTTAAGCTCATCCAAATAAATATCATGCAAACAAATAAGGATTGATGCACAAATTAATCATAAACCTTAGCATGATATTTTTGGATGACTATATTTGACTTTAAAGAGTCATATGGATTGGAATAAAAATATTGATGATAAAATTAAGTTCACTACACTTTGTTGTAAATCATATTTGAAGGACAAGAACTTGCAAATGGAACTTATTTACAAATGATGAGAAGATTGTGGAGGATATGACTTGGTCATAAAGTCATGGCTTGAATTCTTTGTAGCTTGATAACAGGTTTGCAACATTAATTTATTTCCAAGCAACGATCAAGATGGGCATGCATAGTTTGATCATAGTATAGATAAATGTTGCAAACCATTTGGAGACAACATTGAGGGATTATTACATATGTATCTATCATTCAAACAAGTGCATTGTCTTTATTGCAACCCATGACCCCAAGCTTAAGATTTTGATGATGACAAATAATAATTGACTTGAGATTCATTGAATATTATTTGCTATTGTCCGTGAGTACTAACATTTCAGGAAGATCAAAAGCTATTCAGGACGACAGGAAGACTCAAGGATGGGTAGATTAGGAGTAAGAGTCTGCAATGTATTTTCTTTTTTATTTCATTTTTATTTTCTTGAGTCTAGCCACAAAATGCATAAAAGCTCGAGCAACCATACACACACACAGGGGGAGAGGTTTTAAATGTAGAATGTAATAGAATTTCTTCTATGTAGATCGTGCTGTACGATGATAATTCGTACCGTACGATCAGAGGGTTGTAGTACGATTCTATGAATAGATTATACCGTACGAAATTATATCGTAATGTACGATATGTTTTAATCCAAAACCCTAGCCGTTGTTTAACTTAAGTAAGAAATTTTTCCACCGTTCGTACGGTACGAACTTGTTCGTACGGTACGATTATTTTTAAATACTTACTTAACTTAACTCATGATTAGTGCAAGAAATCCGGGCTTAATTATAATTTGAACATCGTACTGTACGAACCCATTCGTATAATACGATGAACAGAGATGATATATAATCATCCCGGACGATCAGTTGTTTTTTGTCTCATCATACAGTACGATGTACATCGTACCATACGATGAACAGAGACGATGTTTGATCATCCCGACTATCGTCTTGTACGAACTTTGTTGTCATGGATCGTACCGTATGATTTAGTATCGTACTGTACGAACATTTTTGAACTGTTCGTACCACTTTTTATGAAGATCGTACTGTACGATTGTAGAACAGTACTGTACGATAGTTACGGCTACTTTGAGATTTTAGGGTTTTTGGAGCCCATTTTTATGTATCAAAAAGGTAATTTTTCAGAGAGTGTATGATAGAGGAGAATGTGGTTAGAGAGGGATTCCAAGGGAGAGAGCTCTAGAGAAGTTCTTTAGGGTTTGAGAGAGGAAGGAGAAGATGAGCGTTGTGAGGGAGAAGAGGTGTGAGGGAGATCACACGGTTGCTCCAAACTTGCTACATCTTGCTCCTCCTGTGGCCCTAAAAGAATTTGAGGGAGGATCTCCAAGGGAAAGGCTCGTCTACATCCGTGACCTCGAGGTACTCTGCCTTCTCCAGGAGGGAGAAAAATGAGAAGGTTCTCTGCCGTCGTCAGGAGGCTGAAAACAGAGCTTGGCACTCTGCCACGCCGGGTTGGTGAATGAGAGGTTTGTAAAGGCTTCTCCGCCTTGCCGAGGGGGGCTAAAAGGGGAACTATAGTTGGTAGTGAAAATCCTGGAGCGGAGGACTCCGGGGAGTGAACGTAGGTCATATTTTGACTGAACCACTATAAAAATCTTGGTGTGTTTTTTCCTTACTGCTTTTTCATTACTGCGTGCCTTTTTAAATTCAAAATATTTGCCTTGGAAAATTTGAAAAAAAAAGGTTGTTTAATTTTTCATATTAAAATTCTAAAAACAACGAAAAGATTTATAACTCCTGCTTAGGTTTTAATTATTGTCAAAAAGTTATCACAATTCACCCCCCTCTTGTCTATCTAGTAATTTCAATTGGTATCAGAGCCTACTTTCAAAAATAATATTTTAGAAAATCTTGAAAGAAAACGATCATGTCAAACTTTGGTAATCGTAACACTGCGGAGGTTTATTCAATAACCCGTCTACCACTTTTTGATAACATTTTGTTTGATTTCTTGAAAAATTAGAATGTCTACATTTTTGCAATCTATAGATTACCACATGTGGATGTTAGTGAATGATGGATATGTTGCACCTGTTAAAACTGTGAATGGAGTGAAAACTCCATTACCTTTCAATGAATGGAGCAATGAGGATAGGGAATTAGCCCAACTGAATGCTAAGTGCTTAAATTATTTTTTCTATGCATTGAAGTCTGAGGACTATATGAGAGTGTCTACTTGTATTTCTGGTAAGGAGATTTGTGATAGACTATGAATTACATACGAAGAAACAAACAAAGTAAAACAGTCTAGGCTTAACATTCTACTTCATGATTATGAACTCTTTTGTATGAAACCTAGCGAAACAATTTCTGACATGTACACTAGGTTCACCCAAATCGTGACATCCTTGCATGCATTAGGTAGAGAGATTTCAAATTCTGAGAAAGTGAATAAAATTCTTAGATGCTTACCTAGTTCCTATGATGTTAAGATAACTTCTATCATTGAGTCTAAAGACCTTAATGTTTATTCTATTGATAACCTCCTTGGGTCACTCATTGCATACGAGCAAGGAGTGAGCCAAAGGCAAAGTGATGTAGGTGAAAAGAAAAAGGAGCGAACGGTGGCATTAAAAGCAAGCAACTCAGAAAGTGAAATCTCTGTAGGGGATGAAGAGGATGAGATAGCACTGATGACATGACAGTTCAAAAATTTCCTGAAGAGAAAATAGAAGCATTATCAGAACAGTTGGAACAAAGGTAAGAGCTCAAGGTCCAATAAGGTTTCATCTGATACAATCTGTTTTGAATGCAGGAAGCCAGGTCTCCTTCGAGCCGATTGCCCTAATCTGAAGAGTCAATCAGCTAAGGAAAAGGAGATGACAAAGCAAAATACAAGAAAGGAAAAACAAAGACACAAAAAGCTTTTTGGGCCGACTCTGCCTCAGAATTATCAGAAGAAGAAGCAGAGGAGGAGGTAACAAATATATGTCTTATGGCTAATGATAATCTTGATCAATCGAATCAATATGAGGTATGCCAACTTTCATATGAAGAATTATTGCATATTTCTGAGAATATTCATAACTCGTATAGGAAACTGAAAAAGATGCATGCTAAGCTTAATGTTAAATTTAGTTCTTTACAAATTGAGCATGCTAACTTAGTTAAAGAAAATTCTGATTTAGATAGAGATAACATGCTACTTCTTGATGAGTATGATGCATTAAATAAGAAGCATATTGAACTATTTGAAGAGCATGAAACCTTGAAAACCACTCATGTTGAACTAGAAGAAGCTTTTCATAGACCAGACAAACTTGCATTAGAAGTAGATCATAGTGAGCACTTGCTATTAATAGAAGTTGATGGATTGATAGCTCAAAATAAAACTTTTAGTGAGAGAATAAAAGAACTAGAAAATGAAAATGCATAACTCGTATTAGGCCATCCTAGCAAACCCCCAATATAACATTCATCACACAACTTTAGGAAGAGGAACTATCACCCACATAGATTAGTAAACCCATTTCCTGGTATTAGGTATTTCTCTTGTGGCATGTTAGGTCACGTAGCCCGCACATGCACAATTCACCGTAGGACACACTTAGTATGGAGAACTAAACTGCATCCATCACAGCATAGCATGCATATATCTCATTCATGCAAGCATAAGGTGGAACCCAAACTCACTTGGGTTCCCAAATCTAACCTTTGAATGAAATTATAGGAGTGCTCTCACAAAAGACCTAGTGAGAGCATGTGGTACCTGGATAGTGGCTGCTCGCGACACATGACTGAAGATATAAAGAAGTTCATCCAACTAGAGACCAAAACTGGAGGCAAAGTAACGTTGGGAGACAACACTACCAGGAAAGTGATAAGCTCAGGTATTGTTGGTAATGCTAAAAATTTTTTAATTGAAAATATTTTACTAGTTGATGGTTTGAAGCATAATTTACTTAGCATTAGTAAACTGTGTGACAAAGGTTTTGATATTAAATTTCTATCTGATAAATGCCTGATTAGTTTGAATGATAAACTAGTTTTAGAAGGAAAACGAATGAACAACGTTTACATGTTAGACCTTGATTGCATTGATAATTCAAATTCATTTTGTTTGAAAATAATAGTTGATGACTTGTGGCTATGACATAGGAGACTATGCCATGCTAGTATGAAAACTCTTAGAAACATCACTCAGAAAAACCTAGTTAGAGGCGTACCTAAGTTAGATTTCATAAAGGACCATTTATGTGATGCTTGCCAACTAGAAAAACAAGTAAAATCATCCTTTCACTCAGTTAGAGATGTGATCACCGCTAGGCCACTAGAAATCCTACATATGGACTAATTTGGACCCGTTAGTACAGCCAGCCTAGGTGGGAAAGATTATGGATTTGTGATTGTAGATGACTTCACTAGATTCACTTGGGTAAGATTCTTAGCACATGAAAATGAGTCTTTTGAGGAATTTAAGGTTTTCTCCACATGGATTCAACGGAAATTAGGTTGTGAAATCTCAACAATTCATAGCGATCATGGTGGAGAATTTCAAAATGATAGGTTTGAATCTTTCTGTCAAGAGCTAGGAATAGAACACAATTTCTCAGCCCCTAGAACACCTCAGCAAATTGGTATAGCAGAAAGGAAGAATAGAATATTGGTAGAAGCTACTAGGGCAATGTTAGCAGAGTACACCCTTCCTAGATACTTTTGGGCAGAAGCAGTCAACACAGCATGTTATGTGTTAAATAGGGTGAACATTAGATCTAAGCTGAACAAAACTCCATATGAACTCCTTAAGGGTAGGACACCAAACCTTTCATATTTATATGTCTTTGGGTGCAATTGCTTCATCTTGAATAATGGTAAACATCCCTTAGGAAAATTCGATCTGAAGTCTGATGTGGGTGTCTTCTTAGGTTATTCATATGTAGGTAAGGCCTATAGAATTTTTAATAAGAGAACCCTTGTAGTAGAAGAGTCCACCCATGTGGTATTTGATGAATCAGATAAGCCCTTTGAATCTAAAATTGAAGATGATAAAATAGAAGCAATTCAAGGAGTAGAGACTATGACTTTAGAAGAAAGGGTAGAACCTCAGGAAGATTGCCTAGAGAATGGAGTTATTCTTCTAGTCATCCTAAAGAGTTAATTTTAGGAGACCCTTCAGAAGGTGTAAGAACTAGGCATGGATTTAGAAAGGAAGTTATTCATTCAGCATTCATCTCTATAATAGAACCTACAAGTATAGATCAAGCCTTAAGAGATGAATTTTGGATTCTAGCAATACAAGAAGAGCTGAACCAATTCACCAGGAATGATGTGTGGGAGTTAGTCAAGAGACCTAAAGAATAAAGTGTTGTTGGAACAAAATGGGTCTTCAAGAATAAGGTGAATGATTCAGGAACAATAATAAGGAATAAAGCCAGACTAGTAGCTAAGGGGTACAACCAAATTGAGGGAATAGACTTTAAAGAAACCTTTGCCCCTGTTGCTAGACTAGAAGCCATAAGAGTGCTCTTAGCTTTTTCTTGCTTCAAGAACTTTAAGTTATATCAAATGGATGTAAAGAGTGCATTTCTGAACGGGGTAATTAAGGAAGATGTCTATGTTGAGCAACCCCCCCAGGATTTGAAAGTTCACAATTTCCAAATCATCTATTCAAATTAAAGAAGGCACTGTATGCTTTAGCAAGCACCTAGAGCATGGTATGAAAGACTTAGCTCATTTCTATTGGATAGAGGATTTAAAAAGGGTAGTGTAGATACTACACTCTTTTTACAAAAGGTCAAAGAAGAAATTCTCATTGTTCATATATACATGAATGACATTCTATTTGGATCTTCAGATAAAATGTTATGTGATGAATTTTCAAAAATAATGAGTAATGAGTTTGAAATGAGCATGATGGGAGAACTTAATTACTTTCTCAGCTTTAGTATAAAACAAATGGATAATGGAACTTTTCTTAGCCAAATAAAGTACATTAAGGATATCTTGAAAAAAATATGAAATGGATAATGCTAAACCCATGAACACTCCAATGAGCTCAACAATTCAATTAGACAAAGATCCTAGTGGAAGATCAGTAGATCAGAAGAAATATAGAGGAATGATTGGGTCCCTTTTTTACCTAAATGCCAATAGACCGGACATAATATTTAGTGTGTGCCTTTGTGCCCGTTTTCAAGCTGATCCTAAAGAGTCTCACTTAATTGCTGTTAAGAGAATTCTTAGATATCTACTAGGCTCCCCAAACTTAGGAATTTTGTATCCTAGGCACAACACTTCCTTTGAAATGTTAGGGTACTCAGATTCTAACTTTGCAGGATGTAGGATAGATAGAAAAAGCACCTATGGTACCTACCAATTCATGGGACAATCATTAGTTTCTTGGTCTAGTAGGGAACAAAACTCAGTAGCACTTTCCATAGCAGAGGCAGAATATATTGTAGTAGGAAGTTGTGTTGCACAAGTATTATGGCTAAAATAATAAATTCTTGATCTTGGCTTACCTATAGGAACCATTTCAATTATGTGTGACAACACAAGTGCAATTTGCATCTCTAAAAACCCAATTCAGCACTCACGAACAAAACATATAGACATTAGACACCACTTCATTAGAGATCACATTGCTAAGGGAGATATAGAAGTGCACCACATTACTACAGGAGATCAATTAGCAGACATATTCACAAAATCTCTAGCTTTTGACACCTTTAGCTCATTGAGGACTAGATTAGGTGTCATCGATATAACTGCATAACAAAAAAAAAAAAAAAAAATCTTCTAGGGCTGCTCCTGATCATCACACACTCACCAACACAAAAAGCACTAAACTTGAATTTGTGGTATCGTACTGTACGATCTTAAACTCGTATGGTACGATCTACTATAATCTACACAGAACATCCTAGACACCAAAATTCATCTCTGTTGATCGTACTGTACGATATCTCATCTTAGTATTGTATGATACACGTTAGGGAAACCGAATTCGGACGAATTTAAGCGTGCTGGTACGTTATTATTGGTTATCGTACTGTATAGTTTACCTCAAATCATACTGTACGTTCCAACTCAGCAACAGATGAGAACGAATTAAAGGAGTTCGGTACGAAATTAATGCCACTCGTACTGTACGATACACCTGTTTGTATAGTATGATACTTTTGGTCAAAAGTCGTACCAACGAGCCTCGGAATGATCGAAATTCACTGATCGTACTGTACGTTTTGACCGCCTTTTCCTGGTACGAATCGTCAGAACAATTATTGCCACTTCGTTCTATACGAATCGTCTATCGTACTGTACGATTTGTTGAAAACTCTTTAAATAGAATAGAAGGGAAGATATCCTCACTACACTCACAAACCTCTCACTCACCTTTCAAGCCATGTATAGTTCCAGCAAGCGAGGACGTTTGGTAGCGGGAAGCTCGTCTTCCTCTTTCCGCCATAGCACCCGATTCTTGAATACAAAAAACGAGGATGCCTACCACAAATTCAAAACTTGCATAATCACACCCTCCAGGTTGCTCAACCAGGCGACTCTGAACTTTGAGGTACTGAACCTCTTTGCCTCCACCACCCTCCAGTTTCTTCTCACCCTAGCCTTTCCTTATAATTCTGAACTCCTCCTAGAATTCTTAGCCAATCTTACCTATACCGTCGACAACTTAACCTTCCACTCTTTCGTTTTTCGACAAAATGTTGAAAAAACCAAAGCTGACATCGCCCAATATATTGGGCTATCTACAGAAGGGCCTATGGTCCGTTCTTTTCTTACAAACGATTTTGATTGGAGTGATGTCAATCGGGTCCTTAGAAATGTCGCTTTCTATCAACATCAACCTCTCATTTCTTCCCTAAATAGAAATGCGCGCATAATTCAACATGTCCTTCGTACCTTAATAATACCCAAAGGTGGTGACCGTGTCAACATGACCCCAACCCTATCTGTCACTACATACCTTATCATGACCAACACAAGATTCGATGAGGCCGATCTGATCATTGACTATATTCTCCATATGACCTTCGTTCGTCTCCCTACCACTCGCCGAAAACAAAACATAGCTCTTGGTCACCTTGTAGGATATATGCTTCAAAATAAATATCAAATGACCTATCCTAGTGAACCCGACATTATTCCTATTTTTTATACGGATGCCTCTTTCCGTATCCTTTTCCATCGGGAACACGAGCCGGAAGAACCAGTTTTTGATGAAGAAGAAGGAGAAGATGCCCCAGCTGCAGCACAAGCACGTCCACGACGTCATGCACCACCACCCCGAGCACTTGCACCAGCACAAGATGATTTGGTCGAATGCTTCGACCAAATTCAGACTCGTCTCGACACTTATATTCAGGAACAACATCAGCAACACGAGACAGATATGCAATAGTTTGGAGAGCGCTTTACTGCTATTGATCAGTGCTTTGACACTCTTTTTCAGTACTTCTAACCAAATCCACCTCCACCACCACCTGATCAAGATCCTCCTCTTTAAATTTTATTTGTGTTGTACTTTTTTTTTCGTGTTTGCTCCTCTTTTTGTGCTGTCAAAAGGGGGAGAAGGTTATTGTATCTTCTTTTATGGTTAAATGCAAGTTTTTTTTATTTCGCACTGCATTTTCTTTGTTTTTGTACCTTTCTTTTTCTCATGCTTAAATCCAAAAAAAAAAAAAATGCCTTTAACACTTGCTTACAATAACTATTATTTGACATCATCAAAAAGGGGGAGATTGTTGCAAACCATGACCCCAAGCTTAAGATTTTGATGATGAAAAATAATAATTGACTTGAGATTCATTGAATATTATTTACTATTGTCCGTGAGTACTAACATTTCAGGAAGATCAAAAGCTATTCAGGATGACAGGAAGACTCAAGGATGGGTAGATTAGGAGTAAGAGTCTGCAATGTATTTTCTTTTTAATTTCATTTTTATTTTCTTGAGTCTGGTCACAAAATGCATAAAAGCTCGAGCAACCATGCACACAAATAGAGGGAGAGGTTTTAAATGTAGAATGTAATAGAATTTCTTCTATGTAGATCGTACTGTACGATGATAATTCGTACCGTACGATTAGAGGGTTGTAGTACGATTCTATGAAAAGATTGTACCGTACGAAATTATATCGTACTGTACGATATGTTCAAATCCAAAACCCTAGCCATTGTTTAACTTAAGTAAGAAATTTTTCCACCGTTTGTACGGTACGAACTTGTTCGTACTGTACGATTATTTTTAAATACTTACTTAACTTAACCCGTGATTAGTGCAAGAAATCCTGGCTTAATTATAATTTGAACATCGTACTGTACGAACCCATTCGTATAATACGATGAACAGAGACGAATTATAATCGTACCAGATATCATCCCGAACGATCAGTTGTTTTTTGTCTCATTGTACTGTACTATGTACATCATACCATATGATGAACAGAGACGATGATTGATCGTCCCGACTATCGTTTTGTACGAACTGTGTTGTCATGGATTGTACCGTACGATTTAGTATCATACTGTACGAACATTTTTTGAACTGTTCATACCACTTCATACCAGGATAAAGTCTATTTATGAAGATCGTATTGTACAATTATATAACCGTACTGTAAGATAGTAACGGCTACTTTGAGATTTCAGTATTTTTGGAGCCCATTTTTATGTATCAAAAAAGTAATTTTTCAGAGAGTGTATGAGAGAGGAGAACGTGGTTAGAGATGGATTCCAAGGGAGAGAGCTTTAGAGAAGTTCTTTAGGGTTTGAGAGAGGAAGGAGAAGGTGAGCATTGTGAGGGAGAAGAGGTGTGAGGGAGATCACACGGTTGCTCCGAACTTATTTTATCTTTCTCCTCCTGTGGCCCTAGAAGAATTTGAGTGAGGATCTCCAAGGAAAAGGCTCATCTACATCCGTGAACTCGAGGTACTCTGCCTTCTCTAGGAGGGAGAAAAATGAGAAGGTTCTCTACCGTCGCAAGGAGGGCGAAAATAGAGTTTGGCACTCCGCCATGCCGGGTTGGTGAAAGGGAGGTTATTAAAGGCTTCTCCGCCTTGCCGAGGGGGCAAAAGAAGAACTATAGTTGGTAGTGAAAATCCCAGAGCGGAGGACTCCGGGAAGTGGACGTATTTCATATTTTGACCGAACAACTATAAAAATCTTGGTATGTTTTTTTCTTACTGCTTTTTCATTACTTCGTGCCTTTTTAATTTCAAAGTATTTGCCTTGGAAAATTTTTAAAAAAAGGTTGTTTAATTTTTCATATTAAAATTCTAAAAACAACGAAAAGATTTAGAACTCTTGCTTAGGTTTTAATTATTGTCAAAAAGTTTTCACAATTCACCCCCCTCTTGTCCATCTAGTAATTTCAGTCTTCCTATGAGCTGCTACAGAATCTCATCATGTGTACGACACAATGTTCGCAAATGAATACAAAATATGTGCAACAAAGGTGATGGAGGCTACCACACCCCACGATCAATAATCACCCAATGGCAGCATGATACATTATTCTCCTGCAAATGAGGATTATATAATTTGTAGCAAAAAAAAAAGAGCTACAAACTGCTGTAGGGAACCCAATATATCCACAAAGTGCTATCCTCGAGCGAATACAAAAGAGATTCAACAAGTGCAAATTTCTACAATCCAAAGCAGGAGACTCGTTAGTGCACTACGATCCACCTACAGAAAGCAATAAATAGTGCACGGCAGTCTACCTGTATGAAACAACAATCAATTCTATTCAGAAGCTACAACACCACGCCACTGAATCTGCAACATTCCTACAAGCAAACAAAAGGCGTCTACAAACTATAATGCCACGCCACCGAATCCATAACTTCTATGCAAGCGGACAGAAGGTATCTACGAATACTTTTAAAATACCCCTGCACATGCACATTAATTTGTATATACATAGGTACACTAAAAGGGGTAAATACAATCTCAACCCGCATGGTCCCCGGCGAGCGTGTTATTGGTACACACATGATGTCTAGGGATGCTGCGTGGGTTATCAAAATTTTAAACCCAATCCTCCTTAGTAGGTAAAAAGGAGTTGACAGGGTTTAATTATAAAATACCCCCAAACACCCGCATGGGCCCTGGAGAGCATGTTATTGGTACACACGTGATATCTACGGATGGTGCGCGGGTCAATAAGTGAATTCAAGTTCGAACCCGATCCTTCTATATGGGTCAATAGAAGTCGATAGGGTTTGAATGATCAAATAAGTATACGGTGATGTTGACCGGTATATTTGTTTTAATACATTCATATTTGGCCTTCAAAGGTCTATAGCAATACGAATTCACTAATGAGGGCATACAACATACGAAATGTGATCCTCTATCAATAATTTGATAGAGTCGACAAGATTCAATCAATAAAAGAGAAATGACCCCGAACACCCCGATGATGGCCGTGTTGAATGTAGATCTCAACCGGAGGGGTTACCAAATATTTTCAAATGTCTTCCAATATCTAAAATTCATTTCAAATATTCCCAAGCTCCACCCAAAATACCCATAAAAAATCCAAAAAATCTAAAAAACTCCACAAAAATCCCAAAATCTCAAAAATATTTTAAATTGAAATAAACTATCAATCACTTAAATAAAATCCATCCACCCTCCGCAACAGTTTGTTAGGGTGTATAAATCAAAATTTACTTCAGCTCAAATAGAGCCAAATGCCTAACCAAAAATATTACTAGGATCTATTCTCAAATAATCTCCTGCCAATAAGGACGTAGTACGTGTCCTCTAACCGGCGGTTTTGTCATCAAATGGCACTGCAGGATAAACAGTTATGACCCGACGCCCTTTAAATCGAGTGATTTTGCCGCCAAATGTCTCCACAATATACCGATTATGGCAAGAGCCAATACACTCCGTAGTGGCATCAAATCCTTGAGATATGAATCAATAGGATATGATCGATAAGGCACAAAGCCCTCTATTAGCTAAGATGGATTCAAATTTGTCCCCTTAGATAAACATCCAACCCAGGTCTACGAGGTCCCCTTGGACGAAGCAACCCATGGCTACCGACAAGGATCCTTCTATCAGGTTGGGTCGACTACCTCCTCTGACTAAGTAGACCAGATACCACAATGGCCCGGGACGATAGAACCATGGGATCTTGATCGGGTTTATCATCCATTCCCCCACCATCCGCTTTAAGTGCAAGATGGTGAAGTTTCTATTTTGAATATCAAATTTTTCTATCTCCAAATTTTCCAAACTTCCTAAATATTTCAACCCCAAATTCCCAAATATCCAATCTTTCCAATTCAAACCCATTGCTGCTACTATAAGTCAGATAACACGTATTCTCTACGTATCTGATTGACGGCTAGCCTTAATCAAAATTTCTCTCTCGTTATCGGGAGGGGTACATAACTATAGGGGCTTGCACCTATAGGAAATCAGAACTCAGATCATAAAGTCCTCGCAAAATGAGGGTGAAATCTCTGGGTAGTGTCTTATCTACAAACCCATTTGCCTTCCAAAATTTACCTCGGAACTTATTCAGTTAAAACTCCCTCGCCGAATAAAAAGAAAAGAGAGCGGAGGCCGGGGCCAAATTTTTGGATCCCACATAAAACTAAGAAAATAGCTCAGATCTCCCATTTAACTCATTTCAAATTCACTACTCATTTTTTTTAAAAAAATCATCACAAAGATTTTTATTTATAAATCCAAAAATGATATCTTGAACATATATTTGAATAATGAGTACGTCTTCTCCTAATTTATTTAAAAAGAGAGTGGTATCCACTCTTCCTTTTATAAATGATCTATTTAAAAAGAAAGTGTTTAACTTCTCATACCAAGCCCTAGGTGTCTGTTTCAATTAATATAATGCCTTTTTCAATTTAAACACATGATTCGAGAATTTAGAATTTTCAAAACTTAGAGGTTATTCAACATAAATATTCTCTTATATCTCCCCATTCAAAAAGGCACTCTTAATATCCATTTTAAATAATATAATTCTTTAAAATAGGCAAAAGCTAATAAAATCCTAATTACTTCAACTCTTGCTACACTGGTAAAAGTCTCTTCAAAATTAATCCCTTCAATTTGATTATACCTCTTAGCTATTAATCTAGTCTTATTTCTAATAACAACTTCTGAATCATTTATTATATTTTTGAATATCCACTTAGTTCCAACTACACGTTGATCTTTTATCCTTTATATCAATTCTCAAACATTATTTCTTATAAATGGATTCAATTCTTCTTGCATGGCCAAAATCTAAAATTCATCTAAAAGTATTTGATTCATATTTGTGTGTTAAATCTTTGATATAAAAGAAGAAGTGTTAACATCTTTTCTAAGTTCATGCCTAGTCCTAACACACTCATTAGGTTCACCTAAAATCAATTCCTCAGAGAGATTTTTAGAAAATTTTAATTCTCTAGGCAAAGGGTTTTCAACTTCTATATTATCTTTCAAATCAATCTTCTCTATTCTTTAGGAGCTATTTTCAATATGATCCTCTTCCAAACTTGGCTATTCCAAAATATCAGATTCATCAAACACAATATGTCCAGTCTCCTCAACTACTAAAGTTTTTGTTAAAAACTCTATATGATTTTCTAACACTAGAGAGTATCTAAGAAAAATTCCTTTATCAGATTTTAGATCAAATGTTTTAAAAGGAGATTTTCCATTATTATGAATGAACACCTTACATACAAAAATATGCAAATGTGATAAATTTGGTGTTCTACTCTTAAAAAGCTCATAGGGTATTTTATTTAATTTGGATCTAATGCTATTCAAAATATAACAAGCTGCACTAATCGCTTCAGGCCAAAAATGTTTTGGAAGTGAATACTCAACCAACACGACTCTAGCAGCTTTCATTAATATTTTATTCTTTCTTTTCACTATCTCGTTCTGCTGAGGGATCCTAAGTGATAAAAAATTTTGATCAATTTTTTTCTCTTTATAAAACTTCTTAAATTTTTTATTTTCAAATTTACCTCTATGATCACGTTGAATTGATAAGATTTCACGTCCTAATTTTCTTTGAATTCAAGTTGAAAAGTTTCTAAATTTCTCAAATGATTCACTCTTATGGAATAAAAATTTAACCCAAGTGAATCTAAAAAAATTATCAACGATCACAAATCCATATACTTTTCCTCATAAACTTACAGTACTAACATGTCCAAAAAGATTCATATGAATAATCTCTAATGATTTGCTAGTTCTAAGATCTTTAATGGAATGAAAGGAGGACTTCACCTATTTTCCTATTTAATATATATTACACATGTGATCCTTAGTAAAGTTTAATTTTGATATACCTTAATCAAGTTTTTTTTTGGATAATTTTTCTAAAGTTTTTTATACTAGAGTGACAAAGTCTTCTATGCTATAACCATGATTCATCAGAAATTATTTTTAAATAAAAAGCATTATAAGATTTAATACAATTCAAATTTAGCATATACACATTATTTACCATAGTTTCATGTAGTACATCATTTCCATTTTGGCTTAATATGCAGCTAGTGGGAAAAAAATTAACACTATAACCCATAACACATAACTGACTAATACTCAAAAGATTATGCTTCAATCCTTATATAAGTAAAATATTCTCAATAAAAAAATTATTCAAATTTCCAAACATACTTGTGTCTACCACTTTCCTAGTGGTATTATCTCCAGTGTTACCTTGCCTCCATTCTTAGCTTCCAACGATATGAATTGTATAGTTTCTCCAGTCATTTGCTTCAAACATCTGCTGTCCAGGTACCAAATGCTCTCATAAGGTCTTGTGTGAGAGCATTTCTATAAGATAATCAAACATTAGTCTTGTGTACCCAAACAAGTTTGGGATTTCCACTTGGCTAAATTAATCTTGATGCATATATGATATGATTTATTTTATGCATCTTTGGTCTCCATATTATATTTTATTTTTTATAAATAGTGCAAGTGTGGGATATATGCCCCATCATGCCACAAAATAAATATTTAACTCTAGGAAAATGATTTTTCAATTTATATGGGTAAACTTGTCTATTCTTAGGTTTTATAATTTTTTGTTTCTTCTGAGGATTAATAAATTATTTAGGTGTAGGTGGAATCTTGTTCTTTTCATATGCATTTAATTAAACTTTAAAGAATGAGTTTGCACTTTCTAACTCAACATTGTCAACTTTCAGGTAATGCTCTCTACTATCAGATTCATCCATAAAAGTTTTAAATTTTTTTTAAGATCATTGTGGGATGATTTCAATAACTCATGCTCTTTATTCAATTCATCATACTCATCTAACAATTTCATATGGTTGTTATCAATTAGTACATGATCTTTCCTAAGGATTTTATGCTCTTTTTTTAGTTCAAGGAAATCTAAATTCAACCTAGCATGCATCTTTTAGAAACTTCAACTAACTCATCATAAGTTACGTCACATACCTCTTCTTAATTTGACCGATCAAGCTTGTCGGCCATCAAATATAGGTTGATGACTTTTTCCTCTACTTCTATTTTTGACGAATCTAAAGCTGAGTCTGCCCAAAAGGCTCATTATAACCTCTTCTTGCCCTTCCCAATATTTCTTTTCTCCTCCACCTTCTCCTTGCTAGAATTGGCTTTGAGAATAAGGCAATCAGATTTGATGTGTCCAGGCTTCTTGCATTCATAGCAAATCACATTATTAGAAGTCTTAATATTTTTGTAGAACTTACCTTTATTCCACTGCTGGCATCTGTTGGAACTCGTTCAATATGAATTAGGATGTTAAGCCTAATTAAATGTCCCAAGGCTAACCAAGAGGGGGGGGGGGGGTGAATTGGTAATTTAAAAAATTATACTTCTACTCTTAGATTTTTAGAAAGCCTTTTTAATTATTAATGCAAGTTAAATTTAAAGTTTAAAAAATAAACTTTTCAACCAGAGTAAAAACCTTGTAATGAAATTAAATGCGTAAGAAAAATAAGAAAGAATACACCAGATTTATAGTGGTTCGGTCAAACCTTGACCTACGTCCACTCCCCGGAGGCACCCTCCGAGTATTGCACTAATACCACAAAGTGACTCTCCTTTTGCCCCCACAGCTAGGCGGATAAGCCAGTACAAAATCACTTTCACCTTCCCCGGTGCAGCGGAGTAGCCGAGTTCTTTGAAACCAAAGATATTTTCTTCTAGCCAAAACTTCCCTCAAGATGACCCTTGAATCCGATGGTACTGAAGTGCAAGTTTGCCAGAGCAACCGTGTGAATATCCCCTCCATACTCCCTTGAAATCTCCTTCAAGGATCTTCTCCCTCTCAAACTCCACCCTTTCCTCTCTCCCTTTCAAGTTCTCTCTTCTAGTTTTCTCCCAAAGAACGAAGACACAATGGCTGTCAAAGATACACTTTGTCGTCCTTTTACACTCTCCAAGTGTCGGGAGAGAACCGGACCGATGTTGTTGAACTTCACTTGAGAGCCTTCAAAGGAGATGGGAAGAAACAAATAGATCTTCTTCTTCAAGTAACCTTGTGAATCCCTCACAAACCCCTCACTTGATCTCTCACTCTTCATTCTTACAATCTCTCTCAAACTCTCACACTCAATGATCCCTCTCAAGAGAAAACAACTCTAAAGGTACTTGTAATAGTTTCTAGAACTCCTTATATAGAAAGGACATGAAAAACCGCTCAAAAAATTGCTAAAAACATGTTTTTCTGCGCACTGGATCGTCCTGTATGAAATTGAGTTAGTACGAACGAACTGAGTAAAAAACTGTCCCGTACGAACCATTTTTTCATCTGTACGAACCAATTTCATCCTGGACGAAATTGGTTCGTCCCGGGACGAAAATTTTTGTCCGGTACGAACAGTTATATCAAAAGTAGGTTTAGTAAACTGCAGAACATTGCCAGAAACTGCCATAGTCGGTTCCCATCGTCCTGGACGAACTGGACTCCGTCTGGACGAATTTTTTACAGTGAGAAACTTGTCCTGGGACAAAAATAATTTTGTCTGGATGATCATTCCTTAGAAAAATTTTCCAGTTCAGTTCCTGTCCGTTCCATTGCTCTTATAAGGAGATAACTGATCTGATCGTCCCGTACGAACAATGTTCGTCCCGTACGATCAGTACAAAAATATTTTCAAGATCTCCTTTAAGTGTGTGTAAATTTATTCACTCAATTACAATCACTCCCTCTCAAATTTAATTCAAATAAAAAGTATTAGCTTCAAATTCTCAAAGTATCTCATGCTGAATTTGATTTGAAGTTTTCGTAGTCTGGAGTTCGATTTTCCTGAACTATTAGTACACACAAGAGCAAAAACAAATCTTCCAAAAATTGTTAGGAGATAACAACACATAAAACAATAATATTTGGAATCATCAAAACTATACAAGTTGCAAGAATGTAAAACATGCAAATAGAAACTTTCCTAACAATCTCCCCCTTTTTGATGATGGCAAAACAATTATTATTTGTATAATTTCAAATTCTAAGAATATCCTAAACTCCCCCTGAATTAATGAACATATGAAAATAAGGAGGCATTAAAATTATTTTTGTTTTCAAAATTTTTAGAAATACAAAATAAAACAAAACAAACACACATACACTAAACAAAACAAACACACAACGATATGAATACATAAGACACAACAAACAATTTCTCTCCCTTTTTGACAACATCAAAAAGTGAAGAAGAAAAAGACTAGAAATGTAAGAAGACATGAAAATCATTTAAAAATTTAACCTTTAAAGTGATTGACATAAGGTATGCAAATAAAATTAAAACAATAGCTAAATCATAAAATTCATAGAATTTAAGAAGAGATATAACATAGAAACTAAAAAGAATTTATCAAAACATGAGTATATTTAGACATTTAAGATAGAGAAAATCATTGTAAAAATGATGATATAAAAATTTTAGATTTCATATTTCAATATGTAATATAAATGTACATAAGATCAATTTGAATTAAGAGATTAAAAAATTAAGGAAAGAAATAACTACCACATGTGGCGCTATGCACATCTTTTTCAATTTTGTGGACATTTTTGTGCATCTTTTCACTTGTTGGGCTTATTTTGTGTCTCTTTTTCACATTGCGAATC
Source organism: Dendrobium huoshanense (assembly GCA_016618105.1). Classification (NCBI taxonomy): domain Eukaryota; kingdom Viridiplantae; phylum Streptophyta; class Magnoliopsida; order Asparagales; family Orchidaceae; genus Dendrobium; species Dendrobium huoshanense. Next base: position 41,836,458 of record CM028356.1, read on the forward strand.
ATTGCGCATTTCTTTTGATTTTTTTTGTACATTTGTATAATTTTCAAGAGTAATTGTATTCTTTCCAAAATCAATAATCTAAAATTTCAAATCTTTCTAAGTGCATAAATATTAATTGATAAGTGAAATACAAAATAAGAAAACATCACAATTGCAATAATAATATTAAAATTAATGTAGTCGAAATAAGAGACATGAAATTGATAATCTTAATAATATCAAGTTATAAACACAACTTAAATTTAGAAAAATTAGATTTTCTAATGAATTCAATTTTATGTTGCAGTTCAAAGTATAGCACTTATAAGATCAAAAAATTTTAGGGATTTTCATATAGGCTAACGAACATTTCAAACACAGAACAAAAACAATTAAACATCCAAAAAAAAAATCTAAAGAAATAAAAGAATAGAAAAACACTAAACAAAATACAAGTACACAAACTATAAAAATCTTCATATCACATTCTAAATGTCTCACAACAAGAAACATGGAATCCGATATAAAAATATCTCAAAATCATACAAAACACACAAAAATCAAAAATAGAAAAACACATAAAACAAACAAAAATAAAAACACAACAAATAAAAAAATTTTAGGGATTTTTATATAGGCTAACGAACATTTCAAACACAGAACAAAAATAATTAAACATCCAAAAAAAAAATCTAAAGAAATAAAAGAATAGAAAAACACTAAACAAAATACAAGTACACAAACTATAAAAATCTTCATATCACATTCTAAATGTCTCACAACAAGAAACATGGAATCCGATATAAAAATATCTCAAAATCATACAAAACACACAAAAATTAAAAATAGAAAAACACATAAAACAAACAAAAATAAAAACACAACAAATAAAAAAATATACACACAAAAACACATAAACAAAGGGTTTAAACATCATTTTGCTCATGGTTTGATGATTCAGAAGCTAGATCTGCCCAGGAGATTTTTTGCTTTTCATTATTTTCCCATTTTATAATTTGTTTAGCTTTGCCCTTTTCTTTAGCTGGAAGAGTTCTCAAATTAGGGCACTTACTTTTCAGATGTCTAGATTTCTTACATCCAAAGCAAAAAATATTTGAAGAAATCTGAACATTCTTACCATTTTTACCTTTATTCCACTTTTGTTGATGCTTATGCTTGTGCTTTAGTGGACTTTTCAATTTGCTTGTTAAGTCACCGCTTTCCTCACCAACTAAGCATCTTTTATCCATGTCTTCCGCTTTTAGCATTATTGTTTCACCTGCATCCAAAAGTCTTTGACCCAAATATTGCTTGTAGGCAATGAGTGAGCCAATCAAATTATCAATAGAATGTTCATTCAAATTTTTGGATTTGCAAATAACAACAACTTTGGCATGAAACTTGTCAAGTAAACAATGTAGAATTTTATTGACTATTTCAAAGTTTGAAAATTCTTTACCTAAAGCATTCAATAATGTTACAATTTGAATAAACCTAGTATACATGTCTAAGATTGTCTCATAAGGTTTCATGCTAAAGAGTTCACAGTCATGCATAAAAAAATTCAACTTAGATTGCTTGACTTCACTAGTACCTTCATATGTAATGCATAAACTGTCCCAAATTTCCTTGCCGATAGTACATGTAGAGATTCTCATATAATCTTCAAAATTTAAAGCTCAGAACAAACAATTCATACATTTAGCATTTAATTCAGCATAAATTTGTTCAACTTTACTCCATTCAGAAAAAGGGGTATCAATTTTGATTCCATCTATAATACACGACGGTACAGAATAACCATTTTGAATCATATGCCACATTCGATAATCTATTGATTGCAAGAAAGTAGACATTTGAATTTTCCAAAAATTAAAAGAAATATTTTCAAATAAAGGCGGTCTAACAATCGAAAATCCTTCGAATGTTTTACGGTTTCTAAAATTAGCCATACTCGTTTTTCAAAAAGTAGTCAAAACTTATGATTTTGAAACTTTACTCTGATACCACTTGTTGGAACTCGTTCAATATGAATTAGGATGTTAAGCCAAATTAAATGTCCCAAGGCTAACCAAGAGGGGGGGGGTGAATTGGTAATTAAAAAAATTATTCTTTTACTCTTAGATTTTTAGAAAACCTTTTTAATTATTAATGCAAGTTAAATTTAAAGTTTAAAAAATAAACTTTTCAACCAGAGTAAACAACTTGCAATGAAATTAAATGCGTAAGAAAAATAAGAAAGAACACACCAGATTTATAGTGGTTCGGTCAAACCTTGACCTATGTCCACTCCCCGGAGGCACCCTCCGAGTATAGCACTAATACCACAAAGTGACTCTCCTTTTGCCCCCACAGCAAGGCGGATAAGCCAGTACAAAATCACTTTCACCTTCCCCGGTGCAGCGGAGTACCCGAGTTCTTTGAAACCAAAGATATCTTCTTCTCGTCAAAACTTCCCTCAAGATGACCCTTGAATCTGATGGTACTGAAGTGCAAGTTTGCCAGAGCAACCGTGTGAATATCCCCTCCACACTCCCTTGAAATCCCCTTCAAGGATCTTCTCCCTCTCAAACTCCACCCTTTCCTCTCTCCCTTACAAGTTCTCTCTTCTAGTTTTCTCCCAAAGAACGAAGACACAATGGCTGTCAAATATACACTTTGTCGTCCTTTTACACTCTCCAAGTGTTGGCAGAGAACCGGACTGATGTTGTTGAACTTTACTTGAGAGCCTTCAAAGGAGATGGGAAGAAACAAAGAGATCTTCTTCTTCAAGTAACCTTATAAATCCCTCACAAACCCCTCACTTGATCTCTCACTCTTCACTCTTATAATCTCTCTCAAACTCTCACACTCAATGATCCCTCTCAAAATTGGTTCGTCCCGGGACGAAAAATTTCGTCCGGTACGACAGTTATATCAAAAGTTGGTTTCGAAAACTGCAGAACATTGTTAGAAACTGTCATAATCGGTTCCCATCGTCCTGGACAAACTGGACTTCGTCTGGACAAATTTTTTACAGTGAGAAACTTGTCCTGGGATGAAAAATGATTTCGTCTGGATGATCATTCCTTAGAAAAATTTTCCAGTTCAGTTCCTGTCCGTTCCATTGCTCTTACAAGGAGATAACTGATCTAATCGTCCCGTACGAACAATGTTCGTTCCGTACGATCAGTACAAAAACATTTTCAAGATATCCTTTAAGTGTGTGTAAATTTATTCACTAAATTACAATCACTCCCTCTCAAATTTAATTCAAATAAAAAGTACAAGCTTCAAATTCTCAAAGTATCTCATGCTGAATTTGATTTGAAGTTTTTATAGTCTGGAGTTCGATTTTCCTGAACTATTAGTACACACAAGAGCAAAAAAAAATCTTCCAAAAATTGTTAGGAGATAACAACACATAAAACAATAATATTTGGAATCATCAAAACTATACAAGTTGCAAGAATGTAAAACATGTAAATAGCAACTTTCCTAACAGCATCTCCTTTATTTCCTCCTAAAAAAATCTTGAATTGCCTTTTCATCAAAGAAATTATTGCGGATCTATGGTTTATGATTTTGATGATAGCAAACATTTCTGATTTCTCTACGATTACCTTATGTGCTAACGTTTCAGGTCCACACGATCAGACTGCAATCTGGAACCAGCTCAAGATTGGGTAGACTAGGTTTGTGTCAGTTTGTAATCTTTTTCCTTTCATGAGTCTATTGTATTTGGTGTGACATCTGATGATTTGTAACTTGGAAGATTTTCTGTTGTGCCCTAAAAGATTTCTATTTTTGGTAACATCGTCCGGGATGATATTTATATCGTCCTAGATGATCTAACAAAAGTAGAAACCCTAATTAGGGCATCCTCATTAAAGCAGACGTCTTTATGCAAAACACATCTTCCTGGATGATTTTTTATCTGCCAGGATGATCGGCTCAATTCAGCAAGAATCTGCCGCTAGATCTACTTAGGAAATACTTATTTTTGGACATCGACCTGGTATATCGTCCTGGACTATAAAATATCGTCCCGGACAATCCAGAGTAATTTTTCCAATATTTCTCAGGAAGTTTTGGAAAGCAATTAATAGGGATTTCATCCGAGCTGATCGTAAAATCGTCCGGGCCGATTAGACATCGTCCAGCTTCATTTTAGGCCGATATTCAGGATGATTTTCCCAATATTTGAACTAATCGGCCAGGACGATATGCCTATCATCCTGGATGTTAATGGCAGCAACTTGCATTAATGAGCTCGTTTTGAGAGCTTCTTTTTAAGCTATGATAAGGCACTTTGTAAGTGTCTTTGGCAGCCATTGTAACTTTGTTCTTGTGGGGGAAACTTGAAGAGAGAGCTTGAAAGGGAGAGAGGAAAGGGTGGAGTTTGAGAGGGAGAAGATCCTGTGAGGGAGAGAAACTCAAGGGAGTGTGGAGGGGATTCCACACGGTTGCTCCAGCGAACTCGCACCTTAGTACCATCGGATTCAAGGCTTATCTCGAGGTAAGTTCACCAAAGAAGAAGATCACCTTGGTGACAAAGGACCCGGCGACTCCGCCACATCGGGGAAGGTGGAAGTGATTTTGTAAGGACTTCTCCTCCTAGCTGTGGGGGCTAAATGAGAGTCACAATATTAGTGCAGTACTTGGAGGGTGCCTCCAAGGAGTGGACGTAGGTCAAGGTTTGATCGAACCACTATAAATCCGGTGTGTTCTTTTTTTATTATTGCTTCCACAATTATTTTTCTTCTGCACGTTTATTTGTGGTGATTTTTGTTGGAGTTTTATCTTTGGTTTTAAAGTTATCAAATTCACCACTCTCTTTGTTAGCATTGGGCTAGTTCATAACGGCTTAACATCCCTAACGAACTTTCAAGTGGTATCAGAGCAAAGTTTTCATAAAATAAGGTTTTAAAAGCTTTTGAATTTCGATCCATGGCTAATCGTACTATTGCGAAAGGTTATTCAATCACCAGACCCCCTTTATTTGAAAATATATCATTTGATTTTTTGGAAAACTTGCATGTCTATTTTCTTGCAATCGATTGATTTTCGCATGTGGCATATGATTTTAACTGGTTATTCATCACCATCACATATTATTGATGGAGTTAAAGTTGATATTCCTTTTAATCAATGGAATAAGGAAGAACAACTGAATGCTCAACTGAATGCAAAATCTTTAAATTGCTTTTTCTGTGCTTTAAATTTTGAAGATTTTATGTTAGTATCCACGTGCACTACGGGTAAGGAAGTTTGGGATAAACTACACACCATATATGAAGGCACTAATGAAATCAAGCAATCCAAGTTGAATTTATTAATGCATGATTTTGAATTATTTTCTATGAAACCTTATGAAACAATTTTAGACATGTATACCAGATTCATTCAAATTGTAAACTCATTGCATACTTTAGGAAAAGATTTTTCAAATTTCAAAAACGTTAACAAAATTCTTCATTGTCTACTGGATAAGTTTGATGCTAAAGTAGTTGCTATTTGTGAATAAAAAAATTTGAATGAGTATTCTATTGATAATTTGATTGGCTCACTCATTGCCTACGAGCAAGGTTTGGGTCAAAGACTTTTGAATGCAGGTGAAACGATTGTTCTAAAAGCAGAAGATATAGAAAGAGATAGCCTAGTTGGTGACGAAGGCAATGACATGTCAAGCAAATCACAAAGCTCACATAAGCATAAGCAAAAGTGAAAAAAAGGTAGAAGTGGTAAGGATGTCCATATTTCTTCTGTCATTATTTGCTTTCGATGCAGGAAGCCTAGACATATGAAAAATCAGTGCCCTAATTTAAGAATTCTTCCTACAAAAGATAAGGGCAAGGCGAATCAAAATTTAAACTGGGGAAATAATGAAAGGCAAAAAATCTCACGGGCAGATCTGGTCTCTGAAGCATCGGACCATGAGAGAGATAATGGTTAAGAGCCTTTCGTATTTTTGTGTTGTGTTTTTCCTTTTTTTTGTGTTTTTGTTTTGTTTATTCTTTGAAAATTTTGTTTTCGTGAAAGTTTTTCTGTGATCAACACACACATTCACTTTTCTAAAAATGAAAAATCTACTTCCTATTTTTCCTTGAAATCTTTGGTAAGTTGTGTTTGACTTCTTTAAAATAGTTAGAGGAAGGGAACTCATGATTTTGTTTCTCTTTATCTCTTCTTAAAGAGGTTGTTTTACTTTTGATTCCAAATCTTCATCATATTTTAAATTGGATTTTGAATCTGATTTTTTTTATCTCCCTACATTTTTTCTATCGCATAGGAATCTTTTGCAAGATTGTTGAATCCACCATGAAATTTTCTTAATCAAGTTATTCGTGTTGTCAATAATTTGGGTTTACTTTAGTTTTAAAAATATAAGAAAGAAAGCATATTTTTTGAAATTAATTAAAAAAAGTGGCCAATGATGCCAAACCAAAAGATGCGCAATGACGTCAAATTAAAAAAAAATACACAAAGTGTATTAAAATCAATAGATGCTCAAAGAGCCATTCAAGTGATAAAGGGCATAAAATGAGCCCATAATAAAAAATATGCTTATTTTTTCTTATACTACTAAAAACTTAAGAAAATCCTTGATATGTTCGAAACCTGTGCTTGAAAATCTTCGTTCCTGATTCAGCAATTCGTGCATTGATCTTCTATTAGATATGTTTTATGAAAGGAGTTTTTAAAAATTAATGTTTCTTTTTCCCGTTTATTTTTTTTATTTGGATATTGAATTAAAAAGTTTTTTTAGCCTTTAAAAGAACTTGAGCTTGGATTAACAATTTATGAATTTCTTACTTTTTCTGGATTATGCGTTGTCCATCCAATTCTACTAAGTTTTTGATTAAAACTAAGAGGTAACTTTCTCATTTTAAGAATATTTGTTTTTCATTAGATTAGGGAATGTTTTGTCTTTTAGTCATTTTATTTTTGTTTGTGCCTCCTCTCTTTTTGATAATGTCAAAGGGGGAGAATGTATTGTTGAATTTTTGTATTGTTTCGTGTTTGTATCTTAAAATTAAAAACAACATAAAAATATTTTTATCTCTCCTATTTTTAAAAAAGTGTTATTCTAGTGAGGGGGAGATTAGGAAGAGTATTTACTTTTTTGAAAATTCAAATTGAAATGTTTTGCCATCATCAAAAAGGGGGAGATTATTGCAGATCTATGGTTTTATGATTTTGATGATAGCAAACATTCCTTATTTTTCTATGATTGCCTTATGTGCTAACGTTTCAAGTCCACATGATCAGACTGCAATCTGGAACCAGCTTAAGATTGGGTAGATTAGGTCTGTGTCAGTTTGTAATCTTTTTCCTTTCTTGAGTCTATTATATTTGGTGTGGCATCTGATGATTTGTAACTTGGAAGATTTTCTGTTGTGTCCTAAAAGATTTCTATTTTTGGTAACATCGTCCGGGATGATATTTATATCATCCTGGACGATCTGACAAAAGTAGAAACCCTAATTAGGGCATCCTCATTAAAGCAACTGTCTTTATGCAAAACACATCGTCCTGGATGATTTTTTATCGGCCAGGACTATCGGCTCAATTCAGCAAGAATCTGCCGCCAGATCTACTTAGGAAATACTTATTTTTGGACATCGTCCCGGTATATTGTCCTGGACTATAAAATATCATCCTGGATGATCCAGAGCAATTTTTCCAAAATTTCTCAGGCAGTTTTGGAAAGCAATTAATGGGGATTTTGTCTGGGCCGATCGCAAGATCGTCCGGGCTGATTAGACATCATCCAGCTTCATTTCAGGGCGATATTCAGGACGATTTTCCTCATATTTGAACTAATCGGCCAGGACGATATGCGTATCATCCTGGATGATAATGGCGGCAACTTGCATTAATTAGCTCATTTTGAGAGCTTCTATTTAAGCTATGGCAAGGCACTTTGTAAGTATCTTTGGCAGCCATTGTAGCTTCGTTCTTGTGGGGGAAACTTGAAGAGGGAGTTTGAAAGGGAGAGAGGAAATGATGGAGTTTGAGAGGGAGAAGATCATGTGAGGGGGAAGAACTCAAGGGAGTGTGGAGGGGATTCCACACGAATGCTCCAGCGAACTCGTACCTTAGTACCATCGTATTCAAGGCTTGTGTCGAGGAAAGTTCACCAAAGAAGAAGATCTCCTTGGTGTCAAAGGACCTGGTGACTCCGCCGCACCAGGGAAGGTGGAAGTGATTTTGTAAGGGCTTCTTCGCCTAGCTGTGGGGGCTAAAGGAGAGTCATGATATTAGTGCAATACTTGGAGGGTGCCTCCAAGGAGTGGACGTAGGTCAAGATTTGACCGAACCACTATAAATCTGGTGTGTTCTTTTCTTATTATCGCTTTCGCAATTTTTTTCTTCCGCACTTTATTTGTGGTGATTTTGGTTGGAGTTTTATCTTTGGTTTTAAAGTTATCAAATTCACCACTCTCTTTGTTAGCCTTGGGCCAGTTCATAAGGGCTTAACATCCCTAACGAACTTTCAGAAATGTCATCTTCATCCTCAGGCTGAGACTGATCACTCTCCGAGTCATCCACTTTCAAAGCTATATTTTCTCCTTTTGCTTCTCACCTGCATCAATCTATCTTTAAGTCACTCCTTGCTCATAAGCAATTAATGATCCAAGAAGATTATCAATGGAATAAACAGTTAATTGCAGTTATTTTAGTATCATAATTTGTAGGCAAACAATGAAGTATTTTATTCACTTTGTATGCATTTATTAATTCAATACCTAAAGCATACAAGGAGGTGACTATTTGAGTGAAACTTGAATACATATCAGTGATTGATTCATTTGGTTTCATACGAAATAGTTCATAATCATGTAGCAGAATATTTAATTTAGATTATTTCACTTTGTTACTCCCTTCATATGTGATACAAAGTCTATCCCAAATTTCTTTTCCACTTTTACTGGTAGAAATATGTATGTAGTCTTCAAATTTAAGTGTACAAAAGAAATTATGCAAATATTTTGTATTAAATTTAGCTAAGTCTCATTCTTTTACAGTCCAATCAGCAAATGGTGTTTTAATTCTAATGCCATCTATAAGTCTAGTTGGTCTAGTGTATCATTCTTGTACTAAAATTCACATATAATAATTAAGCAATTAAAGAAAAGTAGATATTCTTATTTTCCAAAAATTGAAAGAGATATTATCAAACAATGGGGGTCTAGTGATCGAATACCCTTCATGTATGTTATAGTTTCAAAAAGCAACCATAATCATTTTTAAAAAAGTAATCTAAACTTTAAATTTTGAAGTAGGCTCTGATACCACTTGAAAAGTTCGTATAGATTGTTAAACCTAACATAATTGTCCCAAGGCTAACCAAGAGAGGGGGTGAATTAATAATTTTTAAAAAAATCTCTCTTGAAATTTTAAGTTAATTGATTAATAATTTTAACATAATCTGATTCTTTTTCAAAATAAAATTTCAACCAAAAAATTACAGTTGCATAAAATAAAAAAGCTGAAAAAAAAATACAAAGATTTATAGTGCTTCGGTCCAACTAGAATTACAACCACTCCCTGAAGACTCCATTTATAGGTATTGCACTATTACCAAAGTGACTATCCTTTAGCTCCCACATCAAGGTGGAGAAGCCCTTATAATTATCCTCTCTTCCACCATTCCCCGGTGCGGTTGAGTACCGTCGTTCTTTCACACCCTCCAAGTGTCAGCATAGTACCGTCATCCTTTCACATTCTCCAAGTGTCATTATAGTACCATCATCCTTTCACATTCTCCAAGTATCGGCAAAGTACCATCAACCTTTCACACTCTCTAAGTGTCGATAGAGTATTAGATCTTCTTAAAAGATCTTCTCAAGAGCAACTTTGAAGAAGTAGGTAATAGGATTGACAAGAATTACAAAAAGATTCTCACCTTTGGGAAAGCTTGTGAACCCTTCATAATTTCCACTTAAAAATCTCTCTCCACTCTCTCAAAACACTCGCCCAAGCACTCTCAGACTTTTTCTCACAAAGAAAAATAAAAAAGTGAAATTACTAGATGGTCAAGATGGGGGGGGGGGGGTGAATTGTGAAAGTTTTATAGAAATAAATAAAACCTAAACATGAGTTCTAATATTTTTGATATTTTTTAAGGTTTTAACATGAAAATAAAGTGCAACAATGGAATCATGTTCAATCACAATATTTCACCAAGCAAATATACTGAAAATAAAAAATACACGCAAGAATAAAAATGATAATGAAAAAGCACACCAGATTTTTATAGTGGTTCGGTCAAACCATGACCTACGTCCACTCCCCGGAGTCCTCCTCTCCTAGAATTTCACTACAAGAAATAGCTCTCCTTTTGCACCCCTTGGCAAGGCAGAGAAGCCCTTACAATACTCCATTTCACCAACCCGGCGTGGCGGAGTGCCAAACTCTATTTTCACCCACGTGGCGACGTTAGAGAACCTTCTCGTTTTTCTCCCTCCTGGAGAAGGCAGAGTACCTCGAGGTCACGGATGTATAAGAGCCTTCCCCTTGGAGATCCTCTCACAAATTCTTCTAGGGCCACAGGAGGAGCAAGATGCAGCAAGTTCGGAGCAACCGTGTGATCTCCCTCACACCTTTCTCCCTCACAACGCTCACCTTCTCCATCATCTCTCAAACCCTAAAGAACTTCTCAAGAGCTCTCTCCCTTGGAATCCCTCTCTAACCACATTCTCCTTTGTGATTCACACTCTAAAAACATAACTATTTTGACACCTTAAAACAGGCTCCAAAATCCCTAAAATTTAAAAGTAGCCGTTACTATCAAACAGTACGGTTTCTAATCGTTCAGTATAATATTTATACCAAGATTCATCCTGGTACGAAGATGTACGAACAATTCAAAATACATCGTATAGTACGATAATGAATCATACGGAACGATAATCAACATTATTGATAGTAAAGGACGATAGCTGGGACGATCAAATGTCGTCTCTATTCATCATATTGTACGATATATATCATACAGTATGAATGGTCAAAATTCAAAGCATCATCCAGGATAAATTCCGGGAAGATCAAGATTCATCTCTGTTCATCGTATAGTATGATCTATATCATACTGTATGACAAGGAAAAACCAATGGATTGTCTAGGACAATCTCCGGGATGATCAGAATTCATCTTTGTTCAATGTATTGTACGAACTGGGTCGTACAGTACGATATTCAATTTTAAATTGAGCGTTGAATTATTCCACTAATCATGGGTTAATTTAAGTAAGTATTACAAATAAATTGTACAGTACGCATTATTTCGTACAGTACGAACGACGGAGAAAATACTTACTTAAGTTAATATGATGACCAGGGTTTTGGATTTGAACATATCGTAAAGTACGATTGTGATTCGTACGGTACGATCTATTCACAGAATCATCCTACAAGCTCAGATCGTACGGTACGAAATAAATTCGTAAAGTACGATCTACAAAGAAAGAAAATCTCCAAATTTTTCTTCAAAAAAAAAAACCTTCTCCCCATGTGTGTTTGTATGGTTGCTCAGAATTTTATGCATTTTATGGCCAGACTCAAGAAAATAAAAAATGAAATAAATAAAAATACATTGTCAGACTCATACTCCTAATCTACCCATTCTTGAGTCTTTCTGTCGTCCTGAGTAGCTTGTGATCTTCCAGAAATGTTAGTACTCACGGACAATAGCAAAAAAAATAATATTCAATGAATAGATAATTCAGACGACATTATTTTTCATCATAAAAATCTTAAATTCGGGGGTCATGAGTTGCAACAATCTCCCCCTTTTTGATGATGTCAAATAATGTTTGTTGTAGGCAAGTTTGAAGAATTTTTTTAATATATATTTTTTTCTTTTTTTTGAAACAAAAATGCAATAAAAAAAATGCAGTACGAGATAAAAAGAAATATGCATTTAACCATAGAACAAACTACAACAACCTTCTCCCCCTTTTGACAGCACCAAAAAGAGGAGCAAACACTAAGAAAGAGTAAAAAGAAAAACTACAATACAAAGATAAGTTAAAGCTGAGGATCCTGATCAGTTGGTGGTGGAGGTGGATGTGGTTGGAAATACTGAAGGAGAGCGTCAAATCGGTGATCAATAGCGGTGAAGCGTTCCCCAAACTATTGCATGTCAGTTTCGTGTTGCTGATGTTGCTTTTGAATGAAAGTAACGAGAAGAGTCTGAAGTTGGTTGAAGCGTTCGACCAAATCATCATGAGGGTGTGCTGGTGCTGGTGCTCGGGGTGGTGCATGTCGTTGTGGATGTGCTTGAGCTGCGACCGGGGCATCTTCTCCTTCTTCTTTTTCAAAGACAGGTTCTTCAGGCTCGTGGCCTCGAAGGAAAGAATACGGAAAGAGGCATCTGTATAAAAGATAGGAACATTATCAGGTTCACCAGGATAGGTCAATTGATATTTATTTTGGAGGATATATCCTATAAGGTGACCAAGAGCTAGATTTTGTTTCCGTTGAGTAGTAGGGAGACGAACGAAGGTCATATGGAGAATGTAGTCAACAATTAAATCGACCTCATCGAATTTGTTGTTGGACATGATGAGATAGGAAGCGACAGATAAAATAGGAGTCATGTTGATTCGGTCGCCAGTTTTGGGTATTATAGAGGTTCTAAGGACATGTTGAATAATTCTGGCATTCCGATTTAGTGATTGGACGAGGGGCTGATGTTGATAGAATGCGGCGTTCCTAATGACTCGATTAACATTGCTCCAATCAAATTCATTTGTGAGGAAGGAACGAACCCTAGGACCTTCAATGGATAGCCCAATATAGTTGGCGATGTCGGCTCTGGTTATTTCTATGTTTTAACGATAAACAAAGGAGTGGAAAGTTGTGTTGTCGACAGTGTAGGTGAGATTTGCTAGAAATTATAATAAAAGTTTGAATTTGTAGGGAAAGGCTAGGGTGAGGAGGACTAAAAGGTGGTGGAAGCAAAGAGGTTCAGTACCTCGAAATTCAGGGCAGCCTGATTGAGCATTTTGGAAGGGGTAATTTTGCAGGCTTTATACTTATGGTAGGCTTCCTCATTTTCAGCACTCATGAACCGAGCACTGTGATGGCTAGAAGAAGATGAATGTCCAGTTGCCAAATGACCTCTCTTTCTTGAGCTAGATATCGTGTAGAGGCTGAGTGAAATGTGAGAAGGACCAGGTGTGAGTGAAGTGAGGAAGGTGTGAGTGAAAACAACTTCCTAGTCGGGCAATTTATAGAGTTTTCCCAACATCGTACAGTACGATAGTGTTTCGTATAGTACGATATGGTATTAATTATTCTGATGGATCGTTTCGGGAAAAGGTGGTCAAAGCGTACTGTACGATAGATATCGTACAATATGATCAAAAGAATATCGATCGTCCCGAGGGTCGTCAGTACGACTTTTGACCAAAAGATTCATACTATATGAACAAGTGTATCGTATAGTATGAACGACATTTATATCGTACCAGACTCCTTTATGTCATTCTTATTCGTTGCTGAGATGGATCGTATAGTACGAAGTGTAGGTATCGTACATTACAAACACCAATAATGTTGTACCAAACCGAGTTTTGTCATCCCAATCCGTTCGTTGACATGTCTTGTACAATATGAAGTGGAGGTATCATACCGTATGATGCTCAATAATGTCATACCAGATAGACTTGAATGACTGCCAGCTGTATCGTACAGTACGATATAGATCGTATAGTACGATCAACAGAGGTGAAATTTGCTTATGGTTATTTTCTGTGCAGATTTAGATGTATCGTATAGTACGATAGTGAATCGTACAATACGATGATTCAATGTCAAATTTGGTTGTTTTGTGTGGTGAGTGAGTGTGTGATGATTAGGAGTATTTTTTTTTGTTTTTTGTTTCATGCATTAATGTCAATGACACCTAGTCTAGTTCTCAAGGTGTGGAAGGTGTCAAATGCTAGTGGTTTTGTGAATATGTCAGCCAATCGATCCTCTATAGTGGTGTGATGCAATTCTATATCTCCCTTAGCAACATGATCTCTTATGAAATGGTGTCTAATGTCAATGTGTTTTGTTCGAGAGTGTTGTATTGGGTTCTTAGAGATGAAAATTACACTTGTATTATTGTCACACATGATTAAAATGGTTCCTACAGGTAGGCCAAGATCAAGAATTTGTTGTTTTAACCATAGTACTTGTGCAACACAACTTTCAACTGTAATATATTCTGCCTCGGCTGTGGAAAGGGCTATTGAGTTTTGCTTCCTACTGGACCAAGACCTTAAATGATTGTCCTATGAATTAGCAGGTACTAGAGGTGCTTTTTCTATCTATCCTACATCATGCAAAATCAGAATCTGAGTACCCTAAGATTTCAAAGGAAGTGTTGTGCCTAGGATACCAAATTCCTAAGTTCGGGGTGCCTAGTAGATATCTAAGAATTCTCTTGACAGCAGTTAAGTGAGACTCTTTAGGATCGGCTTGAAAATGGGTATAGAGGCCACACTAAACATTATATCCGGTCTACTAGAAGTTAGGTAAATAATGGATCCAATCATTCCTCTATACTTTTTCTGATCTACTGACTTTCTACTGGCATCTTTGTCTAATTGAATTGTTGAGCTCATTGGGGTGTTCATGGGTTTTGCATTCTCCATATCGTATTTTTTCAAAATGTCTTTAATGTACTTTGCTTGGCTAAAAAATATTCCGTTCTCCATTTGTTTTACACTAAAGCCAAGAAAGTAATTTAGTTCTCCCATCATGCTCATTTCAAACTCATTACTCATTGTTTTTGAAAATTCATCACATAAGTTTTTATCCGAAGATCCAAACAAGATGTCGTCTACGTAAATTTGAACAATGATAATTTCTTCTTTAATTTTTTGTAGAAAGAGTGTAGTGTCTATACTACCTTTTACAAATCCTCTATCCAGTAAAAATGAGCTAAGTCTTTCATACCAGGCTCTAGGTGCTTACTTTAATCCATAAAGTACCCTTTTTAATTTGAATGCATGATTTGAAAATTGTGAACTTTTAAATCCGGGAGGTTTCTCAACATAGACATTTTCCTTAATTACCCCGTTCAGAAACACACTCTTTACATCCTTTTGATATAATTTAAAGTTCTTGAAGCAAGAAAAAGCTAAGAGCACTCTTATGGCTTCTAGTATAGCAATAGGGGCAAGGGTTTCTTCAAAGTCTATTCCCTCAATTTGGTTGTATCCCTTAGCTACTAATCTGACTTTATTCCTTATTATTATTCATGATCATTCACCTTATTCTTTAAGACCCATTTTGTTCCAACAACACTTTGTTCATTAGGTCTCTTGAGTAACTCCCAAACATCATTCCTAGTGAATTGGTTCAGCTCTTCTTGCATTGCTAGACTCCAGAATTCATCTCCTAAGGCCTGATCTATACTTGTAGGTTCCATTATAGAGATGAATGCTGAATGACTAACCTCCTTCTTAAGTCCATGCCTAGTTCTTACACCTTCTGAAGGGTCTCCTAAAATTAACTCTTTAGGATGACTAGAAGAATATCTCCATTCTCTAGGCAAGTCTTTCTGAGGTTCTACCCTTTCTCCTAAGGTCATAGTCTCTACTCCTTGAATTACCTCTATTTCATCATCTTCAATTTTATATTCAGAGGGCTTATCTGATTCATCAAATACTACATGGGTAGACTCTTCTACTACTAGGGTTCTCTTATTAAAGATTCTATAGGCCTTACCTACAGATGAATAACCTAAGAAGACACCCTTATCAGACTTGGGATCGAATTTTCCTAAGGGATGTTTGCCATTATTCAAGATGAAGCACTTGCACCCAAAGACATGTAAGTGTGAAAGGTTTGGTGTCCTACCCATAAGGAGTTCATAAGGAGTTTTGTTCATCTTTGATCTAATGTTCACCCTATTCAAAACATAGCACCCTGTTTTGATTGCTTCTGCCCAAAAGTATCTAGGAAGGGTGTATTCTGCTAATATTTCCCTAGCAGCTTCTACCAAGGTTCTATTCTTCCTTTCTGCTATACCATTTTGTAGAGGTGTTCTAGGGGCTGAAAAATTGTGTTCTATTCCTATATCTTGACAGAATGATTCAAATTTATCATTTTGAAACTCTCCACCATGATCACTATGGATTGTTGAGATCTCACAACCTAATTTTTGTTGAATCAATGTGGAGAATACCTTAAATTCCTCAAGAGACTTATTCTTATGTGCTAGGAATCTTACCTAAGTGAACCTAGTGAAGTCATGTACAATCAAAAATCCATAATTTTTTCCACCTAGGCTGGCTGTACTAACAGGTCCAAATAGGTCCATGTATAGGATTTCTAATGGCCTAGAGGTGATCACATCTCTGATTGAATGAAAGGATGATTTAACTTATTTTCCTAGTTAGCAAGCATCACATAAATGGTCCTTTGTGAAATGTAACTTAGGTACGCCTCTAATTAGGTTTTTCTGAGTGATGTTTCTAAGAGTTTTCATACTAGCATGGCATAGTCTCCTATGCCATAGCCACGAGTTAACAACTATCATTTTCAAACAAAATGAATTTGAACTATCAATGCAATCAAGGTCTAACATGTAAACATTGTTCATTCGTTTTCCTTTTAAAACTAGTTTATTATTTAAACTTATCAGACATTTATCAGATAGAAATTTAATATCAAAACCTTTGTCACACAGTTGACTAATGTTAAGTAAGTAATGCTTCAAACCATCAACTAATAAAACATTTTTAATTAAAAAATTTTTAGCATTACCAATAGTACCTGAGCCTAGCACTTTCCTGGTAGTGTTGTCTCCCAACGTTACTTTTTCTCCAATTCTGAGCTCCAGTAGGATGAACTTCTTCATATCTCCAGTCATGTGTCGCGAGCAGCCACTATCTAGGTACCACATGCTCTCACTAGGTCTTTTGTGAGAGCATCCCTACAATTTCATTCAAAGATTAGATTTGGGAACCCATGTGAGTTTGGGTTCCTCCTTATTGATGCATGAATGAGATGTATGCATGTTATGTTGTGATGGATGCAGTTTAGGTCTCCATACTAAGTGTGTCCTATGGTGAATTGTGCATGTGCGAGCTATGTGACCTAGCATGCCACAAGAAAAGCACCTAACACCAGAAAATGGGTTTACTAATCTATGTGGGTGGTGGTGCTTCTTCCTAAAGTTATGTAATGCATGCTGTGTTGGGGGTTGACTAGGTTGGGCTGATGTGAATGATGCAATTTCTTTTTATAATTCTTTGATTCTTTCTTAAAAAGTGTTGTTTTTATATGTTAATCCATAAACTTCTATTTTTAACAAATGCTCACTGTGATATACTTCTAATGCAAGTTTTTCTAATCTATGAAAAGCCTCTTCTAGTTCAACATGAGTGGTTTTCAAGGTTTCATGCATTTCAGTTAGTTCAATATGCTTCTTATCTAATGCATCATACTCATCAAGAAGTAGCATATGATCACGATCTAAATCAAAATTTTCCTTAAACAACTTAGCATGCTCGGTTTGTAAGGAACTAAATTCAATATTAAGCTTGGCATGCATCTTTTTCAACTTCTTATACAAGTCATGGATATTCTCAAAAATAAGTAATAATTCTTCATATGAAAGTTGACATACCTCGTCTTGATCCAATTGATCAAAGTTATCATTAGCCATAAGACACAAATTTGTTACCTCCTCCTCTGCTTCTTCTTCTAACGATTCTGAGGCAGAGTCAGCCCAAAAAGCTTTTTGTGTCTTCATCTTTTCTTTCTTGTATTTGGCTTTGTCATCACCTTTCTCCTTAGCTGGCTGGCTCTTTAGATTGGGGCAACCGGCTCAAAGATGACTTGGCTTCCTACACTGAAAACAGATTGTATCAGATGAAGCTTTATTAGACTTCGAGCTTTTACCTTTATTTTAACTGTTCTGATGATGCTTCTGTTTTCTCTTCAGGAAGTTCTTGAACTGTTGGGTCATCAGTGCTATCTCATCATCTTCCTCTCCTGTAGAGCTTTCACTTTCTGAGTTATTTGCTTTTAACGCTACTGTTCGATCCTTTTTCTTTTCACCTGCATCACTTTGTCTCTAACTCACTTCTTGCTTGTATACAATGAGTGACCCAATGAGATTATCAATAGAATAAACATTAAGGTCTTTAGATTCAGTGATAGCAGTTATCTTTGCATCATAGAAACTAGGTAAGCATCAAAGAATTTTATTAACTTTCTCAGAATTTGAAATCTCTCTACCTAATGCATGCAAGGATATCACGATTTGGGTGAACCTAGTGTACATGTCAGATATTATTTCGCTAGGTTTCATACGGAAGAGTTCATAATCGTGTAATAAAATGTTAAACCTAGACTGTTTTACTTCACTTGTTTCTTCGTATGTGATGCACAGTCTATCCCAAATCTCCTTACCAGTGGCACAGGTAGAAACTCTCATATAATCTTCAGACTTTAATGTACAGAAAAAGTAATTTAAACACTTAGCATTCAATTGGGCTAATTCCCTATCCTCATTGCTCCATTCATTAAAATGTGCAGGAGTTTTTAATCCATTGACAGTTTTAAAAGGTGCAACATATCTATCATTCACTAACATCCACATGCGGTAATCAATAGACTGTAAAAAAGTAGACATTCTAATTTTCCAGAAATCAAACGGAATATTATCAAAAAGTGGTGGATGGGTTATTGAATAACCCTCCGCGGTGTTACGATTACCAAAATACGACATTATCATTTTTTCAAGGTTTTCTAAAATACTATTTTTGAAAATAGGCTCTGATACCAATTGAAATGACTAGATAGACAAGAGGGGGGTGAATTGTGAAAGTTTTATAGCAATAAATAAAACTTAAACAAGAGTTCTAATATTTTTGATATTTTTTAAGGTTTTAACATGAAAATAAAGTGCAACAATGGAATCATGTTCAATCACAATATTTCACCAAGCAAATATACTGAAAATGAAAAATGCTCGTAAGAATAAAAATGAAAGCACACCGGATTTTTGTAGTGGTTCGGTCAAACCATGACCTACGTCCACTCCCCGAAGTCCTCCGCTCCGAGAATTTTACTACAAGAAATAGCTCTCCTTTTGCCCCCCTTGGCAAGGCGGAGAAGCCCTTACAATACTCCCTTTCACCAACCCGGCGTGGTGGAGTGCCAAGTTCTGTTTTCTCCCTCCTGGCGACGGCAGAGAACCTTCTCGTTTTTCTCCCTACTGGAGAAGGCAGAGTACCTTGAGGTCACGGATGTAGAAGGGCCTTCCCCTTGGAGATCCTCTCACAAATTCTAATAGGGCCACAGGAGGAGCAAGATGCAGCAAGTTCGTACCAACCTTGTGATCTCCCTCACACCTTTTCTCCCTCACAACGCTCACCTTCTCATTCCTCTCTCAAACCCTAAAGAACTTCTCAAGAGCTCTCTCCCTTGGAATCCCTCTCTAACCATGTTCTCCTTTCTAATTCACACTCTAAAAACATAACTATTTTGACACCTTAAAACGGGCTCCAAAATCCCTGAAATTTCAAAGTAGCAGTTACTATCGTACAATACGGTTTCTAATCGTACAGTACAATATTTATACCAAGCTTCATCCTGGTAGGAAGATGTACGAACAGTTCAAAATACATCGTACATTACGATAATGAATCGTACGATACGATAATCAACATTACTGATCGTATAAGATGATAGCCGGGACGATCAAATGTCGTCTCTGTTCATCGTATTGTATGATATATATCATACAGTACGAATGATCAAAATTTAAAGCATCATCCAAGATAAATTCTGGGATGATCAAGATTCACCTCTATTCATCGTATAATACGATCTACATTGTACTGTACGATGAGGAAAAGCCAATGGATCGTTCAGGACGATCTCTAGGATGATCATAGTTCATCTCTGTTCATCGTATTGTATGAACTGGGTCGTACAATATGATATTCAATTTTAAATTGAGCCTTGAATTATTCCACTAATCATGGGTTAATTTAAGAAAGTATTAAAAATAAATCGTATAGTACTCATTATTTCGTACAGTACGAACGATAGAGAAAATACTTAAGTTAATTTGACGGCTAGAGTTTTGGATTTGAACATATCGTATAGTACGATAGTGATTCGTACGGTAAGATCTATTCACAGAATCATCCTACAAGCTCCGATCGTACGGTACGAAATAAATTCGTACAGTACGATCTACAGAGAAAGAAAATCTCCAAATTTTTCTTTAAAAAAAAACCTTCTCCCCCTGTGTGTGTGAATGGTTGCTCAGACTTTTATGCTTTTTGTGGCCAGACTTAAGAAAATAAAAATAAAATAAATAAAAATATATTGTCAGACTCATACTCCTAATCTACACATTCTTGAGTCTTCCTGTCGTCCTAAGTAGCTTGTGATCTTCCTGAAATATTAGTACTCACGGACAATAGCAAACAAAATAATATTCAATGAATAGATAATTTAGATGACATTATTTATCATCATCAAAATCACAAACTCGGGGTCATGGGTTGCAACAAGAAGGATATATATATATATATATATATATATATATATATATATATATATATATATATATATATATATATATATATATATATATATATATATATATATATATATATATATATCACTTTTAAGAACATTATATATGAAATCATCTAAAAAACTAAAAATTTCAATTTTGAACATCAACAATCATAAAGTATGATCAATGATCATCCTGTACGAACAATTAAAAATTTGCTCATATGATCCTACACGAAACATTTTTGTACAAGCTGATCATACAATACAAAATTAATATCATACGGTACGAATAATTATAAAAGAAAAACCTGTTCTTCTAGATGAAAAAATTGCCCATAATTTTGTACTCTGGATGTCGTCTATATGAAGTTCAGATCATCCTAGATGAATAGTTATAAAAAATTTCTTATTGGTCTTGATGAAAAGATAACCCACAATTTCATAATCTTGACATCGTCTGTACTAAGTTTAGATCGTCCCAGACAAACAGTTATAAAAAAATTTTATTTGTTTATACACCATAATTGTTTACTATAGACGTCATTTGTACAAAGTTTATATCATCCCTGATGAACAACTATAAAAAAATTTCTAATTTGTCTAGACAAAAAATTACCCCACATTTTCATACTCTAGACGACATCTGTATGAAGCCAACTTTGTACAGTACGAACAGTTCAAAGAAAATTTTTTCATCCATGATTTGATTTAACTTCTTTTTGGAGGAAACAACTGAACAAACATCCCGTATGATACGACATCATATAATATGATTAGTTTAAAAATTGTTAAGTTTTAACACTCCCGCAGTGTGTGTGCACAGTTACTCAATAATAATCACACTCTCTTTGATTAAAAAAAATATAAAATACAAACTCCATTTATAATGAGCCCAAATCTAATATGATTTAAAGTCTTCAATAGTATGAAGAATGATTTTCCTGAAATGTTAGTACACATAATTAACAAAAAAAAATATCAAATATATATTAGGAGATAAAGTAATTAAAAAAAATATTTGGAATCATAAAAAACACATGATATGAAAACATAGTTAGAAAAACTAAGTTGCAACACAACGAAACTCTCAAACTTCCTAGAATCCACTCCAACACCATTGCAGTAATACCAAGTGAAAGTTCGTTAGGGATGTTAAGCCCTATAAAACTGGCCCAAAGCTAATTAAAAAGAGAGGTGAATTAGAAATAAAATCAGAAACAAAAATCACCACAAATAAAGTGCAAAAGAAAAATAAATGCGGAAGCGATAATAAGAAAAGAACACACCAGATTTATAGTGGTTCGGTCAAACCTTGACCTACGTCCACTCCTTGGAGGCACCCTCCAAGTATTGAACTAAACAAGTGTCTCTCCTTTAGCCCCCACAGCTAGGCGGAAAAGCCCTTACAAAATCACTTTCACCTTCCCCGATGCGGCGGAGTCGCCGGATCCTTTGACACCAAGGAGATCTTCTTCTTTGGTGAACTTACCTCAAGACAAGCTTTGAATCCAAAGGTACTAAGGTGCGAGTTCGCCTAAGCAACCATGTGGATCCCCCACCACACTCCCTTGAGTTCCTCCCCCTCACATGATCTTCTCCCTCTCAAACGCCACCCTTTCCTCTCTCCCTTTCAAGCCCTCTCTTCAAGTTTTCCCCACAAGAACGAAGCTACAATGGCTGTCAAAGACACTTACAAAGTGCCTTGTCATAGCTTAAATAGAAGAGCTAAAAATGAGCTCATTAATGCAAGTTGCCGAAATTATCGTCCAGGACGATAGGCATATCGTCCTGGCTAATTAGTTCAAATATGAGGAAAATCATCCTGAATATCGCCCTGAAATGAAGCTGGACGATGTTTAATCGTCCCAGACGATCTTGAGATCAGCCTGGATGAAATCCCCATTAATTGCTTTCCAAAACTGCATGAGAAATTTTGGAAAAATTGTCCTGAATTATTCTGGACGATATTTTATAGTCCAGGCCGATACACCAGGACGATATCCAAAAATAAGAATTTCTTAAGTAGATCTGGCGGCAGATTCTTGTTGAATTGAGCTGATCGTCCTGGCCGATACAAAATTGTCCAGGACGATGTAAATGACGGCTGCCTTAATGAGGATGCCCTAATTAGGGTTTCTGATTTTGGACATATCGTCCAGGATGATATAAATATCGTCCAGGCCGATATTACCAAAAATAGAAATCTTATAGGGAACAACAAGAAATCTTCCAAGTTACAAATCATCAGATGCCACACCAAATAAAAGAGACTCAAGAAAGGAAAAAGATTACAAACTGACACAGACCTAGTCTACCCAATCTTGAGCTGGTTCCAAATTACAGTATGATCGTGTGGACCTAAAACGTTAGCACATAAGGCAATCGTTGAGAAATAAGGAATGTTTGTCATCATCAAAATTATAAACCATTGCTCCACAATAATCTCCCCCTTTTTGATGATGGCAAATAATTCAATTTGAATTTTCAAAAAAAAAAAATCTCCTAATCTCCCCCTCACTAGAATAACACTTTTAAAAAATAGGGGAGATAAAAACATTTTTGTTCTTTAAGAATTTTTTTGAAAAGAAAAAAAAAAGATACAAATTCAACATTACGTTCTCCCCCTTTGACATTATCAAAAAGAGAAGAGGAATGAAAAAAAAAAAAAACATTTCATGATCTAGTGAGAAAACAAAATTTTCTTAAAAAAGATAAAGTTGCCACTTGAAAGTTCGTTTGGGAAGTTAAGCCCTATAAAACTGGCCTAAAGCTAATTAAAAAGAGAGGTGAATTGGAAATAAAATTCTTTACACAAAGAAATAAAATCACATACCAAAATTAATCACCACAAACAAAGTGCGGAAAAAAAATAAATGTGGAAGAGATAATAAGAAAAGAACACACCATATTTAAAGTAGTTCGGTCAAACCTTGACCTACGTCCACTCCTTGGAGGCACCCTCCAAGTATTGCACTAAACAAGTGTCTCTCCTTTAGCCCCCACAGCTAGGCGGAGAAGCCCTTACAAAATCACTTCCACCTTCCCCGGTGGGGCGGAGTCGCCGGGTCCTTTGACACCAAGGAGATCTTCTTCTTTGGTGAACATACCTCGAGACAAGCCTTGAATCCGATGGTACTAAGGTGCGAGTTCGCCGGAGCAACCGTGTGGATCCCCCACCACACTCCCTTGAGTTCCTCCCCCTCACAGGATCTTCTCCCTCTCAAACTCCACCCTTTCCTCTCTCCCTTTCAAGCTTTCTCTTCAAGTTTCCCCCACAAGAACGAAGCTACAATGGCTGCCAAAGACACTTATAAAGTGCCTTGTCATAGCTTAAATAGAAGAGCTAAAAATGAGCTCATTAATGCAAGTTACCGACATTATTGTCAAGGACGATAGGTATATCGTTCTGGACGATTAGTTCAAATATAAGGAAAATCTTCCTGAATATCGCCCTAAAATGAAGCTGGATGATGTCTAATTGTCCCGGACGATCTTGAGATTGGCATGGATGAAATCCCCATTAATTGCTTTCCAAAACTGCCTGAGAAATTTTGGAAAAATTTTCCTAGATCGTCCTGAACGATATTTTATAGTCCAGGCCGATCCACCAGGATGATATCCAAAAATAAGAATTTTCTAAGTAGATCTGGCAGCAGATTCTTGATGAATTGAGCTGATCGTCCTGGCCAATACAAAATCGTTCAGGACGATGTGAATGACGGTTTCCTTAATGAGGATGCCCTAATTAGGGTTTCTGATTTTGGACATATCATCCAGGATGATATAAATATCGTCCAGGCCGATATTACCAAAAATAGAAATCTTATAGGGAACAATAGAAAATCTTCCAAGTTACAAATCATCAGATGCCACACCAAATACAAGAGACTCAAGAAAGGAAAATTACAAACTGACACAGACCTAGTCTACCCAATCTTAAGCTGGTTCCAAATAACAGTCTGATCATGTGGACCTGAAACGTTAGCACATAAGGCAATCGTAGAGAAATAAGGACTGTTTGCTATCATCAAAATCATAAACCATTGATCCGCAACACCAAGTTGCCATACTTCCCTAAAATATTTGAATAATCAACCACTAGGTTGGGCATGGTGAGGGTATTTCCTAAGTATCTTCTTAAATTTCTTCTAACTCTTATAAATTGATTCTCCTTCAAATTGTGTAAAAGAAGTGATATCTTTTTTAAATTTGGTAGTCTTTGAAGGTGAGAAGTTCTTAGCCAGAAACTTCTGAGCAAACTCATTCTAAGTGATTATAGATCTAGGGGTAAAAATTTCAACTGCATCTTAGCTTTATCTCTTAGAGAAAATAAGAACAATCTAAGTATAATAGTATCATCACTGACGCCATTATTCTTAAATGTTGCATAAATTTCTAAAATCTAGCTAAGTGTAAATTTGGATCTTCAATAGGAGCTTCCCTAAACTGAAAATTTTGAATCATTTGAATTGAGATATGTTTTAGTTCAAACTTATTAGCTTGGATCGTAAGTTTATTAATGCTCTTATGAATTTTTTCCAATAAAGAGTAAGCATAATCCTTAAGAGGTCTAAAATAATCTTGATCTAGTATAAGTTTAGCTATATTTTACAATATTTTTATTTTTCAAATTTTTGAAAGGGTTCTTTCTATTTAAGATTCAAACGACAAAGGTTTCTTTCTATGTCTATAAAGCATGAAACTGTGAATATGCAACCGACAAATAAAATAAATAAAACAAAAAATACAAGTAATTTTAATTATATATTTAATTTGATAATAAAGTTAAAATTATAGAAAATAAAATACTTCTTTGGCAATTATGCAAAAAACTTGATGGAGACTATAAAGTAAACTTTTAATTGTATAAAAATTTAGCGCTCTATCCCCTCAAAACAACATTTAGGTTTTCATTGATATAAAAATAACAAAAGTCTACATAACATATATAATTATATGTGTCGAATCAAGTAATAAAGTGATAAAGTAGAGTATCAAATTCCTGAGAAAGTATGCTTACTTGCAACAAATTACTACCATTTACTTTAATTATAATAAACATCCTACTTAATTAAAAAAATATATTTCTAGAGATTTTATCATTGAATAAAATAGTAAAAATTTTGATACAGTATTAAATAAAGTGTTTCTGATTGAAGAGTATTTTATATATTTCCTAATGAGAACTTTAATTATAGATTTGATTTGAAGTATATGCATCCCAGGATCTCTGTCAAGCTTCTATGGGAGAAAAGGATGTCTACTGACCTCCTACAATAATAGTAACTCTTTAAGAACCTAGAATATTTTACATCATATGTCTATGCATACAAACATCATATCTCAATATTCCTGGCTATTTGTACATTCCTCCGTCGAGGCTATTCATTACACTACATTTTAACTACATATATGACAACTATATGCATTAAATTAAGAATGAGATAACATAAAAAATATCATTTAATGGTTATAGAATAAGAATATTCATTAGTACTTAACATGAACTTTACATCATTAATCTAAAACAAGAGAATTGGCTAGATATAGAATAAATGATAAGCAAACTTATTTTTATTAAACTCATGGAAGAATGAAAATACAAGAGTTTGATATCACCAGAAAGGAACAAAATATCTCTTTTACACTCCTTCTCCCTTAACTCATAGAGTTGCTTCAAGAAACACATGCTAAACATTCCAAATGATTTTATCTTATACTTCCCTAGCCTCCCTTAGATTTTACTCTAAAAGAAAACTAGTTAATTACTCTATAAAGAAGTATTGAATTTTATACAGGTGATTAAAGTCTCTTATAAGCATAATATCACAACTATTTATAGGATAACATAAAAATGCATCTAGCACTATGATGCTTGAAAGAATGGCATCATGATGCCATTGAAGCGAGCTAGTGCTTCAAAGATACAAATTCTGTACCACCATGGTGCTTGTTGATGTGGATCAGATACTTACTGAACAGTTGTGCCTCTTCAGTGAGACAATGTCACCCTTGGAAGTTACAACTATAATGCTATGACCCTCTTAACATTTCTTTACTGTGGTGCCTTAGTGGCAAAATATGGCACCATGGCGTGAGAAATTGTGACATCATAATATATAAAAATAGAGAATCTAGCACTACCAAGTTGACTTTTTGTGAAGGTTCATGGGATATTTTTTTCTTGGTTTGTCAGAAACTAAAATATCTAATATTGATAGGAGGGATATTGATACATTAATTGGTAAATATTGGGATTTTTTTAAGTCTCTTCAGAAGGTTTGTCGGGTGGAATTCTTTTGATTTGGAAATCTAGCACTGTGAAGTTTCAAGTGTTGGAATCATCCAATCAATTTACTATTGGTGATTTGGAAGTTCCTAATAAAGGGAGGTGGAGAATTGCTTCAATTTATGGTAATAAGGATGGATATAAATGAAGAAAACTTTTGGAAAGGTTAGAATTTTATTCCTCCAAGGATTTGCCTATGGTAATAGAAGGAGTCTTTAATTGCATTCTTTCTAAAAAAGATAAGAGGGGAGGGAAAAGATTTATCTTTTCTCTAGGAC
The DNA here is from genome assembly GCA_016618105.1 of Dendrobium huoshanense. NCBI lineage: Eukaryota > Viridiplantae > Streptophyta > Magnoliopsida > Asparagales > Orchidaceae > Dendrobium > Dendrobium huoshanense. Next base: position 41,863,535 of record CM028356.1, read on the forward strand.
CAAAGAAAATGAAATCTTTTTTGTCTTTTAGTGATTTTCATAAAGTTGGATTTCTTGAACCAAGATTTACTTGGTGTAATAACAAATCCAGGGTTGATATGAAACTTGAAAGATTGGATAAATGTTTTTTGAATTCAGCTGCAATAAATTCTTCACATTGAATGGTGGTTAGACACCTAGCTCGTGTAGCTTTAGGTCATTATCCTATCCTCTTAAATTTACTTCAATTCCATCCCTTGCCTAAAAGAGCTTTCATATTTGAAGATGGTTGGGCTTCCAATAAGGCTTCCGCTACGGTGGGAGGAGGTGTTTGGGTGAAACAAATTGATGGTAGCATGTCAAGTATTCTAAATTCAAAGATGAAAAAATCATTGAAGGCGTTGTTTTATTGGAGTAAGGCTAAATATAAAAGTTTATTTCTTTTGAAAGAGTCCTTGTTGAAGGAAATTTAGGAGTTACCAACCAAAGAAGCTAAAGATGGAGGGCTTTCAGATGAAGACTGCTGGATTCTCAAAGTTATATTGAGGGAACTCAACTCTACTTTAGAACGGTTGGATACATGGTGGTTTCAAAGGGCCAAGGTCAAATGGATGGTGGAGGGTGATTGCAATTCTAAAATTTTCCAATCATTTGCTTCAGCTAGAAGAAAAGCCAATTATATTGTCAAAATTAAAGATGAAAATGGAGATATGGTGGAAGATCTACATCAAATTGAGGAAGTCATGGTTCGGTTTTTCAAAGGGAAATGGAAAGATAGGAAGTGTAATCTTGATGGCCAGCCACTACCATGGAGAACTTTAGATGAGGATGATAGAATGTTGCTGAACAAAGCTTACACCATTGGAGAAGTAGAAGAAGTAATCAAGCAAAGTAGCAATTTCATGGCTCCAGGTAATGATGGTATTACCTACTCTTTTATTAGAGCCTATTGGGACATCATCAAAGTGGACTTTTGGAATGCTGTTAATAACATCTTTGAGATGGTTAAAATGGATCCAATTTGGAAAGAGACTCTTATTATTCTAATTCATAAGGTGAGCAACCCATTGGCTCCATCAAATTTTAGACCCATTAGCTTGTGCAACATGGTCTACAAGGTTGCGGCTAAGGTCCTTATGAACAGGATGTATTCAATCATTCCTAGATTGATTTCTGAAGATAAAGTGGCATTCTTGAAGGGAAGATCCTTGTATATTCATGTGTTGATAACAAAAGAGATTATTCACAAATTCAGGTATTATAAATCCTCCAAAGGTTTTGTTTCTCTTAAAATAAATATGGAGCAGGCTTATGACTCTATGGGGTGGATAACTTTGATTAAAGCTTTGGAATATTTTGTGTTCCCATTCATGTTTGCAAAACTTATTTTGGAGTGTGTCAAAAATACAAGATTCTCTATTTTAATTAATGGTAATCCATCCAATCGGATTGATGCGAGAAGTGGTTTTCGTCAAGATTGTCCCTTGTCTCCATTCTTATTTATACTTTGTTCTCAAGTCTTATCTAATGCTTTTAAGAAAAAAGAAAATTCCCTTGGAATTTGTGTGAGTTCAAATGGGCCAAGTGTTTCCCACTTATTGTATGCAGATGATGTAATCATTTTTTCTAAAGCCAGAGTGAAAGCTATCAAAGAAATCAAAGCAATCTTGGATAAATAATGTGGTTGGACTGACCAAAAAATTAATAACCACAAATCATGTTTGCTCTTTGGCAAGTCAGTGGATAGAAGGAATAAAAAAGTAATATCTTGAATTTTGGGATTAAAAAATGTTAAAGAATTATCTTATCTAGGAGTAAAATTAGCTCTTAGAAGGCTTGTAGGAGATGATTATCATTTTATTATTGAGAAAGCTTTAAAGATGGTCAATATTTGGGGAGGAAAGCTAATCTCTTTAGCGGGCAAAATCGCTCTAGTAAAAAATGTTTTGCTCTCCTATACTACTTTTCAAAGTACCAATTCTTTGATTACCAAAAGGTGTACTTGATGAAGTTGATAAAATTTGTATAAATTTTATTTGGAATAAATCAAATGGAGAACATGGGATTCACTATGTGAGCTAGAATACTTTGTGCTTGCCTTTAAGATGGGGAGGTAGAGCTTTACATTCTTGTTCTAATAAAGTTGGGCCCTTGAGAGCTAAGTTTGCTTGGAAATATGTTCAAGAAGAAGACTCATTACTTCATAAGGTGTTTTATCCAAAATATGGAGGCTTGTTTTGAGTTGCTACGGTAAAAAAGGGAAGCTCTAATGCATGGAAAATCATTTCAGATGCGGGAAATTCTTTGAAACAAATTACTAGATGGTTAATTGTGAATGGGGAGTCAATTGATGTTCCAAATGACACTTGGATATTGGACAAAAGCTTAAACAGATGGCCAACTTTTATTTCTCCAGATCTTAGTAACTTCACAGTGGATAAACTTATTGAAGTAGGCGACTGGAATCTGACAGAAATCAGCAAGTATATGGGTGAGGAACTTGCAAAACTTATTTGCAATATTCAAATACATTCTAGAATGGGGAAAGATAAGTTTGAATTTTGGCAAAATTCAGGGAAATCTATTTCTGCACTAGTTTTTGAAGCAATGATTCAGCAAACAGTACAATCCATTTTTGGGAATGGATTAGGAAAACCAAATTGAATCCACGGGTGGAGCTTTTTTGGTGGAGAATATTTAATAATGCTCTTCCTACTTACCATTTCTTATCTTATAGGAGATGACAAGGGAGGCAAGTTATCCTAAAAGATGCAATAAAGATGAAAATAACAAGCATGTTGTAGTAAAATGCAAAAAACTGCTAGAAGCAATACAACACATTAATAGGTGGGGTTTTCTTATCCCTTCCTCTACCTCTCTTGAAGAATGATGCTATTGGTTGTCAAAACAAAATCCATTTTTGGTGAATTTATATTATAATATACTCATGGAAATTGAGGAACAAGTTAATTCAAAAAGGATTTGAGGATAGCTCATTGTGCATAGCTGCTAATGCCGCGAGCTATGCTTCTAATGCTGATTATGGTGATAGTAGAAGATCGAGTATATGGGGTGCTAATTAGTCGTCTTGGCTGTCTATTTCACATTGGCATCCTCCTCCACCCCATTAGATCAAGGTGAATGCTGATGCAACATTACTTTCATCTTACAAAGATGGAATTTGAGGGGTATTTCAGATCGCAAAAGCCAATTTCTTTTGGCTTTTGGGAAGTCATGTATTCATTGGGATATTTCTTCATTGGAGCTATTTGCAACTCTTTCTTTCAAGGAAGTTATTAAAGATTGGATGTATAAGTACAAGGGGATCATCAGAGAAGGAGACAATTCAAATATTATCAAGTTTCTTCAAGGAGCCAAGGCAAGTAGAAATTCTAATTTGGAAGCTCTACATGTTATAAAAGATTTCAACCATGTTATTTTTAATTGTCTAAATAGAAGTTGTAATAAGTTAGCAGATTTATGTGCTGACTATGCTACTCTTAGCTCTTTTATTTGGGATGACATTAGTGATAATAAGGTTCCTCCTTCTTTTATGACTTTGTTAAAGAAGGAATCTTTGGTGTCTAGTTTGTAGTTAGTTTCCTTTTTTTTTCTTATTAATGCAATTTTATGCATTTTCTTCAAAAAAAAAAGTTGACTTTTTTACGCCACAACACTAGTAATGTTGTGGCACTAGTTGTGTTGCCATCGTAGTGTTTGGAAATAGAAAACTCAGTGTTGTAATGTCCAATTTATAGTGCCTCAGTGGTATTGAAGGTGGCGCTATGAGGTTCTTTCATTGGATGCCATGGTGATATAGCCTCCTTAAAATTTTTGCCTTTTTTAGATTTTTCCAGCACAAAAGTAACTAAAAGAACACATTTTACTAAAAATTAAATTTATAAAATAGAACATAATTTACACTTATCAACTATAATTTAACTCTATTTAGGAGGCAACCTAATTCTATTTCTATGTTTAATTAATTGTTTTGTAGTTTTTATTATGTGCATGTGCTTTGTATTATTTGTGAAAGTCATTATTTTGATTTTGACTTAATTATGAAATGTTTCTAAAAAAACTTGTATGCTAAAAATTAAACTAACACCACAATGTTTAAATTTCAAGCACCACATCATTCAAAAATAACATTACTGCATTGAACTCTTAGGAAATTTTTTTAGATTACATCACCGCAGCATTGCACCTTTGAACATTGCATCATTATTTAGCCTTACAGAGTGCATCGACGCTACACTTTCAAGCAACACAACGTTTGGTCAATTATTTTTATAGTACTAATGACAGTGCAGTCAACATTTTATAATTTCATAAGTTTTTTTATTAAGTCAAAATGGTATTTTAGAGTGTTGTAGCACTCTCACCTATCAAACATCACAATGTTTCTCTAGTTAAAAATTATGTGTTTCATTTTCCAAAGTCTACGCAACACTACGACATACATTGCACTATTGTAATGTATGTCAGTTTGATCATTTATTAATTTATGTTCTTAAGCACCACAATTTTGTTCATTTGAGCACCATATTGCTCATAGTGTCTATAAATATGATGCCTTTTCAGATTTTCTTCACTGTGATTTTTATCTCCATTTATCACGAAGTTCTATACAATCTCTGTTTGTGTGCTTTTTTTTTTAGCAATGTCCCCAAAATCTTTTGGCAATAAGAAGGGAGTATCTTCCTACTTTGATAAGAGTAGATTCATATATGTGGAAGCTGAGTAGCAGTATGGGATGATTATAGTGAATAAAAAGTTAATCTATGAGAGAGTCTTTCAAAACCTAGGTGGGCAAGTAATGCAGACAATAGTGAACCCATGTTGTTGTGGTAAATGTGGTTAGAGAGTTCTTTATTAATGGGAAAAAGGATGTGGATAATAGGTATAATGTGAGAGGTAAATGTGTACCATTTAATTTTGTGACCATTAATATCTTCTATACAAGCTGAGAGATTTTGAGTTTCATGAGTACACCCTTTTTAATGAAGCCTATGATTCTAATGAGATTCTGAGTGTTCTTTATGGGCACCACAGTGGGGCTGTTTGGAAAAAGAGAACAAAATCATTAGCTTTCATGCATCTTACTTAACCCAATAGTCAAAAGCTTGGAATTATTTTATCTTTCCCCATTTATTATCAATTAAAAATATTGGTGAGGTAACTAGAGACCATGTTATACTTAACTATTTTATTCAGGTTGTTAATAATATTGATGTGGGAAAACTTCTTCACTCTTCTTTTAATTATATTATCATCAAGGGTACTACTTTTATGGGCTTGGGGCATCATTTTATTATCTACTATTTATGTATAAATGCTAGTGTTTTGGGAGATCCTAGTGAAGATCAACTTTTTCCTATTTCAATCCTCACTAAAAAATTTAGATTATTAAAAAAGTAGAAGAAGATGTGAAAATTGGTCCTAGTGAGCCACATTTAACCAGTAGGCCCAGCAACACAGTAACAGGACTTTTAGGACTCCAAATTCTCTAGGTGAGCAGGTGGTTGATTTGAGAAAGAAAATGGAGAGTGTGATTGATTTTTGTGAGGAGAGTAGGGAATGGCAGGCTCATTACTCGAGTATGTAAGAAAATGATTACATTACACATTTGAATTTAATGAGGCCTTAGTGGGGATGTTACAATGGAGCCCTTTTGTTAAAAATTCAAATCAATTGCATTTCTCTACTTCTCCAAAATATCAATTATTTGTGTGGCATAGTAGTGAAGTTGATGCAGAGGACGAAGAAAAATTTGAGTACTTTTTGGTGGCTATTGTTTTAATTTTTCTTTTGCCAACAGGCTATGGAGATTGTTTATATATGCTTGGTTTTATTAATTTTTTTTCTTTTTTTTTTCATTTATTTATTAATAGGCTTGGGGAAATCTATGTGATTGTGATGTTGTGATATGACTATGAGAGCCATTATACTATTCTAATGAGAGAAGAAACTGTAGGTCTTGAGTCGAGATAGAATGGGAGGATAGTGCTTCATGCACTAGCTATCTTATTATATTTTGTTTTAGTAGTTTTTATTTCATTTCTTATGAGCTTTTTATCATTTCATTGAAAAGGGAAGTTATCTTTTTATGTTTAATTATTGTAATTTATATTATTTTGTTTTGTCATTTACATTAGATTAAATTCTTATTTATGCTTAACTGTTGAAAATTATCCTTTAAATAATGCTTCCACTTTGATTTTCATCCAAAATAAAAATAGTAATTTAAAATTATAAAAAATTAAGAATAATAATAAAAAATCTTAGATGATAATTTGAATGAACAAAGCACAACAAATTATAATTTAAAATCATAATAATTAACTAAGGATGATCATCTAAGTCATTGACTTGTCTTGAACTTAAAAGCTAAACAATCTTTCATTGACTACTGAATTGAAGAATAAATAGTAGCTTAAATTATAAAGATAATTAGAAATATAACTAAGGAATTAGAAATCTTATTAAACCCTTACATAAAATCAATTAGGTTTACTGGAGGGATAATGGCTAAAGTGATATTAAAAATCATTAATATGTACTCCAAGTATGAAAAAGTGAAACATATAAAAAAATCAGAAGGGAAAGTTGAAAAGAAAAAAAATGATGATTAAATTCAAAAATTGGTATAAGTTGAAGCTCAAGTGAAAAAAAGCATCCTAAAGCTTAAATCAAATAAGACAATATAAGAGAACTAATACATACGATGATGCGCTAATGAACTTCTAATTCAAGTATAAGCACAATGAATTTCTAAATATTATATTATTTATGTCTAAAATAATTTGTCAAAACCTACACACACAATCATAATGGATAATCTCAATTTAAGAAATAATAAGGATGATTACTTAGGCTAATATTTTAGAATTATTTAAATTACTATTACAACTTTGATCATTCTAAATTTCTTCTAAATCATGATGTATTATCTTACAATTTAAAAATTTTAAATTACAAATTTTTGTTTGGGCTATTAAGCTAATTAATAGGTGCTTACACCATTGCTTGAGGAGAAGTAAAAACATAAGTTTGGGGAATTTTTTATGTGTAAATTGTGTACTATTTGTTATTCAGTAAAAAGGTATTATTTTACTCGTGTTTGTGTAGAAAATTTTAGAAAAGGCAAAAATTTTGCAAGTGTTAAACCAGCACTATAGCACTCATTGATTTTACACCACAGCATCATCATGCACAATGCCTCAACACCTTATTCAACATTATAGTGTCAATCATTTTAGATTTTTAGAAAGATAAGCACCCTTATGGAGGCCAATGTTAGCATTACAGTGCCTAATAGTACTACTACATAAAAAAATAGCATCTCACTACAAGAGTACTAAGAAATTAAGCACGGGAGCATTGAACTTCACTACGCTGCAATGTCATACTCTATATTCAAGCACCACAACACTCATTTTTTACAGCGCTATGGTGTAGAAGTTACTGATTTGAGGAGCCATGCTTATTTTATCAAATCTCCATTAGTTCAGCTAATAGATGCACATGTTAGCATAGTTTCGTAGTGGAGCTAGCCTATTAACACATGGGGCATATTTCATCTTATAACACTACAACACCACCATGTCAAGCACCGCAACGCTTGAGGCCATTGTTATGCTTACTATAAATAGTTCTTTAGTTCTTTTTTTTTTTTTTGAATTCTATCACTTTTAGGAGATTTCTATAATTTTTATAATAGTTCTTTAGTGGCCCCTTAGAGTAAAGACCAAGGGAGGCTAAGGAAGTGCAATATATTTTCATTGGAGGTTTTAGCTTGTCTTATGTACACAATCCTACCATCAGAAGAGGAAGTCAAGTGGAGAAGTCATTTTTACTATCATGATGAAATTTTTTTATTATTATTTCTCCTATATATTTTATTCTATGAGTGAAATGAAGAAGTGCTTACTTTATAATTTATATATGTTTGGCTAATTTTTGAATTTTGGGCTAATAATTTGAACACAATGCAAGTACTACTATAGACTCATATGCTTTCAATAAAATTTTGAATGTTTATACCTCTCTATATTAATTTAATACATACAATGACCATATGTATTATTAATATATAGTGTGATATGTTGCTTCGATAAACAAATATTGGAATAAATAGGAGTATTGAAATGGAATGTTAACATGCCTACACATAGGATGGTAAACCTTCTAGGTTCTATGGAAACATTAAAATTATGGGATTGTCATAAACATTCCTTTTTCATCCGTATAACCTCGACATAGATATAAGGATGCATATGCTCTGAGTCACATCAATATTTAAGAGTCTCATTAGAAAAATATTATTATTTTATAAGCATTAGTTCAAAACATATTTTATATAAATTTTTATATCATCATCTTTGTGTATTCTCTATAAGTGGTAGAAACTCAAAATTCTCATTCAGTATGATAAACATTGCATTTGTAATAGACAGTACTAGTTTGATTGCAATATAACAAAAAGCTTCCTCATGGAATCAACACTCAATCAATTACTTTATTACTTGATTGACATGTATATTTACATATCTAGTGGGAAAATGTATATCAAAGAAAACTTAAGCATATCCATATTCATATATATACTATTCACTAGTGTCAAAAAAGAAAACACCTACTCACACACATGCACAACACCCGCATAACTCTAGTCACCATCTTAGCTTCAAATTCAATTCCTTATGGGTAAAGATATATTTAAAACTCTGGTGATCAGTATAGAGCCTACATCAAACACCATATAGATAATTCCATCAAATTTTTAATGCAAATATAATAGTTGCTTGCTCCAAATTGAGTAAGATAATTCATCTCAAGTGACTTCAACTATCAAGAAGCATAGGCCCCCACACTTTCATTCAACTAAAGCACACATCCTAATCCCTTCATAGAAGTGTCTCTATATGCCTGAAACCCTTCTGTCCCTATTGGAGTCATTAATATATGAGATAATACCGACACCCTTATAGTCTTGAGAATCTCTCTTCACATTTTTATATCTAATCAAATGACACAATCTTTTAAGTTAATCTCATCAAAATGATAGCAATATGTGAAAACCCCTTGATAAGCTTTTAATAATAGCATGTCATGCCTAAAAAATATGAATATTAGATACGGACATTGGCCTTTTCCAACCCTCTCTAGCTTGCACTTTTTGAGGATTTACTAATTTTCTCTCTTTACTCACCACATGCCCTGGAAATGCTATAAAAGTTAGCCAAAATTCACATTTAAAAAATTTAACATACAATCTCCACTGCCTCAATGTTTCTAGGGTTAATCTTAGATAAACTAAATGCTCCTCTCCAACCTTATAATTTACCAAAATATCATTAATGAAAATGATATTAAACTAATCTAGATAGTCCTTGAACACCTTATGCATCTAGTCCATAAATATAAATGGTGCATTCGTCACACTAAATAACATGCTATCTCGGGCAGTAGATATTTATTCTTCACCGTCACTTTATTCAACTCTCTACAACTAATGCTATTCTGAGAGATCAATACTTTGTCTTCACAAAAAAAATAGAAGTTCCCCAAGGCGATACACTTGTTCTGATGAATCCTTTCTTTAATAGCTCTTGCATCTAACTTTTAAACTCCTCTAATTATCTAGGTGTCATTCTATAAGGAGTTTTCGCTATCAGATCTATAACTAGCACCACGTTAATATAGAACTCAATCTCTCTCTCTCATGAGGTAACCTAGAAAACTCCTTAGAAAAAATATTAGGGAAATCTTTCACCACTAAAACATTGTTAATATTTTCAACCAACTTATTCATATCTCTCACATAAGCCAAGAATACAAAATTCCTTTTTCTCTAAACTTTTTCCACTTAGAGTACATATAAAATAGAAGTCTCAATAATTCTAATTCTTATAAAATAAAACACTTCTCCATTCACACCCAAACTTTCTCTCATTTTATTACAATCAATCTGGGGGTTATATTTACTCAACCATTTCAAACACTATAATATCAAACTTTTTCAAATGCAATATAATGAAGGCTACTACAAGCTTCTTACTAGAAATCTCAAGCTCACACAAACAAACTTAATTTACAAATATTAAATTCCTCGTAGGCAACATAATAAATAACTTAGGGCATAATAGAAGAAAAGACAAACTTAGACACCCAAAATACTCTCAGATATAAAAGAATGGCTAGCACCAGAATAAAAAAGAATTTTGCAAGGCCGCTTTGAAATAAAAATTGCACATGTTACCACAATAGAGGCTTCCTTCCTTCACCTCATACTAGGTTAAACTATAAACTTTGGGCTGAACTGGAGGGGTACTATCGATACTCATAGACTCTACACTCATGAAAACCTCCCATAAACCTAATCCCACTATGCGTCGTCAACCCTTCTCTAACAGTTATAAAAGAATCCACTACTGGCAATTTCTTAGCTTCATATCTATCCTCTAGTACATTCTAGAGACATTGAGATATATTTTGACCCAGCTAGCCATAATAAAAATACTGACCAATATACTTATAGCTTATACCGACATGTCTTTTACCAAAATATTCACACAAAAGAATATTACCCACAGATACAGATCCATCTTGACTTATATAGACTGTAGGACTCTCCTTCTTAGACTCTCCACTACTACCAAACTTGGGTCACTTTCCACTAACTCCACTCCTGGAGGGTTCCCCTCTAACACTTCTCCTACTTATATCCCACCTATGTTGCATTGTTGTCGAGTCATTTTCCACCAATCTAGTATGCTCTACTAATTCAAAAAAGTCTTAGATATGAAATGGTTCCAGTGCATGCCTCAAACTACCCTTCAATCCTCTCAAAAATGAATTATCCTATATAGTACTATCTAACCGAGGATTATATCGAGCAAGAGCAGTAAACTCTGATTCTTACTACTTTATTCATTTACTCCCGTGACTAACCTCAATAATTGCTCCTACATATGTTGGCTTGTAAAGGGCGGAATAAACCAATCTTTAAATGTCTCTATAAACTCCTCTCAAGAGATTTCAGCATTCACCCTACCCTAAGACTTTGCTTTTCACTAGCCTACCCGCCCCCACTCATCTTCTTTATCTAGAAGAAACATTACTAATTGTACCTTCCTCCCTTTAGGCCACTACATTTTATTAAATGATTTCTCTAATTTCAATAGCCAATTCTTTATAATCTAAGGATCTACAGACTCTAGAAAATGAGGAGGTTTTAGTCTCAAAAATAATTATAAATGGAAATCTATCTCATCTTCTTCTACACCTAACATTCTACACTGAGCTTCTTCCATCAATTGTGTCGCAAGCCTAGCAAACTACCTGATGGAATTGGGTACTGTAGCTTTTGCTATGCAGTGGACCATAATAGCTCTAAAATGCTTTATGTTAGCCGCTTCAGTATCTTAAGAGACCATTTACCGCAATACTTTAAACTATTCCAAATAAAAAAGGTTTCAATAACATACTTGGTTCATTAATCATGTAGAATTCATGATAAAGAATCCAATCTCTCTTGCTTATCATGATAAATCATTTATTAAGGCTCTAGTATTGATTTAATACATCCCAATCATTGCTCTGATACCACTCTATAACACCCCATGAGCTAAAAGAGGAAATTGAACATAATTTCCTATACTTTTAAGATTTTTTTCCTCAAATGAATACATATAGAGCTAGCTAATCATCAAGAATATATAAAATAAACATTTAAAGTGCACATACCATGACTTCTCTTCCCTTTCAAAAATAATTAATTATAATTATCCATATTACAATGTTTCTAAAAAAACTAAATTAAATTTAAACTACAAAATTCAACAAAAAATTCTAAAAACTTGCTAAAGCTTAGCCTCCCTACTCTCTATCTAATTAGGTATACTCAACAAAATATTTACCTTTACCTATAATGTAATAACAACAAAATGAGTATAAACTTAGTTGACCAACACCAATTTTCTCATAACATAATTTAATTCATAGCAAATAGAACTAAACCAAAAATCATAAAAGTGACGCTTAACTTTTGAATTCTAAGTATACTAATGCACATATGGATTTAAAATGAGCTTATACTTATTCCATTTACAACCCCAAGAAGATAGATTTAGAGTGCCTTTCTTTTTGAATTTAGAAAATCTAGAATATCATAAAATGGATGATAATGCAAATGGAACGTGTAATCAAAGTTATTTTTTAAAGTAAATAGCATCTTGCATAGAAAATATCCACAATTTTTTTATCAACTTAAAGTACTCAAAAGTTTATCAAATTCACAGAGATTATATAAAATGTTAAATTAATTTACTTTATTAATTTTGTTGAAGATGAAATATGCTTCCATATTCTCGAACAAGTAAAAAATTATACAAAGCAAATTGATTAGTGAAATTTTGTATTTTTATAGTCAAATTGTCCAGAACAGTGTGTAAAATGAATAATATATTAAAAGTTACATGATAAAACCTTATTAAAACTTAAGAAAGTAACTTTTAAAAGAAAATTTTTTGTTATTCTTAAATTTAAATCAGAAATAGGGTATGTGTTGCCTATTTTGAGCCTGATTTTTTCCTAACTTGACAAATGAACGAAAAATCAGATATCAAACTCCAAATCCTCTCTTTTTTCTTCTCTTTCCTTCCTCTCCTCTTCTTTCTTCCTTGGTAAGCTGATTGGCATTTGGGATGAGTTAGTGAAATTAGATAAATATATTTTAAAAATCACTTCACTACAAGAATATCACGTATTACCGGCAGATTTTTTCGATGAAAGATTACATTTTGCGGTGGATTTTCAACAGAATTCTTTTCGATGGTAAAACTCGCATAGCAAAAATGTTCCATAAAAAAAATCTGCCGGAAAAATTTTCCAGCGAATATTGTTCATCGAAAAATTTTTCTGACGGTTGCCCGGTGAAAGAAATCCACAAGAATAACTAAAAATAATAAACAAATTTAATTAACAAGATGAACTACATGCAGCTGAAATTTTGACATGGACGTTAAGCCCTTATGAACTAATCCCAGGGCTAACTAAGAGGGGGTTGAGTTGGTATTCTAAAAACTTCTTTAAGCAAAAGCACAATCACAACCAAACCAAGATTCACCATAGAAATCAAAGTGCGAAAATTTAAATGTGGAAGCACAATAAGAAAGAACACATAATATTTTATAGTGGTTTGGTCATCCATAACTATGTCCACTCCCCGGAGCCTCTCCTCCGAGTATTGCACTAATCATAGTGCCTCTCCTTTTGTTCCCATAGCAAGGCAGAGAAGCCCGTACAAAAACTCCTTTTTACCAACCCAGGTGAGGCAGAGAACCCAACTCCTTTTGCTTCCTCCTGAAGTAGGCAAAGAACCTCACTTATTTTGCTTCCTCCTAAAGCAGGCAGAGAACCTCAATTAGATGCTAAAGTTGATCACTCTAGAACCCCTAAGGAACCAGGGATGATGACCGGAGAAGATGATGATGAATCTTTACTTGGAGCAACCATTTTGAAACCCCTCAAAAACTCCCCCTCACAAGATTCTCTCTCTCTCCCTTGCTCTCCCTCTCCTCTTGGCTCTCTCAGGTCAGGACAATCGCAAAAGATACTCTCTTCGGTAAAATAAGAGGTCTTATATAGAATAGGTTTGGAATAGATCTTAATTGCAACAAATTGATATTATCATCCAGGATGATATAAATATCATCTTGTAAGATCAGTACAAATTTAATACAATCAGCTAGGATGATTTGGGATGATAAGAAGGTTTTTCATTCATATCATCCAGGACGACATGATATAATCCTGTATTATTAGTACAAGTTATTGAATATCGTCCAAACCATCACCCTGAATAGATGTATGGATGATGTAAAAATAACTTGATCGTCCAGGCCGGTCTCACGATTGTCCCAGATGATTATTGAAATTCAGTACATATCATCCAGATCATTGCCTAAAATAAAACTAGACTGATGTTCGATCATCCAAGAATAATTAGGTATTGTGAACTGATCTTCCTGACTGATCTTGAGATCGTCCAGGATGGTATAATCGAGCAATCAAACCTTAATTACTTTCCTTAATTATAGATTAATTTAGGCATAATTACACTACATCATTTAAGATGATATACTGGATGATATCAAAAAAAAAAATAGATACCTAAATAGATCTGGTGGCAGATTCTTTCTTATTTGAGCCTATCGTCTAAGCCGATGATAATATCGTCCAGGACAATGTGTTTAATGACGGTTGCCTTAACTAGGATGCCCTAATTAGGATTTCTATTTTTAACTGATCGTCTAGACCGATTTGTGGGTCATCTCGAATGATGTGATCAAAAACAAAAACTCTAAAATAGTCAGAATTTTTCCCCCAAGTGTGTGTGTGCAAGGTTACTTAGTATAATGATACAAATTATTACAAAGGGCTCAAAAAAAGGTAAAAGTCACATGTCATATATTACAAACTCACTGTGTCCTAATCTACTCAATCTTGAGCTAGTTTGATTTACAGTTTAATCTTGTGGACCTGAAATATTATTAGGCAAGGCAGTCGTAGAGAAACAAAAGTATTTGCTATCATCAAAATTCTATTCCATAAAATTAGATTCGTAATAATCTCTCCCTTTTGGATGATGATAAATAATCAAATAATTAAAGCTAAATAAAATATGAACAGAAGTGAAAACAATATGATGAAATAACTCAAAAACTACTCTTCCATTTTACATCACAAAAAAGGAGGAAAAAACCAAAAAAGCAGAAAGAATATGAAAAAGAAGAATGAAAGCATTTTTTTAAATAAAATTAAAGAAAGAATATGATAAAGTTACCATGTGATTGATTTTAAAGACTTGTAAGACCAATGCGTTAATAACATCGAAATCTGAAAATGGTAGAATATCTGATCCTGTTTACCCTAACTCGGACTTCTCTCAGGACAAAATCATCTTTTAAAAATAAAATACCTAGCTAAGAAAAACCAATTGGATAAGAAAAAGAGTTCCATTCAAAACTTGGTTTCAAAAAAAAAAAATCTTATAGAATAATACATCAAAGTAATTTGTCACAATTGTAAAATTTGGAATCAAGCCTTTGAAAATATTAAGTGACACATGAGTTCTTCTAAGTTTTAAAAGTTTAAAAGAGGAGAGAGCTTGCTTTTATGGGCTCATTTTATGCGTCTTGTCAATTGATTGATGCACTTTATATATCTTTTGATTTTTAATATACTTTGTGTATATTTCTCAATTTGGCAATATTGCGCTGTTGCAATTTCAGGTCCATGAACTATGTTTTTATGATTGGCAAACACTGTTACTTGACTTGGACTGTCTTTTACTATTGACTTTTTAGGAATCAAAGATCGGACGAAAAAATGGAGCCAGTTCAAGATGGGGTAGATTAGGGTTGAGTCAGTCTGTAATTTTATTTTTCCCCTCTTGAGTCAATTGTAATCTTTGGTGTGACTAATGCTAAGTAACCCTACACAAACACACTTGAGAGACTTAAAATTTCTATTTTTACTCAAATCGGCCAGGAATATATTTTACATCGTCCTAGACGATCGGGCTTAAAACAGAAAAGTCTAATTAGGGATCCATAATTAAGACAGCTGTCATTAGCCAATCGGCCTGGACGATATGTGTATCAGCCAGGACGATAAGCTCAAAATAGAAAAAAATTGCAGCCATAAATAATTAATATATTCTATATTTTTGGTAATCAGCCAGGACGATCTTGGATCGGCCTGGACGATATTTTACAATTATGCCTTAATTGATCAGACAAATCAATAAAGTAATTAAGGATGATTGATACGATCATATCGGCCTGGACAATCTCAGGATCTGTCAGGCTGATCTGTTCAAAAACCTTAGTTACTTCTGGATGATAAATATCGGCCAGCTTAAATTCAGGGCGATGCTCTGGATGATTTTCCTCTTATTTGTACTGATCAGCCGGGATGATTGTGAGATCGTCCGGGATGATCAAGAAAATTTTCAATCATCCAGTTTGCATTCAGGGCGATGCTCTGGCCGAACTTCTGAGATTTGTACTGATCGGCCAGGTTGATATCCATATTGGCCTGGACGATATTGTCGGCAACTTGCAATTAATGAGCTCCTTTGAAGCTCTTCTATTTAAGGGCTCTTGTTCAACATTTTTGAACAATCTTTTACTACTGCCTTGACCTGAGAAGACCTTAAGGAGAGAGAGAGAGAGAGAGAGAGAGAGAGAGAGAGAGAGAGAGAGAGAGAGAGAGAGAGAGAGAGAGAGAGAGAGAGAGAGAGAGAGAGAGAGAGAGAGGATCTTGTGAGGAGAAGCTTATGAGGGGATTCCCAAGGGTTGCTTCAAGGATCGCTCTGCTTCTTCTTCGTCTAGAGTTTCTCATCTGTGGAAGGGTTGGTAGAGGTAAGGATTCAACATCTGAATGTGGTTCTCTACCAGCTTCAGGAGGAAACAAAAGGAGATAGGTTCTCTGCCTTACCGGGGTGGCAAAAAGAGGTTCTTTGTAAAGGCTTCTCCGCCTAGCTGTTGGGGCTAAAGGAGAGTCACGATTGTAGTGCAATACGTGGAGGGCGCCTCCGGGGAGTGGACGTAGGTCGAGTTGACCGAACCACTATAAATTTCTGCGTTCTTGCTTCTTGCTTCTACACTTTAAATTTCCATGCTTATTTTTCTTGTGGTGTGATTTTGGTTTATGAGATTTTACTTCTTTGTGAAAAGAATTTTTAAAATACCAATTCACCCCCTCTTGGTTAGCTTTGGCCAGTTCTATAGGGCTTAACATCCCTAACAAACGTTTAAGTGGTATCAGAGCGAGATTCATAAAAATTAGTTTGAAAACTTTTTGAATTTTGATCCATGGCTAACTTTGGGAATCGTAACACTACGGAAGGGTATTTTATTACCCGACCTCCCCTGTTTGATAACCTACCTTTTGATTTCTGGAAAACCTGCATGTCAACATATTTATAATCTATTGATTATCGCATGTGGATGCTTATCAAAGAAGGTTATTCTCCACCTTGTCGTGAAATTAATGGTGTTAAAATTAAAATTGCTTTTACTGAATCGACTTTTGATGAAAGAAATTTAGCCCAATTAAATGCAAAATGTTTGAACTATTTTTTCTGTGCTTTAAAATCTAAGGATTACATGTGTGTTTATACTTGCAAAACTGGTAAAGAAATTTGAGATAAATTGTGTATCACTTATGAAGTTAAACAATCTCGTTTGAATATTCTCATGCATGTCTATGAACTATTTCGTATGAAACCATCTGAATCTATTTCTGACATGTATACTAGGTTTACACAGATAGTCACTTCACTGCATGCATTAGGATGAGAACTTTCAAACTATAAAAAAATAAATAAGATTTTGATATGCTTGTCTTCGTCATATGATGCTAAAATCACTGCAATCATTGAATCTAAGGATTTGAATACTTATTTTAATGATAACTTACTTGGCTCACTCATTGCTTACGAGCAAGGGGTGAATCAAAGAAATCTTGATGCAGGTGAGAAGAAGAAGGAGAAAACAGTTGCACTGAAGGCGCACAAATCTAACTCTGATTCTTCCGGGTCTTAGAGCGATGAAGTTGCCTTTATCACAAGGAAATTCAAAAGCTTTCTAAGGAAGAAGCAAAAGCATCATTGGAGAAAAGGTATGGATCATAAAAATTCTAAAGGATCTTCTGATGTCGTTTGTTATGAATGCAGGAAACCAGGATACGTGAGAACTGATTGCCCTACACTTAAAGATCACTCAAGCAAAGAAAAGGGTGAGGAGAAATCTAAGCTAAGGAAGGACAAGATGAGAGTTCAAAAAGCATTTTGGGCAGATTCTTCATCGGACTCATCGGAGACGGAACCAGAAGATGAGACATTGAAATTGTGCTTGATGGCGGATGACAATCTTGATCAAGAAGAGGTATGTGAACTTTCCTACGATCAACTCATTGAAGTTTCTGAAAAGATTCATGCATCATATAGGAAATTAAAGAAAACACATGCTAGCTTGAAATTAGAGTTCTTGAATCTACAAAAAGAGCATGAAATTTTGACTAAAGACCATCAAACGATTGATTCAAATCATATGACTTTACTTGATGAATTTGATGAGTTAAATAAAAATCATTGTGAATTAGTTGAAAAGCATGATGCATTAAAAGTTTCACACATTAAAAGTTTCACACACATCACTTGAATCTTATTTTAAGAAGTCTAAAGAGATGGAGAAAAATTTGAGGATTGAAAATGAGGTCTTAAAAAACACTAATTTGAAGATTCAAAATGAATTAGAAACATGTAAGAAAACTATGATGACACCTACTTTTGATCAATTGCCAAAACTTAGGAAGAGGCATTATAACTCAAATCACTTAAGAAATCCTTTTCCTGGAGTTAGATGTTTTTTATGTGGCATGCTAGGACACATCTCACACACTTGCAAAGTTCACCATAGTACACATTGGGTATGGAGACCTAAGGTGTATGATCCACAGCATACCACACATGCATTGCTTTCTACTTTTTATAAGGAGGGACCCAAACCTGTTTGGGTTCCTATATCTAACATTTGATAATTTTGCATGAGGGCTCTCACAAAAGGCCTCGTGAGAGTATGTGGTACCTGGACAGTGAATGCTCTCGACATATGATTGGTGATGCCAATCAGTTTGTTGTACTAGAGTCCAGGACTGGAGGCAAGGTTACTCTTGGAGACAACACCAACAATAAGGTGGTAGGTGCAGGTATAATTGGTAATTTCAAGAACCTTATGATTGAAAATATTTTGCTTGTAGATGGATTGAAGCACAACTTGCTCAGCATCAGTCAACTCTGTGACAAAGGCTTCATCATGCAATTTTTTACAAATTCATGCATTGTAAGTTTAAGTAACAACACTATTTTGCAGGGAAAGAGGTTCAACAACGTCTACATGCTTGATTTAAATAACATTGAATGTGTTGCATCATTTCGCTTAAAAATAGTGATTGATGACTCATGGTTGTGGCACCGGAGACTTTATCATGCAAGTATGAAAACCCTTAGGAAAGTGACCCAAAAATACCTAGTTAGAGGTGTCCCCAATCTCAAGTTTTCAAAAGACCACATTTGTGATGCCTGTCAACTAGGAAAGCAAGTCCACTCCACCTTTCACCCCATTAAGGACATTAGCACCTCTAGACCTTTAGAAGTCCTTCACATGGATTTGTTTGGACCCATTAGCACTGCCATCATGGGAGGGAAAGTCTATGGATTTGTAATTGTTGATGACTACTCGAGGTTCACTTGGACTAGATTTCTTTCACATAAAAATGAGTCTTTTGAGGAGTTTAAAACATTTTCTACTTGGATTCAGAAAAAGCTAGGTTGTGAGATATTGACCATCCATAGTGATCATGGGGGAGAGTTTGAGAATGATAGATTTGGTGATTTTTGTGAAGATAAGGGGATTAGCCACAACTTCTCAGTTATAGGACCCCTCAGCAGAACGGGGTAGCTGAAAGGAAAAACCGGACCTTGGTGGAAGCCGCTAGAGCCATGCTTGCTGAGTATTCAGTTCCAAAATACTTTTGGGCTGAAGCGATTAACACAGCTTGTTATGTGTTAAATAGGGTGAATGTTAGAGCCAAAATTAAAAAAGACACCCTATGATATTCTTATGGGTAGGACACCCAATCTTTCCCACCTTCATGTCTTTGGTTGTAAGGTTTTTATTCACAACAATGGAAAGTTTCATTTGGAAAAATTTGATCCTAAATTTGATGGAGTATTCTTGGGATATTCTAGTGTTGGGAAGTATTTAGGATGTTTAACAAGAGAAATTTGATGGTGGAAGAGACAACCCATGTAAAATTTGATGAGTCTGATCCTAGGAAATCTAGAGTTGAATATGATGATGATGTTGGAGAGATTATAAGTGGAGTAGAAAATTTGGGGTAGGGGGTAGAACACCAAAATAATGAAGGAGTAGGAGAAGTCACCCAAGAAGTAGAAAATATAGATTTGGATGAAAGGGTTGGTCCTTCTCACACTTTGCCTAGAGATTGGACATATTCTATAAGTAACCCCAAGGATTTGATCTTAGGAGACCCTTCTAGTGGAGTTAAGACTAGACATGTACTTAGGAAGGAGGTGAACCACTCTGCCTTTATCTCAATGACTGAACCCACCACCATTAACCAAGCCCTTACTGATGAGTTTTGGATTTTAGCAATGCAAGAAGAATTGAATCAATTTATTAGGAATGATGTTTGGGAGCTTGTAGAAAGACCTAAGGGACAAAGAGAAGTTGGGACAAAGTGGGTCTTTAAGAACAAGGTGAATGATTTAGGAGTGGTGGTTAGGAATAAAGCAAGATTAGTGGCTAAGGGGTATAACCAAATAGAATGGATAGACTTTGAGGAGACTTTTTCCCCTGTAACTAGATTGGAAGCCATTAGAGTGCTATTAGCCTTTGCCTGTTATAAACGATTTAAGCTTTTTCAAATGGATGTCAAGAGTGCCTTTTTAAATGGGGAAATAAAAGAGGGGATGTGTTTGTAAAATAACCCCCAGGTTTTGAGAGTTCTCAATTTTCAAATCATATTTTTAAATTAAAAAAGGCTTTGTATGGGTTAAAGTAGGCACCAAGAGCTTGGTATGAGAGGCTTAGCACATTCTTACTAGAGAGGGAGTTTGTCAAGGGGAGCGTAGACACCACCCTTTTTCTTAGGAGAGTTGGAGATGATTTACTCAATGTTCAAATTTATGTGGATGATATACTCTTTAGATCTTCTTATAAGAATTTGTGTGATGAGTTTTCTAAAATAATGAGTAGAGAGTTTGAGATGAATTTGATGGGAGAGTTGTCCTACTTTTTGGGGTTTAGCATAAAACAATTGGAGGATGGAACCTTTTTAAATCAAATAAAATACATAAAGGATATTTTGAAGAAGTATGAGATGGATAAAGCTAAGCCAATTAACACTCCCATGACTTCTAGTGCTCCATTGGATAAGAACCCAAGTGGTAAGTCTGTTGATCAGAAGAAGTATAGAGGTATGATTGGATCCTTACTTTACTTGACTGCGAGCCGACCTGATATTATGTTTAATGTTTGCCTTTGTGCTAGATTTCAAGCTGACCCTAAGGAGTCCCACTTGACTGCAGTTAAGAGAATTTTTAGGTATCTTTTGGGGACCCAAGGCTTAGGGATTTGGTACCCTAGACACAACACTTATTTTGAGATTATTAGATTTTCTGACTCTGATTTTGGAGGATGCAAGGTGGATAAAAAAGCACTACTTGAACTTGTCAATTCATAGGACAGTCTCTGGTCTCATGGTCTAGTAGGAAGCAAAACTCAGTTGCACTTTCCACTGCTGAAGTTGAGTACATAGCTCTTGGAAGTTGTGTAGCTCAAGTCCTTTGGTTGAAACAACAGGTATTTAATTTAGGATTACCTGTAGGCACTATCTCAATCTTTTGTGACAACACTAGTGCCATATGCATCTCTAAGAATCCTATCCAACATTCAAGGACTAAGCACATTGACATTAGGCATCACTTCATTAGAGATCATGTGACTAAGGGAGACATTGAGTTACACCATGTGACAACTGAAAATCAACTGGCTGACATCTTTACTAAACCACTGGTCTTCGACACTTTCAGCTCTTTATGGATCAGATTGGGTGTGATTGACATAAATGCATAAAACCTGATCTTTAACTTGCTTTCTTTTGTTTTTGTTCTTTTTCTTTTAACTTGTTTTCTTTCTTTTGCTCTTTGTTTTCTTTTCTTTTTTCTTTTGCTTTGCTTTTAGTTTTTTTTTTTTTTTTGTGCTTTCTTGTGTGTGCTTTTCAAAGTTTAATTTTTAAAATCATCGATGAAATGATATCATTTGCCTTGTCCTTGCTTTTGAAAATTTGTAGTCAATGATTTTACATCACTTAATCTCTTAGATGGTAAAAATATTTTGTGATCGTGTCTCTTTCTCTAATCTATTTTAGTGGCATAATTTTCTTTTCTAATCAAAAATCTATTTCAAATTAAAGATTGTGTATGAAGTTAAGATCTTTTCTTAAGCTTGCTTAAGCAAATCTATCTTGTATTTATAATACTTAAAGTCTTTTTGTCACATAAAGATCCCTTGTTACTCTTGTCTTTGATTATTGATTCTGTTTGTGATAATTCTTCTTTATGTTAGAGAGAGAGCCCCTATTCTCTAATATCTAGATGATATACTCACAACTAAGCATTTTTTAAGAATTATAAAAGAGAATAGAGCTTGCAAAAATAAAAATAAAATAAATTGGCCAATGATGCCAACAAAAGATGCGCAATGACGCCAAATTGAAATATTATATATCATAAAGCAAAAGATGTACACAAGCACCAATCAATTGACAAGAGGTATAAAATGAGCCCACTAAAAAGTAAGCTCCTCTCTCTTTTCAAATCCTTTAAAAACTTAGAAGTTTTCATGTATCAATAGATTGACTTCGCTTGTTTTGAGATTGTGACAAATTTACTTTGATTCATTATTCTATAAGATATTTTTTCTTAAACCAAGTAATGAATTGAATCTTGTTTCTCATATCCAATTGATTTTTTGAGTTAGTTCATTGATTTTAAAAGACAATTCTACCTTAAGAAAAAGTCTGAGCTAAGGGTAATCATGATCGGATATTCTACCGTTCTTTGGATTATTGATATTGTTAACTCATTAACTCACAAGTTTTTAAAATCAATCACATGGAATATTACATTATCTTCTTGCCTTGGTAAATAAATTAAAAAAAATTGTTGTGGTTCTTGGTTCTCTCCTTTTTGAGATGTCAAAAGGGGGAGTAGTTTTAGGATGTTTTTTTTTTTTTCATTTTCAATTCTTGCACTTTCGATTTTACAATGTTGTTTAGTATTTTTCCATCATCAAAAAGGGGGAGATTGTTCCAAATTTATGTTCATGAACTATGTTTTGATGATTGGCAAACACTCTTACTTGACTTGGACTGTCTTTTACTACTGACTTTTCAGGAATCAAAGATCGGATGGAAAAACGGAGCAGCTCAGGATGGGGTAGATTAGGGTTGAGTCAATCTGTAATTTTATTTTTCCCCTCTTCATTCAAATGTAATCTTTGGTGGGACTAATGCTAATTAACCCTATACACACACACTTGAGAGACTTAGAATTTCTATTTTTACTCAAATCGGCCAGGACTATATTTTACATCATCCTGGACGATCGGGCTTAAAATAGAAAGTCTAATCAGGGATTCTTAATTAAGACAGCCGTCATTAACCAATCGGCCTGGATGATAAGTGTATCAGCCAGGACGATAAGCTTAACACAGAAAGAAATTGCCACCATAAATAATTAAGGTATTCTATATTTTTTATAATCGGCCTGGACGATCTTGGATCGGCCTGAACTATATTTTACAATTATTCCTTAATTGATCAGACAAATCAAGGAAGTAATTAAGGATGATTGATACGATCATATCGGTTTGGACGATCTCAGGATCGACCGGGCCGATCTGTTCAAAAACCTTAGTTACTTCTGGATGATAAATATTGGCCAGCTTTAATTCAGGGCGATGCTCTAGACGATTTTTCTCTGATTTATCTTGATCGGCTGGGACGATTGTGAGATTGTCCGGGATGATCAAGCAAATTTTTAATCATCCAATTTGCATTTAGGGCAATGCTCTGGCTGATCTTCTGAGATTTGTACTGATCGGCCAGGATGATGTCCATATCGGCCTGGACGACATTGTCGGCAACTTGCAATTAATGAGCTCCTTTGAAGCTCTTCTATTTAAGGGCTCTTGTTCAACATTTTTGAACAATCTTTTGCTGTTTCCTTGACCTGAGAAGACCTTGAGGAGAGAAAGAGAGAGAGAGAGAGAGAGAGAGAGAGAGAGAGAGAGAGAGAGGATCTTGTGAGGGGGAGCTTGTGAGGGGATTCACAAGGGTTGCTTCAAGGATCGCTCTGCTTCTTCTTCGTCTAGAGTTTCTTGTCTGTGGAAGGGTCGGTAGAGGTAAGGATTCAGCATCTGATTGTGGTTCTCTGCCAGCTTCAGGAGGAAGCAAAAGGAGATAGTTTCTCCGCCTTGTCGGGGTGGCAAAAAAGAGGTTCTTTATAAAGGCTTCTCCGCCTAGCTGTGGGGGCTAAATGAGAGTCACGATTGTAGTGCAATACTCGGAGGGCGCCTCCGGGGAGTGGATGTAGGTCAAGTTGACCTAACCACTATAAATTTCTGTGTTCTTGTTTCTTGCTTCCGTAGTTTAAATTTCCACGCTTATTTTTCTTGTGGTGTGATTTTGGTTTATGAGATTTTACTTCTTTGTGAAAATAATTTTTAAAATATCAATTCACCCCCCCTCTTGGTTAGCTTGGGCCAGTTCTACAGGGCTTAACATCCTTAACAAACTTTTAAGTGGTATTAGAGCGGGATTCATAAAAATTAGTTTGAAATTTTTTTGAATTTTGATCCATGGCTAACTTTGGGAATCGTAACACTATGGAAGGGTATTCTATTACCCGGCCTCCCATATTTGATAACCTACCTTTTGATTTCTGGAAACCCCGCATGTCAACGTTTTTACAATCTATTGATTATCGTATGTGGATGCTTATCAAAGAAGGTTATTCTCCACCTTCTCGTGAAATTAATGGTGTTAAAACTGAAATTGCTTTTACTGAATCGACTTTTGATGAAAGAGATTTAGCCCAATTAAATACAAAATGTTTGAACTATTTTTTCTGTGCTTTAAAATCTAGGATGACACCTACTTTTGATCAATTGCCAAAACCTAGGAAGAGGCATTATAACTCAAATCACTTACAAAGTTCACTACAGTACATATTGTCTATGGAGACCTAAGATGCATGATCCACAGCATACCACACATGTATTGCTTTCTAGTTTTCATAAGGAGGGACCCAAACCTGTTTGGTTTCCTATATCTAACATTTGATAATTTTGCAGGAGGGCTCTCACAAAAGTCATCGTGAGAGTATGTGGTACCTGGACAGTGGATGCTCTCGACATATGACTGGTGATGCCAATCAGTTTGTTGTACTAGAGTCCAGGACTGGAGGCAAGGTTACTCTTAGAGATAACACCACCAAGAAGGTGGTAGGTGCAGGTATAATTGGTAATTCCAAGAACCTTATGATTGAAAATATTTTGCTTGTAGATGGATTGATGCACAACTTGCTCAGCATCAGTCAACTCTGTGACAAAGGCTTCATCGTGTATTTTTTTATAAATTCATGCATTATAAGTTTAAGTAACAACACTATTTTGAAGGGAAAGAGGATCAACAACATCTACATGCTTGATTTAAATAACATTGAATGTGCTGCTTTGTTTTGCTTAAAAGCAGTGATTGATGATTCATGATTGTGGCACCGAAGACTTTATCATGCAAGTATGAAAACCCTTAGGAAAGTGACCCAAAAAGACCTAGTTAGAGGTGTCCCCAAACCCAAGTTTTCAAAAGACCACCTTGAATGCCTATCAACTAGGAAAGCAAGTCCACTCCACCTTTCACATGGATTTGTTTGGACTCATTAGCTCTGCCAGCTTGGGAGGGAAAGTCTATGGATTTGTAATTGTTGATGACTACTTGAGGTTCACTTGGACTAGATTTCTTTCACATAAAAATGAGTCTTTTGAGGAGTTTAAAACATTTTCTACTTGGATTCAGAAAAAGCTAGGTTGTGAGATATTGACCATCCATAGTGATCATGGGGGAGAGTTTGAGAATGATAGATTTGGTGATTTTTATGAGGACAATGGGATTAGCCACAACTTCTCAGCTCCTAGGACCCCTTAGTAGAACGAGGTAGCTGAAAGGAAGAATCGGACCTTGGTGGAAGCCGCTAGAGCCATGCTTGCTAAGTATTCATTTCCAAAATACTTTTGGGCTGAAGCGGTTAACACAACTTGTTATGTGTTGAATTGGGTGAATGTTAGAGCCAAATTAGAAAAGACACCCTATAAGATTTTTAAGGGTTGGACACCCAATCTTTCCCACCTTCATGTCTTTGGTTGTAAAGTTTTTATAAACAATAATTGAAAGTCTCACTTGGAAAAATTTGATCCTAAATCTAATGAAGGAGTATTCTTGGGATATTCTAGTGTTGGGAAGTCTTTCAGGCTGTTTAATAAGAGAACTTTGATTATGGAAGAGAACACCAAATGTAGTATTTGATGAGTCTGATCCTAGGAAATCTGGAGTTGAAGATGATGATGATGTTGGAGAGATTACAAGTGAAGTAGAAAATTTGGTGAAGGGGGTAGAACACCAAAATAATGAAGGAGTAGGACAAGTCACCCAAGCAGTAGAAAATATTGATTTGGATGAATGGGTTGGTCCTTCTCACAATTTGCCTAGAGATTGCAGATACTCTACAAGTCACCCCAAGGATTTGATCTTAAGAGACCCTTCTAGTGGAGTTAAGACTACATATGGACTTAGGAAGGAGGTGAACCACTCTGCCTTTATCTCAATGACTGAACCCACCACCATTAACCAAGCCCTTACTGATAAGTTTTGGATTTTAGCAATGCAAGAAGAATTAAATTAATTTGTTAGGAATGATGTTTGGGAGCTTGTAGAAAGACCTAAGGGACAAAGTGTAGTTGGGACAAAGTGGGTCTTTAAGAAAAAGGTGAATGATTCAGGAGTGGTGGTTAGGAATAAAGCAAGATTAGTGGCTAAGGAGTATAACCAAATTGAAGGGATAGACTTTGAGGAGACTTTTGCCCCTGTATCTAGATTGGAAGCCATTAGAATGCTATTAGCCTTTGCCTATTATAAAGGATTTAAGCTTTTTCAAATGGATGTCAAGAGTGTCTTTTTAAATGGGGAAATAAAAAAGGATGTGTTTGTAGAACAACCCTCAGGTTTTGAGAGTTCTTAATTTCCAAATCAATTTTTAAATTAAAAAAGGCTTTGTATGGGTTAAAGCAGACACCAAGAGCTTGGTATGAGAGGCTTAGCACATTCTTACTAGAGAGGGAGTTTGTCAAGGGGAGCGTAGACACCACCCATTTTCTTAGTAGAGTTGGAGATGATTTACTCATTGTTCAGATTTATATGGATGTTATACTCTTTGGATCTTCTAATAAGAATTTGTGTGTTGAGTTTTCTAAAACCATGAGTAGAGAGTTTGATATGAGTTTGATTGGAGAGTTGGCCTACTTTTTTGGGTTTAGCATAAAATAATTGGAGGATGGAACCTTTTTAAATCAAACAAAATACATAAAGAACATTTTGAAGAAGTATGAGATGGACAAAGCTAAGCCAATTAACACTCCCATGACTTCTAGTGCTCCATTGGATAAGGACCCAAGTGGTAAGTCTGTTGATCAGAAGAAGTATAGAGGTATGATTAGATCCTTACTTTACTTGACTGTGAGCCGACCTGATATTATATTTAGTATTTTCCTTTGTGCTAGATTTCAAGCTAACCCTAAGGAGTCCCACTTGACTGCAGTTAAGAAAATTTTTAGATACCTTTTGGGGACCCAAGGCTTAGGGATTTGGTACCCTAGACACAGTACTACTTTTGAGATTATTGGATTTTCTGATTCTGATTTTGTAGGATGCAAGGTGGATAGAAAAAGCACTTCATGAACTTGTCAATTCATAGGACAGTCTCTGGTCTCATGGTCTAGTAGGAAGCAAAACTCTGTTGCACTTTCCACTACTGAAGCTGAGTACATAGCTCTTGGAAGTTGTGTAGCTCTAGTCCTTTGGTTGAAATAACAGGTATTGGATTTAGCATAACATATAGGCACTATCTTAATCTTTTGTGACAACACTAGTTGCATATGCATCTCTAAAAATCCTATCCAACATTCAAGGACTAAGCACATTGACATTAGGCATCACTTTATTAGAGATCATCTGACTAAGGGAGACATTGAGTTACACCATGTGACAACTGAAAATCAACTGGCTGACATCTTTACTAAACCACTGGCCTTCGACACTTTCAGCTCTTTATGGATCAGATTGGGTGTGATTGACATAAATGCATAAAACCTGATCTTTAACTTGCTTTCTTTTGTTTTTGTTCTTTTTCTTTTAACTTGTTTTCTTTCTTTTGCTCTTTATTTTCTTTTCTTTTTCCTTTTACTTTGCTCTTAGTTTTTTTTTTGTGCTTTCTTGTGTGCTTTTTAAAGTTTAATTTTCAAAATCATCGCTGAAATGATATCATATGCCTTGTCCTTGCTTTTGAAAATTTGTAGTCAATGATTTTACATCACTTAATCTCTAAGATGGTAAAAATATTTTGTGATTGTGTCTCTTTCTCTAATCTATTTTTGTGGCATAATTTTCTTTTCTAATCAAAAATCTATTTCAAATTAAAGATTGTGTATGAAGTTAAGATCTTTTCTTAAGCTTGCTTAAGCAAATCTATCTTGTATTTATAATGCTTAAAGTCTTTTTGTCACATCAAGATCCCTCATTACTCTTGTCTTTGATTATTGATTCTATTTGTGATAATTCTTCTTTATGTTAGAGTGAGAGCCCCTATTCTCCAATATCTAGAAGATATACTCACAACTAAGCATTTTTTAAGAATTTTAAAATAGAATGGAGCTTGCAAAAAAGAAAAAAAATTGGCCAATGATGCCAACAAAAGATGCGCAATGACGCCAAATTGAAAAATTATATATCAAAAAACAAAAGATGTACACAAGCACCAATCAATTGACAAGAGGCATAAAATGAGCCCACTAAAAAAAAAAAGCTCCTCTCTCTTTTCAAATCCTTTAAAAACTTAGAAGTTTTCATGTATCAAAGGCTTGACTTCATTTGTTTTGAGATTGTGACAAACTTACTTTGATTCATTATTCTATAAGATATTTTTTCTTAAACCAAGTAATGAATTGATTCTTGTTTCTCATATCCAATTGATTTTTTGAGTTAGGTCATTGATTTTAAAAGACAATTCTACCCTAAGAAAAAGTCTGAGCTAAGGGTAGTCATGATCGGATATTCTACCATTCTTTGGATTATTTATGTTGTTAACTCATTAACTCACAAGTTTTTAAAATCAATCACATGGAATATTACAACATGTTCATGCCTTGGTTAAAAAAAAAAAATTTGTTGTGGTTCTTGGTTCCCTCCTTTTTGAGATGTCAAAAGGGGGAGTAGTTTTAGGATGTTTTTTTTTTTTTTTTTTTTTTGCATTTTCAATTCTTGCACTTTTGATTTTACAATGTTATTTAGTGTTTTATCATCATCAAAAAGGGGAAGATTGTTACAAATTCAGGTCCATGAACTACATTTTGATGATTGACAAACACTCTTACTTGACTTGGACTATCTTTTACTACTGACTTTTCAGGAATCAAAGATCGAACGAAAAAACGGAGCCAGCTCAAGATGAGGTAGATTAGGGTTGAGTCAGTCTGTAATTTTATTTTTCCCCTCTTGAGTCAATTGTAATATTTGGTGTGCATAATGTTAAGTAACCCTACACACACACTTGAGAGACTTAGAATTTCTATTTTTACTCAAATCGGCCAGGACGATATTTTACATCATTCTGGACGATCGGGCTTAAAACAGAAAGTCTAATCAGGGATTCTTAATTAAGACAGCCATCATTAGCCAATAGGCCTGGACGATACGTGTATCGGCCAGGACGATAAGCTCAAAATAGAAAGAAATTGCCGCCATAAACAATTAAGATATTCTATATTTTTGGTAATCAGCCAGGACGATCTTGGATCGGCTAGGATGATATTTTACAATTATGCCTTAATTGATCAGACAAATCAAGGAAGTAATTAAGGATGATTGATAAGATCATATCGGCCTGGACGATCTCAGGATCGGCCAGGCCGATCTGTTCAAAAACCTTAGTTACTTCTGGACGATAAATATCGGCCAGCTTGAATTCAGAGCGATGCTCTGGACGATTTTCTTCTGATTTGTACTGATCGGTTAGGACGATTGTGAGATCGTCCAGGACAATCAAGCAAAATTTCAATCATCCAGTTTACATTCAGGGCGATGCTCTGGCTGATCTTCTGAGATTTGTACTGATCGGCCAGGACGATGTCCATATCGGCCTGGACGATATTGTCGGCAACTTGCAATTAATGAGCTCCTTTGAAGCTCTTCTATTTAAGGGCTCTTATTCAACGTTTTTGAACAATCTTTTGCTGCTGCCTTGACCTGAGAAGATCTTGAGGAGAGAGAGAGAGAGAGAGAGAGAGAGAGAGAGAGAGAGAGAGAGAGAGAGAGAGAGAGAGAGAGAGAGAGAGAGAGAGGATCTTGTGAGGGGGAGTTTGTGAGGGGATTCACAAGGGTTGCTTCAAGGATCGCTCTACTTCTTCTTCATCTAGAGTTTCTCGTCTGTGGAAGGGTCAGTAGAGATAAGGATTCAGCATCTGATTGTGGTTCTCTGCCAGCTTCAGGAGGAAGCAAAAGGAGATAGGTTCTCTGCCTTGCCAGGGTGGCAAAAAGAGGTTCTTTGTAAAGGCTTCTCCGCCTAGCTGTGTGAGCTAAAGGAGAGTCACGATTGTAGTGCAATACTCGGAGGGCACCTCCGGGGAGTGGACGTAGGTCGAGTTGACCGAACCACTATAAATTTATGTGTTCTTGTTTCTTTGTTTTGCACTTTAAATTTCCGCGCTTATTTTTCTTGTGGTGTGATTTTGATTTATGAGATTTTACTTCTTTATGAAAAGAATTTTTAAAATACCAATTCACCCCCCCCCCCCCCCCCCCCCTCTTGGCTAGCTTGAGTCAGTTCTATAGGGCTTAACATCCCTAACAAAATTTCATGCGCATCTTTTGATTTGACGCCATTGGTCTTTTTTTTTTGTAAGTTAGATATCTTTTCAAAACTCTTAAATACTCTCAGTTGTGAGTATAACTTCTAAATATTAGAGAAGAAAAACTCACACTCTAATATAAAGAAGAATAAACCACAAAGTAGAAATAAAATAATATGATAAATACGATGACAATATTATGAAAAAACTTGAAAGTAATATAAAGAATTTGAATATTATAAATATAAGATAAATTACTGTAGAAAGATAGAAAAGATCTCAATCGTAAAATTCAATTATTAATTTGAGATAGACTTTTATTTAGAAAAGAAAATTATACTA
This sequence comes from Dendrobium huoshanense, assembly GCA_016618105.1. NCBI lineage: Eukaryota > Viridiplantae > Streptophyta > Magnoliopsida > Asparagales > Orchidaceae > Dendrobium > Dendrobium huoshanense. Next base: position 41,894,695 of record CM028356.1, read on the forward strand.
GTAAAGGGAGGTTAGAGGAAGAGAAACAATCAATGATTTTTCTCTCTTTAACTAATTTAGAGATGTAAAACATTGACTACAAATTAAAAAAAAAAATTAAAATATGGCATAAAATATCATTTCAGCAGTGATAAAAAAAAAACTAAAATAATAGAAATAAAAAATAAACATAAAAGGAAATAAAAGCTAGTATAAAGTAAAATAAATAAAGTGAAACAAAAATTGCAATAAAACAAAAAATTCAAAATTCAATAAACATCAAGTTCATGCATTTATGTTAATCACATCCAATATGGTCCTTAAGATGCTAAAAGTGTCAAAAGCCAATACTTTAGTAAAGATATCAACCAATTGATTCTCAATTATCACATAATGTAACTTAATGTCTCCTTTGGTCATATGGTCTCTAATAAAGTGATGTCATATGTCAATGTGTTTGGTCCAAGAATGTTGGATAGGATTCTTAGAGATACAGATGGCACTAGTGTTGTCACAAATGATTGAAATTATTCCTATAGGTAATCCTAAATCCAGAATTTGTTGCTTCAACCAAAGGACTTGAGCCACATAACTTCCTAAGGAAATATACTTAGCGTCAATGATGGAAAGTGCAATAAAGTTTTGTTTTCTACTAGACCAGGAGACTAAAGACTATCATATAAATTGGAAAGTTTTGAAATTTCTCTTTCTATCTACCCTACATCCTATAAAATTAGAATCAGAATATCTAATAATCTCAAAAGAAGTATTGTGCCTAGGATACTAGATTCCTAAGTTTTGGGTCCCTAAAAGATATCTAAGAATTCTCTTAACTGCAGTCAGGTGGGATTCTTTAGGATTAGATTGAAATATAGCACAGAGACAAACACTAAATATTATATCAGGTCGACTAGTAGTCGGGTAAAGTAAAGATCCAATCATCCCTCTATATTTATTTTAATCAACAGATTTTCCTTATGAGCTCTTATCCAACTGAATATCAGAAATCATGAGAGTATTTATTGGCTTGGTTTTATCCATTTCATATTTCTTCAAGATGTCCTTAATATACTTTGATTGACTTATAAAGGTTCCATCATCTAATTGTCTTAAGCTAAACACTAAAAAGTAGGATAACTCTATGTAATCTCTCCAACACCATCTTCATCCTTAACACTAGACTCCTTAGGATCAAATTCATCAAATACTATATGAGTAGTTTCCTCCACCACCAAAGTCCTCTTATTAAACACTCTAAAGGATTTTCCCACACTAGAATATCCTAAGAACACTCCATGAGATTTTAGGTCAAATTTTCATAGGTGTGACTTCTCATTGTTAAGAATGAAACCTTACGACCAAAGATATGAAGGTGAGAGAGAGTGGGTTTCTTACCCTTAAAGATCTCATAGACCTTATTCAACACATAACAAGCTGTGTTTATCACTTCAGACCAAAAATATTTTGGAAGTGAATACTTAGCAAGCATGGCTCTAGTGGCCTAAACTAAGGTCCTGTTCTTTTTTTTTTTTCAGCTACCCTATTCTACTAAGGGGTCCTATGAGCTAAGAAGTTGTGACTAATCCCTTTATCCTAAAAAAAGTCTCCAAATCTCTCATTTTCAAACTCTCCCCCATGATCATTATGGATGGTCAAGATCTCATAACCTAACTTTTTCTGAATTCAAGTGGAGAAGGATCTAAACTCATCAAAAGACTCACTCTTATGTGACAAAAATCTAATCCAAATGAATATCGAGTAGTCATCGACAATCACAAATCCAAAAACTTTTCTCCCTAAGCTGGCAGTCCTAATGGGTCCAAATAAATTCATCATGTTAAGGACTTTTAAAGATTTAGAGGAGCTAATATCCTTAATGGAATGGAAAGAGGAATGAACTTGCTTCCTTAGTTGTCAGGCATCACAAAGCTGGTCTTTAGAAAACTTAAGCTTGGGGACACCTCTAACTATGTCTTTTTAGATTACTCTCATAAGGGTTTTCAAGCTGGCATGACTTAATCTCCTGTGTCATAACCAAAAATCATCAGCAGCAGTTTTTAAGCAAAATGAAGAAGCACATTCAATGTTATTTAAACCAAGCATATAAACATTGTTAATCTATGTTTCCTGTAAATAGTGTTATTATTCAAGCTAATAATGTATGTATTTACAAAAAAAATTATGATGAAGCCCTTATCGCATAGTTGACTGATGCTTAGTAAGTTGTGTTTCAATCCATCTACAAGCAAAACATTTTCAATCAAAAGGTTCTTAAAGTTTCTGATTATACATGCACCCACCACTTTTCTAGTGGTATTATCTCGAAGAGTAACCTTGTCTCTAGCTCTGTACCATAGCATAATAAATTGATCGGCATCTCCAATCATCTGTCATAAGCATCCACTGTCCAGGTACCATATGCTCTCACGAGGTCTTTGGCGAGAGCACACCAAAAAAGTCATCAAATGTTAGATTTAGGAACCCAAATAGGTTTGGGTTCCTTCTTATGAAAAGAAGAATACAATGCATATGTGTTATGCTGTGAATCATATAATTTAGGTCTCCACACCCAATGTGTACTATGGTAAATAGTGCAAGTGTGTGAAATGTGTTCTAGCATGCCACATGAAAAATATCTATTACCAGGAAAAAGATTTACTGATCTGTTTGGGTTATAATGCCTCTTCCTAGGTTTTGGCTTTAGATCAAGTGTGAATATATTCCTATTTCTCTCAAGTGCATTCAATTTAGCTTTAAACCTTGAGTTAACACTTTATAAAATAGTATTATCAATATTTAAATAGTGCTCCCTATGCTCAAATTCTTCAATATAAGTTTTAAAATCAGTTTCAAATGAGGTGTAGGATACTTTCAAAGAATTATGCTCAACAATCAACTCAGAATGCTTTTTATTCAATTCATTAAACTCATCAAGTAATAACACGTGATTGCTATCAATTTGAGTGTGATCTTTACTTAAAATTTTATGCTCTTTTTGTAAATTTGAGAAATCCAATTTCAGACTAGCATGAATTTTCTTAAGTTTCCTATTTGATGCATGAATATTTTCACAAATGTCAAGTAATTGATTATAGGTTGGTTCACATACCTTTCTTGATCAGACTGACAAAGATGATCACCCATCAAGAATAAGTTTGTTGTCTCCTCTTCAGCTTCAGTCTCTGATGAGTCAGATGCAGAATCCGCCTAGAAAGCCTTTTGGAACCGCTTCTTATCATTGTCTTTCCTAAACTTGGGTTTCATCTCACCCTTCTCCTCACTTGGGTGATTCTTAAGTGTAGGACAATCAGCTTTGACATATCTAGGCTTCCTGCATTCAAAATAAATAACATCAGAAGAACTTTTATAATTTTTGCTACCCTTACCTTTGTTCCATTTCTAATGGTACTTGTGATTCTTTCTTAGAAAACTTTTAAATTGCCTTGTGATTAAAGAAACATTATCACTTTTAGACCTAGAAGAATCTATGTCTTTGTTTTTAGCCTTCAACGCCATAGTTTTCTCCTTCTTTCGCTCACCTGCATCAAGTTATCTTTGGTTCACTCCTTGTTCGTAAGCAATGAGTGATCCAAGTAAGTTATCAACAGAATAAGTATTCAAATCTTTGGATTCAGTAATTACAATGATCTTAACATCAAAGGAAGAAGACAAACATCTCAAAATTTTATTCACTCTTTCATAGTTAGTTAACTCTCTTCCGAAAACATGCAATGAGATGACAATTTGAGTAAACATTGTATACATTTTAGAAATTAATTCAGAAGATTTTATACAAAAAAAGGTTCATAGTCATGCAATAAAATATTCAACCTAAATTGTTTAACTTCGTTGGTTCCTTCATAAGTAATGCACAATTTATCCTAAATTTCTTTACCAGTAGCACAAGTTGAAACACGTATATAATCTTCCAATTTTAAAGCACAAAAAAAGTTTAAACCTTTGCATTAAGTTGTACTAAATCTCTATCATCAAAGGTCCATTTAATAAAAAGAAGTTCAGTTTTAATGCCATTAATTTCATGAGTTGGTGGTGAATATCCAACTTTAATAAGAATCCACATGAAATAGTCAATCGATTATAAAAATGTAGACATGAGAGTTTTCTAAAAATCTAAAGAAATATTATCAAACAAAGGTGGTCATGTGATAGAATATCCATCCGCAGTATTACGATAACCAAAGTTAGCCAATAATTGAAATTTAAAAGTTTTTAAAAACTAAATTTTATGAATCCCGCTATGATACCACTTAAAAGTTTGACAGGGATGTTAAGCCCTTATGAATTAGTGGTAAGGCTAACCAAGAGGGGGGTGAATTGGTATTTTAAAACATTATTTAAGCAAAAACACAATCACAACCAAAGCAAGATTCACCAAAGAAATCAAAGTGCGAAAATTTAAATACGGAAACACAATAAGAAAGAATACACCATATTTTATAGTGGTTCGATCAACTAGACCTACGTCCACTCCCTGGAGCCTCTCTTTTGAGTATTACACTAAACAATGTGTCTCTCCTTTTCCTCCCACAATAAGGCAGAGAAGCTCATACAAAAACTTGTTTCCACCAACCCATGTGAGGTAGAGAACCCAACTTCTTTTGTTTCCTCCTGAAGAAGGCAGAGAACCTAACTCCTTATGCTTCCTCCTGAAGTAGATAGAGAACCTCGATCAGATGCTAAAGTCGACCTCTCTAAAACCCAAAGGAACTAAGAATGATGATCGGAGAAGACGATGACAAATCCTTGCTTGGAGAAACCTTTGTGAAACCCCTCACAAACTCCCCTTCATAAGATCCTCTCTCTCTCCCTTGCTCTCCAAGTCCTCTTGGCTCTCTCAGGTCAAGACAACATTAAAAGATACTCTCTTGGGTAAAATAAGAGGTCTTATATATAAGAGCTTTAGAATAACTCTTAATTACAACAAACTAACATTATCATCCAGGATGATATAAATATCATCCTGTACAACATTATAAATTTAGTTCAATCAGCCAGGATGATTTAGGACGATCAGAAGGTTTTTGTTTATATCATCCAAGATGACAGGATATCATCCTGTATGATTAGTACAAGTCATTAACAATTTTCCAGATTATCACCCTCAATAGATGTCTGAATGATATAAAAATAACATGATCCTCTAGGCTGATCTCACGATCGTCCTGGACGATTAATGTAATTCAGTACATATCGTCCAGATCATCACTTGAATAGAACCAAGCCGATGTTTGATCATCCAGGAATTACTAAGTATTATGAACTGATCGTCTCGGTCGATCCTAAGATGGTCCAGGATGATATGATCGAGCAATCAAACTTTAATTACTTTCCTTAATTTCTAGATTAATTTTAGGCATAATTATACTTCATCATCTAGGATGATGTCCTAGATGATGTCCTGGATGATGTCCAAAAATAAAAGATACCTAAATAAATCTGGCGACAGATTCTTTCTGATTTAAGCCTATCATCCAGGTCGATGATAACATCGTCCGGGATGATATGTTTAATAATGGCTGTCTTAACCAGGATGCCCTAATTAGGATTTTTATTTTTAACTGATCATCCAGGCAATCCAGGCTAATTTTTGAATCATCCCAGATGATGTGATCAAAAATAGAAAACTCTAAAATAGTCAAAAAAAAAATAAATTTCGCAAGTGTGTGTGTGCAATGTTACTTAGTATCAGGATCCATATTATTACAAAGGACTCAAAAAAAGGTAAAAGTCACATGTCGTACATTATAAACTAACTCAGTCCTAATATACCCAATCTTGAGCTGGTTTAATTTACAATTTGATCTTGTGGACTTGAAATGTTAGTAGGCAAGGCAGTCGTAGAGAAATAAAATATTTGCTATCATCAAAATTCTATTCTCTGAAATCAGATTCGCAACCGTAGCTGTCCACCGGACCGTATCTTACTTGGCTGCCCGCCCGACTACATCCTGCCTGCCCACCCAGAGCTGCTCCCATGTCTGACCGTATTGACCAGCAGCCTGCCCTAGCCCGCCCTGCCTAAGCTCAAAAGCCGCCTTCCTGCTCCACCACGCCCCCCCCCCCCACACTACCTGGCGCCTACCCACGTTGCCCGCCTGCGCATTAACTCTCCCATGATTCGAACCACAAACCTGTTTGGATTTTAAGTTCTCAACTAGTTTGATGAAGAATAAAATGTGTACATCAAACTATTTTTTTATTTTTCATCAAACTTGATGAAGAATAAATTGTGATGACTAAGAGGTCGAAAATGTCATGTTGGAGGGGATTTCTAGAGAGAGAACGTCTGGTTTTTTTCTATAGAGAGAATTCAAATTTCGCTCTCCCGAGCTTCTTGCGCGCGGCTGAGAGCATCGCCGCCGGGAGTTCATCGGTGTTTCGTGCTGATGTAATGGAGGTCCCGCGGCACTCTGCTAGTCTTCGTAGTGGTAGCAAAGGAAGGATCGGTGTGGTAATCAAAGAGGGGGCAAATTTACAGATTCGTCCGGCCTTGGTTGAAGGTAAGGGTAAGAAGATCTTGAAAGATAGCTCTGATGTTCAGTATAATCAAATTGCTTTTGGGAATGTTGGTATAACAAACTCGGATTTTTCTGGTTCTTTGGAGATGGAGGAACCGATCTTGAAGGTTAAAGGTTTTTCTAGCTCGATCAGAGATAGTCAAGTCCCTATTGTCATTGCTGATGAAGAAAATTTTGAAAATCAAGAGGGGAATGGTGAAAGGAATACAGGTGGTAAAGATGAATTAATTAAAGAAATTTTGGAGAACAAATTACTTGAAGACAATGAACAAAGTAACATCAGTAGGACTGAAGGAATGAAACCGAAACATATCAAGATTATGTTTGATTCAGAAAAAGTAGAATTATCTGAAGATGGAATAGCTGTCAAGCAAAATCCGGTGCAGGAATCTAAGAATTATGATGTTCTGAAGCATTCTATTGTGATCAAGGTTCTTGGTAACAATATACCATTCTCTGTATGTAGTGTGGAACTGAGAAGACAATGGAATAAGTTTGGTGGATTCCATATGACTACAATTGTCATGAATTGGATTCTTTGCTCTTTCCAAAAAAATGAAGTGGTAGAAGAGATTTTAAATGGAGGACCATGGTATGTGAATGGAAGCATTGTTTGTATGGATAGGTGGTCTCCGGCTTTTGATCCCTACTCTTTCAAAGGAATCTCTGCTCCTATTTGGATCAGGTTCCCTTGTCTTCCACTGTACTGCTGGGATGAAGACAATTTGTCAAGGATTGCCTCTCGTTTTGGTACGCCAATGTACTTGGACGGGAATACTTTCAGATGGGGGAAGCGAGAATTTGCCCGAATCTGCGTAAAGATCGATCTGGAGAAGAAACTGCCAAATGGAGTATGGATAGAGGGAACAGCGGGTAGATTTTTTCAGCGTGTTGAATACGAGAAAATCCATTCTCTCTGTTATCAATGTGGTTGTGTGGGACATGATGTAAAGGAATGACCACTTAAGGTTGCTCATGGGATCAAAAATCAGATGGAGAAGAAAACAGAGAATACTGAAGATATTTTTTAAAAAGCAGAGAATGAGAATATAGAAGTGATAAATAATTCAGAATATGGTCCATGGATACATGTCAATTTTAAAAACAGGAAATTTATCAAAGGAGGAGTAGAAGGTAAAGCTAAGGAAGACAATAATAGAAGAAAACCTGAAAATAGAGGAGGTGCGGATTGCTTGAATAACATCCAGCATCAGATTGTAAATGATAAGGCGAATTCAGATAGAATGGAGAAGATTGTGGATACTGGAACATCAAAAATAAAGATAAGTAATACTAATCTCAAGAATGTAGATATCATTATTAATAACAAGTTTGATGTGCTGAATGATGAAGATCAAATGGAAATGATGGGATTTCCAAATGCCAAGTGTGATTCACAAATAAAGGACCTGAATTATGTTGCTTCATATATGAGGAAGAATAATACAACAGCTTGTTCAAATGGGCCTTATAAAACTAAATTTGCAAAGGAATTAAAATCCTTAGGTCCGATGGATTCTGATATGAAGAAGAAAAAATAGAGATGGAAGAATGAGTTCCAGAAGTGGGGTAGATCGCCCTACAACTTAATGTATTTGTTACTTTTTTTGGAATTGCAGAGGGGCTAGGAAAAAAGAGGCCGCTCTGTATTTGAAAGAGATGATTAGAGATCAAGACATAGTTTTCATTGGACTCATGGAAACGAAGGTGAGTTGTATGGAAAGGAAGGATATAGATTGTCTCATAGGAAAAGATTGGGAATTCTTCCATTTCCCGACTGAATCGTCTTTCAGGAGGTTTACTGGTGCTTTGGAACATGAAGATTGTTAATTTTACAGTTAATGACTCATCTCCCCAAATGATTGTTGGTGATCTTTCTATTCCAAATTTGGGAATTTGGAAAGTTGTTACGGTTTATGGAAGTAGATGCTGTAAATACAGAGAATCTCTATGGAGTCATCTTGGGAATCATATGGATGATTCTATCCCATCTATCATTGGTGTGGGGATTTCAATTGTATATTGAACAAAGAAGAAAAGAGAGGAGGTAAGATATTTCTTTTCTCCAAGGGACCAAAAGATATGAGGATGTTTATGACAAATTATGACTTTCATGATGTGGGTTTTGTTGGACCAAGATTCACTTGGTGCAATAACAAAGATGGTGCTTATAGAATTTGGGAGAGGCTTGATAGATGTATTGTGAATACGACTGCCCTTCAAAAGCTTCCTACTGCTGTTATAAATCACCTCGCGAGAGTAGCCTTGGATCACAGCCCTATTGCTTTCAAAATGGATGATAAGGTTCATAGCAAACCTAAAATCATTAGATTTGAGGACACTTGGAGATCGTATCCTGCAGGTAAAAGTGTCGTGTATCATAATTGGAAGAAAAATGATTATGGTGATGAAGGAATGGTGCTTCAAAGGAAGATTTCTAGAACGTTGAAAGCCTTGTTCTATTGGAGTAAAAACAAGTGTAAAAACTTGAATTTACTTAAAAATGATCTTAAAAAGGAGATTTTTGATCTTCAGCATAAAGAAGCTATGGGAATTGATTGGTCTGATCAAGACCTTATTATACTTAGGAGCAAAATTCATGCTCTTAATGTTACTTTGAAGAGACTTTCAACTTGGTGGAACCAACGAGCAAAAGCGAGATGGCAAGAGGAAGGAGACGAAAATTCAAGAATGTTCCACAGTTTTGCTACTTCAAGAAGAAACAATAATAGAGTTAATCAAATCAAAGACATTCATAATAAGCTTCAAGTGGATGATGATGAAATTGAGAAGATCTTCATTGATTATTTTGAATCTAAATGGCAATCCAGAAACTGTAAGCTTGAAGGTTGGCCCGAAATCAGTGAACATCAAAAGTTGTCAGCTGATGATATTGAAGATCTTAGTGCAGAATTCTCGGTCAATGAACTTCAGCACTCGGTTTTTCAACAAGGCAACAATAAATCTCCAGGTATGGATGATCTCACATATTCTTTTTACAAATGCTATTGGGAAATCGTTTGGAAAGAGCTATGGAATGCCATTAACCATTTTTTGATTTCTGGACACATGAGGGAGGATTGGAAAGACACTTTAATTGTATTGATTGCTAAGGTGAAGAACCCTTTACTTCCTTCCAACTATAGGCCAATTAGTCTATGTCAGACTAATTACAAGATTGCAGCTACTATGATAGTTAACAGGCTGAAGAAAATTATTCCCAAGATGATTACTGAAGAACAAGTAGCCTTCATCCCAGGTAGATCTATTTCGGAACATTGCCTTCTTGCTCAAGAGATCTTCCACAAATTCAAAATTTCTAAGCACAGGAAAGGATTAATGGCACTGAAATTGGATATGGAGCAGGCTTATGACAGCATGGGATGGCCAACTCTTAAGCAAATTCTTTGTTGGTTTGGCTTCCCCTCTCTTTATTCCTCACTTATTTTGGAATGTATGGTGAATGTAAGATTTTCCATTATTATTAATGGAAAATATTCAAAGTGGATGAATGCTTGTAGCGGCTTTAGACAAGGAAGCCCACTCTCTCCTTATTTGTATATCATGTGCTCTCAATTATTATCCAACTCCTTAAGGCAAAAGGAAGGTGATATTGGTATTCAAATCTCTCCAAGAGGTCCGAGAATTTCCCACCTCATGTATGCAGATGATGTTCTTATCTTCTTCCAAGCTTCAAAATTGTTAACTAAGAATCTTAAGAAGATTATTGAAGAGTTTTGCAAGTGGACAGGGCAAAGTGTCAACATCAATAAATCACAAATTATTTTTGGTAAGAATGTTAACCGCCAAGTGAAGAAGAAGCTTACCAAAGTTTTTGGTTTTAAAGAGGTTAAGGAGTTAAACTACCTTGGGATTAAAATTTCTCTTACTAAATTGAAGGCAGCAGATTTTCAAGATCTTCTTGTCAATGCTATGGAAAGACTTAATGTTTGGGGTAAGAAGTCTATTTCTTTGGGAGGTAAAGTAACTCCCATCAAAAGCTCATACTTAACTATGGCAAATTTACTAATTACACATACTTTGGTTCCAAAAAGTGTGTTGTATAATTTGGAGAAATGTTGTAGAAGCTTCATTTGGGATAAAAAAGATGGAGGTCATAGTAAACATTATGTGGCTTGGGAGGAGCTATGCAAACCAAAAAGATTTGGTGGACTTGGTTTGCAATCACCCATTATGAAGGCTGGTTCATTGAGAGCAAATCTGGCTTGGAACTTCAATCAAAATCCGGATACTTTATTACACAGATCTATGGAGGCTAAATATGGAAGGAATTTCATAAACAACAGAAACAAAAAATATACTTCTAAGGCTTGGAGTATCTTAGTTGATGGAGGCAAAAACCTGAGAGATATTACCAGATGGAAAATCGATAATGGAAGAGAAATAAGTATCCTGGATGATATTTGGGTGCTTGATAGATGCATAAACGAATGGACAACACTTGTTGATTGTAATTCATTGGAAAGAATGTATGTCCAGCAGCTTTTGAAGGAAGATGGTCAGTGGAATTGGCAATTTATTCAGAATGTCTTCCATCCAGATTTTGTGAAATTGATTAACCAAACTCGAACTAATCCACATGAAGACGATAGGATGGAACTGTAGAAGACCTGCTCGGGTATGACTGTTTCTGCATTATCATTTGAACATTTCCTGAAGTGTAGATACAATTATAAAGAAGATGCTTACTGTAAATGGCTTTTCAAACTAAAGCTTAGTAAAAAAGTGGAAATGTTTTGGTGGGGAATTGGAAATTCTGCTATACTTACCAATCGTTTTCTCAGCAGTTGTGGAATTTCGGTGAACAATACTTGTGCTAGAGGCTGTGTACAAGTAGAAAACTATGAGCACATTGTGGTACATTGTAAATTATTAACTTAGATCATTTTGAAAGTTAGAGAATGGGGCATCCACATTCCTATCTTCAACTCTCTGGATCATTGCATTCACGAATTAAAGAGGCTATCTGTTACTCATATTGGAATTGTCAAGGTTTATTGCACCATTGTTTATTATTCATGGAGAAATAGAAATGAAGTAAAACATGGTAAAAATGCATTACCGTGCTACTTGGTTGCTGCAAATGCTTTGTCAGCTTCTCACAACAATTCTTCTCCTTATCTTTCCAACTGGGGTACTAACCTCCCTAGGGAGCTCATGACACTTGGTGCCCCCCACCGAAAGATTGGTTAAAAATTAATGTGGATGCATCTTTACTCTCCTCTGGAATGGCTGGTATAGGTGGTATTTTCAGAGACTATAGAGGGAGTTTATTCTTGCTTTTGGAAAGAAATTGATTCATTGGGACATTGCCCAATTGGAGCTGAAGGCGGCATTCACGGTGAATGACTATGTTAAAGATTGGATGCTTGATTTCAAAGGTGTGATTGTGGAAAGTGACAACATCAATGCCATTACATACCTTCAGAATTCTTTAAAGTCTAATAAGTGCAATTTGGATAACAATTTGTTCAAGGATTCTTTCTTCCTCAACTACTTCAATAAGGTTCTCTTTATACATGCTTATAGAAATTGTAATAAAGTAGCAAATCTTTGTGCTACTTTAGCTTTAGATAATAGTTTCTTCTTTGATAGTTTTTCTTTTGATGATATTCATCCCTTGTTAGCTAAGTTAATCAAGGAAGAATATCATCCTCTTAACGATTGTACTTAGTATCTTTGCTTTCTAATGCATTTGGCATTTCATCAAAAAAAAAAAGAAGAATAAAATGTGTTGTAAAGCAAACTATTTTAAATTTTTATAGAAATTTATAGAAATAAAATTAAATAAATTTAAAACTTATTTTAATTATTTATAATACAAACTATTTTATATTTATATATAATATTATAATTAACTATTAAAATAAAATATTAAAATTAATAAATAATTAAAATAAGTTACTTAATTAACAATTAAGTAAAATAAGTTATTAATTTTATAATAAATTAATTATTAATTTAATAACTTTTTATATTACTTAAAAATACTTTAAAATAAAATATTAAAGTTAGTAATAAATTATTAAATTTATAATTAATTAAAATAAGCTGTAAAATTTTTAATTAGGAAGATTTTTTTTCCAGAAAATTTTAAATATGTCGAAAATTTCGCCGGTAATGGGCAGTTTTTCTGTAGTGCTTATTTAGCCTAATGTCGTGGTGCTATAACTTCTAATGTCATAGTGCCACAACTAAAACTCCCAAACTTCCAAGACTTTACCCCCAACATCATTCAACACCACCAAGCTGCCACACTTCGCTCAAAACCCACTTTTCCTCTTTTTTTTTTTTTTTTAGAGCATGGCATCGAAATGCCAACTATTGGAGTTGTAATGGTTGCAAATTTTCAACTTCTATTTTTTCACTTTCTAAGCCCACATTTTTTAATTCTTCTATTTTTCATTCAATTGTGGCATACTCATAAATTCTAAAATAGTTAAAATTATAATTAGGATTAGATAATTACTAAGATCTTAGGTGATGGATGTTATAATACAGTCCCAACTGGACTTCTACACCTTGATCATGGTCATAGTATTAACCTTAAAAAGGTTCTAAAGGTATAAAACATACCAATATTCAACTTTAATTTGGGGTACACATGACATTCACCCCCTTTTAATCAAGGTATAGGTGATCTTAGGAGGTTTTATTCAATCTCTTCCATGCAGATTAATGTCGAAGAATAATACTCTGACAAACAACCTTGAATATGTCAATCATCCTTAGTAAATTTTCTCAATCTCCTTTACACATGTTAATTCAATCTAGTAATGCTATAACAAAAATCCAAAGAAGGCTTATCGATTAGGTAGCCTAAATGGAAAGCAAGTAATAATCCTCACTAAAAAGACCCAATGGGGGCAAGTGCCATAAAGGGTATCCACTCAAAACCCTAAGAAGGCATGCCCATGAGGAAGCCTCAAAGGGAATATAATAGTGAATAGGGTTCTCAATAAAAAGATTTCATGAGAGTAATTAGTTAACAGATCTCCACTAATTCCAAAATCTCAGAAGGTAAATGCCCCATAAGTATTAAGATTATTAAAAAATCTTTAAAGGTAAAAGCTTCAAAATAAACATGTTTATGCAAAACTTTAGAAGGAAAAACCTCAAAATGTATATGTACACCAAATCTTAGAAGGCATAAACCTTATAAGGTAGATGATTATTAAAAAACCTCAGAAGATATAAACATTAGAAGGTATAGGTAAATAAAAAACCTTAGGAGGCTAAAAGCCTCAAAATATACAAATAAATAAAAATATTATAAGGCTTAAAGCATTGAATGTATAAGTTTTTTCAATTCTTCATAAACCTCGGAAGGTAAGAGCCTCAAAGGTTCAGGACTATCCACAAATTAAACTTTTAAAGGCAAAGGCCTCATAAGGAATAAGTGTACGCAAAATCTTAGAACATATAAATTTCAAGAGGAATATGTGCATCTAAAATCTCAAATGGCATAAGCCTCATAAGATATAGAATTATTCAAAAATCTAAGAAGGTAAACATAAATCAAAAACCTTAGAAGGTTCAAAGCTTCAACAAGTATATGCGCATAAAAATATCAAAAGGCTAAAATCCTCAAAAGACAAATATATCTTCGATTCTTCAAATATCTTAGAATGCTAAAAGCTATAGAAGAAATAAATTTCTCTAATCAAAATGGTCTAGTTGGGAAAAATATCTCGAAGATGCATAAAAGACTTGGTTTTCTCTACAGGGTAAGTTTATAAACCAGAATTGTTCTTACTTAAAGATGGAGCATTCATTACTTCAACTAATTAAAGTCAAACATCAATTAAGCTTAAATAAACATCTCAAATCCATATACATGATTATTGGACTTACATTATGTCAAAATAATAAATTTTAAAATTTGGCATCAAATTCTAACAAATGGTTTTTCATCTAAGAGATTAATGCAAGGAGTTGAAGATAAAATTTTATAAATTGAAGTAATTTCATTAACTTCATTGTTACATCAAACACTGTAAAGATTTTTTTTGTGATAATTGTCTCTCTATCAAGAGAAAATTTGGAGCTTTATAATATGATTAAAAGTCTCTCAAAATGTAGACATTTAAATTTATTTTAATATGTAGATCAAACCTCCATCGTCAGGATATAATTCTTAAGCATTACTCAGAACGCCGCATAAAAAATAATTTATTCTCTATAGAGTGAGACATTGGAGCTTGAAAGTGGATACCGCCTATTCAATATAATGGAATGTCTCTCTTGAGAGAATAAATGGAGAAGAGAAAGGGGCAAGAGAAACTTGTTCTCTACAAAGAGTGGCATTAGAACTTGAAAGGGGATAGAGTCTATTCAATATAATAAAATGACTCTCTTGAGAGAAGAAGTGGAGAAGAGAAAGGGGAGAAAACAACTCGATCTCTAAAGAGATGGGCATTGGAGATTGAAGGGGGATATTGCCTATTCAATGCAATGGAATGCCCCTTTTGAGGGAAAAAATAGTGAAAAAAAGGAGAAGAGAAGAAGGCAAGAGAAACTCGTTCTCTAAGAAGAGGGGCATTGGAGTTTGAAAATGGATACTATCTATTCAAGACTGTGAAACATCTCTCTTGAGAGAAGTGGTGGAGAATTGAAAGGGGGTAAGAGCAACACATTTTCTAAAGAGAAGAAAACTGAATCTTAAAAGATGATACTGCTTATTCAAGAAAGTGAAATGCCTTTCTTTACATAACATTGGAGAAGAGAAGTGGTGAAAACTCCTCCCATGAATTAATTATTTTTACTAAAAAAAAAATAGAGTAGTGTTACATGAGTTTAAATGAAAGAGCTAGGTGGCTTTAATGAAGAGAGTTATATGACTTTAATAAAGAGAGTTACACAATTTTAATGAGAGAGCTACATAACTTTAAGTAAAAGATTTATAAAAAGTAAAATAATATTTATAATAATAATAATAATAATAATAATAATAACAAAAAAAAAGTAAAATAAAAATTCTTTAAAAAACTAAAAACAAGAAAAAAAAATTCTCTAAAGAAAATCTTAAAAAGAAAAAAAAATGAACTTTTTCAAAATAATAATAATAATAACAAATATATAAACAAAATAAGGATTTTTTAAGATTCGAAATATTTTTTCGCACAAAATATTTGAAAGATTTTTTAAGCTTCAATGTCCAAAAATATGAGAGGTAAATGATATGACTCTAGAAAATTCATATGATATGCATGAATCTCAAGGCAATCTTCGAATTAGAAATGTTTTGAAATTATAATTATGATCATCAAAACGTCAAATTTGATATACTTACAGTCGAATCTAGTCGCTCGTTGAGATGAATCCAACGAGGCCATGATCACTCAATTCCATCATTATTAAGGCACTTAAATGCTGAAAAAAAACTACATGATCAAAGATTTTTTATACAAACTATACAATTGAGTATTTTGGATTTTGAGTTAAATTATGAAAATGTCCATCCCAAAATGCTAATAAATAAAGGCACATTCTATAGGGAGGAAGAAGGGAGAGAACTAGATAGCTCCCTAACATTTTTCAGTTATCGCCACCGACGATAACTGCCTGTTATTTTCATCGACAACCACCTTCACTATTGATAATCACCATCAATGATCATTGCTATCTCAAGATTTCTGCTAAGATTTGATTGTTTTCTTTGTTATAATTTTCCACTTATCAACACCCTACTTCTATAATCCTACAAAAGATAACTTAGATATTTTATTCTCAAATAGTCTTCTTCTTCAACTATTAGGAATGAAGGATTATTGTATCCTCTAATATATGTCGATTTTTAATATGGGATAGACCCCATGATTTTTTTTTTTTTTTTTTTTGGATTTTTCTTGTAAAAAATTTCTAATATTACTACTTTTATCTATATATGTTGAATTTTTGTACAACAGTGAATTAAAACATACATTTTGCTGACTCAAAATTTTAGCACATAATAATATATGTATACACACATATTAATTTTATATTATTATTCATTTAGATAAATTAATCATGGCCATTAGAAGCTAATTTTATGAGTGTATGATATGTTTAATTTTTTTATAATTTGACATAAATCTAAGTCGAATAATTTTGTTGGGGTTAGACTAAATTGAACATTAACATGATGTTTACAAATAAATTAAATAAGAAAAATTTGAAACACATTAAGCTTGTTCAAATTTAATTTTTTTATGCCCTATTAACCATTAGTGTAGGTAAAGAGCCTATTTCAAGTAGTTTTGATACAACTAATGCTGCTGCTATTTTTCCAATATGAGGCTTCATTTGGGACAGCTTTGTTGTTTCTTGAAGCAGATTTTTGTACTAGAAAGCTGTTTTAAGAACTAGTAAGAAAGTCATCCCAAACGAAGCCTTAATCATTCATGACACTTCCCCAAATAAGGTGCTGAATCTTCTATCTTTTATGGCAGGTTTTTCTAAACATTTGCTTTTAACAAAGAGCTTCCAAAAAAAAAAATTATAAAGAGGACCATTACTAATAAAAATGTTTTTGTTGGCCGTTGTAACCTTGTAAATTAACCATTCATATAAGAAAAAATGAACCAATTAATTACACATTTGGAACGTGTATTAAGTCATTTCTTATTACTTAAAGAAATAGTAAAAATATTGTCCCAAATAAAACTTTAGAAATTAAGATAATCTGAATCACAGACAACTATTAACAACAACAGTGATGAAAGCAAAATTCAAGAATAGTATAACTGTAATAGAATATGAGGAATATCACCTTTAAATTTCCACATTATATATGCTGTTCATCCATATTGTGATATGAATTTAGAAACTAGAATTTTGACTTCCACTCCTTTACATAGAAAAATCTTGCTGTTTCTTTCATACCACAAGAAGTGAGCAGTGATATGAATGTAATTAGAAAAAACCCCTTAAAAACTTTAAATTGAATTTCATTTATATATAAATGCTTGATTAGTATTAAACTAAGGTGAATGAAAGAGCTAAGAGGCATGTATTTTTTTGAAGATGTTGAAGCATTTATTATATTTCTGAAATCTTGAAAGACATTGTTGATAAGGTTTCATTTGGGACAATTCTCTCACTGTTTTTTAAAATAATTTTTTAATATAAACTAATTTAAAAAGAAGTAAGAAATACATCTCAAATGAAGCCTAGCTTTGCATGCTTTGATAGAAAAATAAGAAAGTCTTGCACCAAAAATAGTAAACATTAACTCGATTGAATAAAAATGTAGCGTCAGTTTTTCATAAATCTTCCTTACAGATTATTTGCATTTTTATTGTTTCTCAGAATTTTTCATAGTGAGAATTGGGAAGGTGCTTTGGGAACAAGATTTATTAAAATATGGTCACTATAAAAAAAAAAATTACCGACATTTTTTGCATGAAAAAATTTATAATAGACAACTTTTATAAATTCTATTCATTATCACACAATTATTCAATAATTAATTTTACATGCAGTTGAAGTATTGGTCTCAAATGGACTGCAGTGATCCAGCTGATCTTGCAATATATAAATATAAAGAAGAAAAATTTTAGAATAGTTTCCATACTATTTGTGTATGGCCAATTTAGACTTAAAGTATCATCTTGCCTCAGTTCAGGCTTTGTTTGGGATGTCATTCTTAGAGCTTCTTAAAGTAGCTTTTTAATATAAAAATTATTTTTTTTTTACTAAAAAACTACTTTATTAAGCAGTTAGAATACTGGTCCAAACAAATGCTAAAAAAAAAAAAAGAAATGTTTCCAAGTATTCTATATGTTAGTTTCTCAAACACTGTTGCAATCCATAAATTCATCACCTCTCCTTTTTATTTCAACATGATCGCACCTCGCCTAGCCCCCTCCCCCCTCCAATTCATAACCTTCCTACTACTAGTTTCACCTTTGAAACTCCCCAGAATCTTAATTGGAAATCTCTATTGACACATCGTAACCTTTTTTTTAAGGAGTTCCTCTATCTTTGGTTCCACCGACTAAAAACGTTCGTGCACTTCTCTGACAAGGAAATCATTGAGGGAGATATAGAACTGGGCTTATCTTTGGTAGGTTGATCCTTTGGACGAAGGCCTTACTACGAGGCTCTTTTAGTTGTTACTCACAAAGCCTAGAAGCTTAATGGTACTCTTAATCACTGAAGTGAGGGTTTCTTTCTTTTATGGTTCTCGACTCTAGAAGTTTTGTGATGGTTTGTGATGGCTTGGAGAGGTGGTCAATAGTTCTTTTTAGGTAAGCACTATCTTTATATTATAAAAGTGGTCTCCTCAGTTTCTCCCTAGATGTGGTGAATTTTTTACTATTCCTATCTGGATTAAGCTTCACGATCTTTCGTTACCATGCTTTATTGTAGATCCTTTGACAATTAAAAAAAATGCATTTAACTTTTACTTGAGTTTGTGTACAAATGGACAACAAGTCACCTTTGCTGGACGAGATTATAGTTTCAATGTATGGGAAGAATATTTTGCTACGAGTGCAATATGATGGGAAGTCATGTATGTGTGAGGAAAGTGGTTCCCTGGTGTACCCCTCCAACATTTTCCCTTTCAAACCTACTGATAAGCCAACAATTATTACTTTCTTTTGGGGAAGATGTACACGTCAAAAGCCTAGAGGGACAACAAGGCCCAGAAAACTCCCTATTGCTGCCAACACTAATTTCACTTCTACCCTACTATATCAATCTCCCAACTGATTGAGCAACCCTATTTACTCTGAGCTTCCAAGCACCAAGTAGAGATAAGTCACTATAATTTTTTACCCTTCATCCAAAGCCATTATCTCATATCTATTAGATCATATCAAGTAACTAAGCCATAACCTTAATTCACATCTGATGATCCCCTTAATAACCCAGTAGCTAGTACAAATTGGAATACGATTGCTTATTGGATAAAGGGCTCTATCCTACCTAAAACTTGTTGCAAATTCTTTGACAAAGTGTGTGCCAAATTTCTTTTTCATGGTGACATTAATTTAGGGAAGCTTCATCTCATATCATGGATAAATGCATGCATTCCTAAGAGATTCAGTGGGTTAGGAATTCATTCTATCCAATCACTTTACCATGCTCATTCTTGTTCTCTAATTTGGCATAAGTACAATGGTGATAGCTTGCTTGTTCTTTAGTGTAAAACAAAATACATTTCCCTTGTGAAATACCCTTCCTATATGCCCACAAAATATTGTGCACACGTCATGAAAGGTGTGGAAAAAACTAAGCATTATTATTTTTTTCTCATTACTACCAACTACAAATTTTCACTATTTTGGGATCATTAGTGTCACGGTGCCTCTTTACAAGAAATGTTTAATATTTCCACTATTTCTTATATCTTACCTTCCCATGCTCTTTAAATGAAATTATGATCTCAAGTGCTTGGAGCCTTCCTCTAGAGTTTCCTTCCCATGTCCAGGAGGATGTGAAAGCTCTCTCTATAAATGATCACTCTTCTGCCTACTTGGCTTGGTGTGGTTGTGGGCTTTTAACTTTAGGGAATTTCTACATAACTTCTATTTTGATTTGCAATAAGTTTCTTGGTATAAAATTTTATGGCACAGTTATTATGCACTGAGTTATTTTGCATTGGATTGAAAATCCTCATTTAATTTCACCTTTTATAAATTTTCAATCTAATAGCAAAAATGAATATTATTTATTGGAATGTTCATTTTCATTATATTACCTAAAAATATATAGTTATTACACTTGAGCCATATATAGTACATAATAATATGGACTGAAAGCAAAAAAAATTCTTAGTTATTTGCATGGCATGCAATCAACATGTTTTAGTACCTGGTGAATGGTTCCTCCCAAAGAAAAAAAAATCCATTGGGAATGAAATTTGTGAGCACATATAAAGATAGCTCACAATCAAAGAATAGATTAGTGTGATATTCATTGTAGTTCTTACATAGTGCACATGTTTGGTTCACCAGACCTAGTAAATAAGTAATCAGTAATCTTCACAACACCCCTCAAAATTTTCAAGTTAGGAAGGCATAATTAATATCATATTCTTTAGATCAAATGTGCTGATGCCAACCAATAATAAGAGAATAATGGTAATTTTATGAGTAAATGTGCTTATTGGAGAATGAGTATCTTCCTAAGAAACAACAAAAATTGTATGAACTATCATGTATGGTAATATTCAAAATTTGGAGTCTGACGAAGGGATTGGCACAAGTAGGGAAGCAATAATACATACTGAAAATGTAATTGGATACTTTAGCATGTTGATTGCAGTGAAACTAGTCTAAAATACCATAACAATATTTTTCAATGAGAGATTCAATATAAAGCTAGGGATCAAAGAAGAAAGATAGGCGATTGTTCTGATTAAAATTAAAGTCAAGATAGCCCCTCAAACTACTAAGCAAAGTAATGTAATTATTTCCAAAAAAATATATGTTATAGATTTGTTTAATTCAAAGAGAGTTGGGCATTTGATCACCACTAAAAAAGAGAAATATAATTATAAAATCTCCAAAAAAAATTTACTTTGCTAAGGATTTGAAGAATATCAATGGGAAGAAGGCCAAAACCCCTTTTACTTTGGGAAATGAGGCGATCTTCCATGAGATAGAATGGATTGTTTTGCTAGCAACATTGCTGTGAAGGAAATTGGTTGATAAAGTTAGAGATTTTCATCTTAACACTATGGGAGAGAGAGAGATAGAGCGCAACTAGTAGCATTAGTAGTT
This sequence comes from Dendrobium huoshanense, assembly GCA_016618105.1. Taxonomy (NCBI): domain Eukaryota; kingdom Viridiplantae; phylum Streptophyta; class Magnoliopsida; order Asparagales; family Orchidaceae; genus Dendrobium; species Dendrobium huoshanense. The sequence goes on from CM028356.1 coordinate 41,915,948, forward strand.
CCAAATAGGAGATATGATAAACTGAAATTAGCCAACATAACAAAGAACATGTTATTTCCAACCACTGAGCCACCCATGTAATTTTTCCAAAATTTTAGAATAATTGGACAATTTAAGTATGGAGAAAGTGTTTAGCCGAGAATGGAACAATAATATTCATGTAAATAAGAGCTACCATATTTTGTAAAACATATAGTTAAGTTAGTTATGATGGTAGTCAAACTAATGACACTCTTGTAAGAGTTCATAATACTCCCCAGGTTATTCAAAGTTGAATGACCAGCTATCCAAAAGATCAAGATGTTATTAGCATATATAAGATGTGACACCAAAAAGTTCTTCATCTAGAGGCATCTAAAAGAGGAGTTTATATAAGAGGCCTCAATAAATCAAGATAAAGCATTAATGATGAAGATGAATAGGAAGGAGTATAATGGACATCCTTTCCTTAGCCCATTTTTAGCACTAAAAGAAACCATTGAGTTTCCCATTTATAATGACAGATAAGTGGACCTAATGACCACAAGCTTTGATCCAATTCACAAAGGTAGATGTGAAGTAAAGATCAATGAGTTTGTTGCAGAGGAAAGGCTTATTGATGTTGTCAAAGACTTTTTAAAGGTAAATTTTAACACAAAAGGATTTAGTTGAAGTAACATAATTTAACCCTCTTAGGATTTCATTGGCCAAGATGATGTTGTTTGCAATGTGTCTCTTAGAAATGAAAGCAGATTGAGACTAATATATGAGTTTAGTGGAGTAATGTCTTGATTATAATGTCTAACAACTTAGCAATTATCTTATAAGTAATGATACATAATAAAATAGATCTATAGTTCGTAAGACTCTAAGAATCGGAATCATAATGATGGTAGAATGCTTCACAAAATCTAACATGTTTGCATTGGCAAAGAAATATCTATTAGCTTTAATAAAATTGCTACCACTAAGAAGCCAAGTATCTTTGAAGAATTGGGAGGTAAAATCATCAAGACACAAAACATTATAATTCCCAATATCAAAGTTTGTCTTCATATTATCATCAATGAAAAAATCAATCACAATATCATATTGCCCATTCATAAAAGGAGAAGGCCCAATGGAGAGGGGGATACATAATTTTGATTATTTGGAGGATCTTCTCCATTAAAAATGGCATAAAAGTATTGGATAGATCATGAGAAATTCCTTGAGTAGAATAAATGAGGGCAGTAAGCTTAAAGATCACTCTAATATGGTTATAATTCTCTTTTCTTTTGATTTTCTAATATAGAAATTTCAAGTCATCTTCACCTCTATGAGCTAAGAGTGCTTAGCTCTTTGTTTGATCCAACTATTCTAATATTTGATAGCTTCCATTAACTCATGTTGTTTTTTATGAACACAGCCGAGGAGGGTATTGTAAAGAGGGTGATATTCCAAGTTAGCAAAGATGGAACAATGTGTGGCTTTAAGCATATTAAAGTTGTTAGATATATACGACGAAGAATTCTAGCTGCCAGCTTTCAAACAAGTTTAACATCATTGAGCTTATTATAGAAAGCAAATTGAGGGTCTCTCTTAACATGAATAGTCCAAACATTATGCACAACCTCCAAAAAGTTAGGAAAAGAATAAATTTTTTTTGTATATACATCATCTTCTAGAGTAAGATAGGGCATCAACATAAAGGAGCATAAGAGAGTGAATAGATGACTGAGGAATGAGGATTTTGTAATGAGAAAAAAGGGCAAGAGTTCAACCAAAGTGCATTACAAAGAGCACGACCAAGCAGAAAGCTAATAGGATTTTGCAATTGCTAATTATACCAACTATAAGAGAGGCCATAGTGAAGTAGCTCTAGTAAGCCTGCATTAAAAATGCAATTATTAAAATCCACAAGTTCATAAAAGAGAGAATAATTTTCCTGCACTACTCTCTTCAATTTTTATGATTTAATAATAAAATATAAAATGATGCTCCCACTCATAACTTCAAAAAATTAAAAAAACCTTGGTGAGTTAACACCAAAGTAGCTAAAAAGCAAGAAAAATATCCAATCTTTTTATGCTAACTCTAAAAGATAAGACTTTTTTAAGATAAAGCTTGTTATATTACTCTTTCTAGACTTTGAGAGAGATTTTATTCAAAATTTTCCAATTTTAAAAATCTTGGATGAGACATTTTTCATAGTAATAGAGAATAAACTTTTAAGATAGCATCAAAGAATAATAACAATAAATATTTTTTTTTTAATCTTTTTAATAGGTAGATATTGAAATTATCTTTCTATATTTGTCACCATCACTTTATTTCTGATATTTTGCAAGTACATATTTAAAATTAAAGATTTGTGATATTCCAATAAAATTATTTGATGTTTAAATTTTAAATTTATATGAATTAATAAATATATTTGACTTATAAGGTATAAGGTGATCGAATATCAGATTGAATACCACTCCACAAGATGATTGCAAAGATTTGACCCCAAAAAAAATATATAAGTTCTAAAAAGCTGCATTAATTTCAATAAACATTAGCTCTACAAAACAATTTAACTAGAAATTGCCTCTCAAGTTTCAGAAGCCCTTTCTCATCTATATATCCAAACCAAGCTCTTTCCCAACAATCTTCCACTCACCCACCATATCCACCGGAAACCTCTCCCTCATCGCCCTTATCACCATCTTCGCTTCCTCCAACTTGGCCTTCTTCGCCAATCCCACCACCAAAGCCCTCACTGTCACGGAATCAGGGATCTTCTCATGCTTCATGCTCTCCATAAAAACATCAAATCCAGCGTCAATATCTCCACTTTCACACAAGAGATTCATCATAACCTTAAACGTTGTAGAATTCGGAGCATTGCCACTGCTCTTCAGTTCTTCATAGACCTGCTTCACATCCTCATACCGCCCATTCTTAGAATAGCAAGTCATGAGATAGTTATACGTGATCCTATCGGGCTTCAATCCAGCGGCCTTTAACTCCGATATGCTCTCAAGAACTTGCTTCGACCTTGCCATCGAGCGCTTGGTGCATGATCTTCACATTATAAGAGGTCAAATCTGGATCTTTGCCCTTCTCTACCATCTCATTCCAGAGTTCCTCAGCCCTCTCCCGCTTCCCATCTTTGTAGAGTGCGCTGATAAGAGTGGTGTAGATCACAGTTGTGACCTCCACACATTTCTCCTCCATCTCCTTTATGATCTCCAAGGCGTTCTCAACTTTACCGGAGAGGCAGAGAGATTTGATGAGAACGCCGTAAGAGAACCGGTCGGGGGAAATTTTGTGCTTTTGGGATAGAAGCGAGAAGAGATGGGGTACCTGGGTGTGCTGCCCGGCTCGGATGGCGGAGGATAGGAGAGCGTTGAAGGAGAGGGTCGTGGGAGGGGCAGAACAGAGGCGGGGGATTTCTTCGAAGATGGCGATGGCGCGGTCAAGTTTGTGGGCGGATCCGTAAGAGAGGATGACGGTGGAGAGAAAGGATTCATGGGATACGGTGGGATTGGATTCGCGGAATTTGATGCGGGAGAGTCGGCGGGCGGCTAGCTCGACAGCGAAGCGGCCGGAGGTGGAGGAGGAAGAGGGTTTGGGGAGGGGTAGGGTTTTGATGGGATCGTGGTCGTTGAGGCAATGGGAGTTGGAGGAGAGGAGGGAGGAGGAGGAGAAGAGGAGGCGGAGGAAGGAATAGAAACGGCGGTCGAGAGGCGGAGAACGAGAAGGCGGATTACGGGAGGGCTGCGGGAGAACCGCAGGACGGGGAGTAGATCGCCATTTTTCTGTTTTTTGTTGTTTTAGTTGCCAGCCGAACATAATTCGGCAGTGGGGTGGGAGTATTTCAGGATTTATCATAATTAGATATTTAAAGGTGAAGAATAAAATTATAAATTAAAAATAAAAATTAATATGTTATTAATTTAATAAAATATTAAGTACATGTTACATATTAATTATTATTTATAAAATCAATTATATATTTAATAATACGGGGAGAACCGTATATATTACCTAAGTTACCGCTGGGTACCAAGCGCTTGTGCGGACGGTGCGCACTAATTAAGCTGGTGATTGGATTGTTCTTAGGGGGTGTTTGGTATCGAATTGGATTAAACTTTTAATAAATTCTATAAATTTGAATTTAGTAAATCCTGAATTAATAAATTTTGAAAGTTTTGAAATTAAATTTTATTAAATCCTGAGAAGCTATTTGGTATTAGAATTTATCGTAATTAGAGATTTAAGTGTGAAGAAGATAATTATAAATTAAAATTAAATTTATAATTAAAAATAAAAATTAATATGTAATGAATTTAATAAAATGTTAAGTGCAAGTAACATTAATTTTTTTACAAAATCAATTATATATTTAATAATATATATTTTAAGTTATATTAATTAAGCTAATTTTTCAATTAAGTTAAATTAGACATTAATTTATGCACAATTTTTTTTTGGGACATTTAGGTCAATTAAGGTAAACTCACACACACACATCGCATATACAAGACCCAAACTCAAGACCTCTTAGTAAGCTCCCAATCATTAGACCAAGGTGAGTTGTGTTATTAATTATACTATTAATTATTTTATTAAATTACTTAATTATTAATATTTTAGATTATATTAATTAGGTTAATCAATAATAACTTAAGAGGCTTCTAGGGTTCTTTTCGTCGTTGCTTTTCGCTTCGTTTCCTCGTAGGAGGTGCATAGATTGCAAGCTTCGCTTCTTCGACTCCTTGGTTGTTCAACTTCGCTCCTTCAACAACTTTCCCTTCTTGTCGGATCAGAAGTTACGACATTTTGATCGGAAGCAACAACGGGAGCTCGCTGGCTATGCAGGTAACTTTCTCCCTTTCACGCGCTTCTTCAGTCAAATCCCATAAATCCATCGAAAGCAATTGTAGATCAAAAGGTCGCGCGAGCTTCGCGACACAGGCACCGCGGGAAGAAACTTTGAGAAATCGTAAATCGTTTTAAATCTGTCTAAACATGGTATTAGGATTTATCGGTATTTATGCCGTAAATCTATAAATCTCATATTTATGTATTCGCAGAATTTACAATCGCGCGGAAATGTGTTTGGTTGGATTTACATTAAATCCTACTTAAAAATGATGCCAAATCCGATACCAAACACCCCCTTACGGTCAAAGCCCTTCTATTACTATAAAGATAATTACAACACAAACAAAAATACAACTGAGAAGCTTATGACTTGAAAAAATATGAGTTGCACTAAAAAATGCTCTTAAAGCTAATACGACAAAAATAAATAAATAAAATAAAAAAATAATCTAGTCTCATATTGTAATAAAAAAAGTTATTCAACCTGAATAGAAATTGCAATAAAAGTAGCACTATGCAACCTTGATTGCCAAGATGACCATAAAAATGGAATTATCAGATACATCACATGAAATGATCCTGGTTGCCAAAAAAGGTCATCCCTAAGCTGTAGGTATTGATGGGAGATTTCCATCATTTTCATTCTGCATGGCGGTTACATAAGGCGATCCCATTGTGCCTCATTTGCTCTCGCTCTACTAGGGGTTTCATAGTAACCTTAGCCGCCGCATTTGCTCTCACCCCTCTGGTGCTACTAGCCCTCCTCTTTTTTCTTCCTTATTTTCCCCCTTCTTCCCCTGTGACGGAACAATCTGGGGTTCCATCACTCCTTAGTTTCCCACCATTTTATCAGATTTGTTAACCCTTCCATGACCTCTCCCCCTAGGTCGGTGTCTAGCCCATTGATGGGCATGGGGGTAAGCTTGGATGCGTGATGATAGGCATTGGAAATTGAAATATGCTTAGATTTTCTTTGATGTGAATTACCCATTAAATGCATAAGTTCATGCATCTATCAAGTAATAAAGTGATATAAGAGAGTATCAATCCCACAAGTGTTCTACTAATATGCAAATGAACTAATACCATTTCTTATAGCTATAATGTTCCTACCAAATGAAAATCAGGATTGAGATTCAGTCCCAAGTTAGATAAGTAGCAAAAAAAAAAAATATCAAATGAACAAATATTTTGGACTAATGACTATAAATTACCTAATTTTTCCTAAGTAGAATCTTCTATGTTTGGAGTGGATTACAGCATATCCTAAATCTCTATTGAGCTTGTAGGGATGTGAAGGGAGGTTTATGGCATTCCTACAATTATTATATCTCCATAGAAACTAGAACAATAAACATCTTATGTCTAGGCATATAAGAGTTATATTTTAATTCTCATAATTGTTCCAATATTCCTCTGTCGATGTAATATATCACATAAAAATTTAACTACACACATGATCATTATATGCATTAAATTAAGAATGAGACATTCATTTAATTGTTCAAAGAATAAGAGTCTATATTAGTACTCGCATAGGTTTCACATCATTAGCCCAAAACTAGAAAATTAGTCAGCCATGAAAATAAAAGAGAACAATCCAGAATTCATTATTTGCATATATGAGAGAAAGCACAATAGTAAAGTGTAATTAGATGTCACCGGGATAATGAAAATACACTTTGCACACTCCTTTCTCCACCAAATCTATGATTTCTTACAATAAGATTTACAAATAATATCCAAATATAATATCTTTCTCTCCTCTATTACCTCCCTTAGACTTAACTTTAAGGAGGTACTACACTTAAGAACACATGACTGACAAAATTAGAATATAACACTCTTGAAATATTAAAATCCCCCACAAATATACTGAAAAACTATTTATATTAAGTACATAAATTGACTCAGCCACAAAAGCACTCAACAAGTTAGCACTGTGACATTATAGAATGAACTAGTGCCTGATCACTATTTGGCTTGCTCCGCTGCAGTGCTGGATTTAGGGGCGCATCTATTAGCTGAATAGGTACGGCTTTTGGCTGAGTCAGTGAAGCTTCTCAATTTGGAACATGCTCCACCATGGAGCTGAAAAAGGTAAGTGTTGCTTCACTTGAATGTGTTCCCCAGCACTGCAGTGTGATTTAGTTCAACCCTCTGGTGCTTGAATGATAGAGTGAACAATACTATAATATTATTATTTGCTGCTATGGCACAATGACCTCAATTCTACTAGGGTGTTAACTTCCATAAAAATATAGAGGCGCCAGCACTGTAATGTTGGATCATGGCATCAGAGATTTGTGAATGATAATGTTGAGGCACTTAAGTTTGAAACACTACAACACTGGCTCAACACTTGTAAAATTTCTGCTTAAGATATTTTGAACAAAAACAACTAAAACAAATATTTAAGATAGTAAAACTTTACAAAATTTATACTTAACACCCATCTTCTCTTAACTAGAAAAGTATCCACGCAGCCTAAAACCCCTCTACTATTGACTTCCCCCTTAACTATATTCCCCTATAAGATGAGGTTGTGCTTTTTTCATAAGAAGAAATTCCCTGGGGATAAATAGTGGGGTCCCTCCATGGTCAATTACTCTCTCAGCAGAAGACCATACTACGAGTCCCTTATCATTACCATTAAAAGCATATCTCTTATATCCATCTCTGATAATTTTTTCTTGATGCAATTTTTTTTCCCTTGAGGACTTTCAAATGGTATCGTCCGGAGGGCCTTGGTTCCTTCCTTCTAAGCCTTTTTTCCTATATAAGTGGTCTCCCTAATTCTCTTTAGAGGGAGAATTCACTTATCTTCCCCTCTGGATTAAAATCCATGACCTCCCCCTCTCCTGCTATAATCTATATGGCATCTCTAAGGTTTCAACTTTCATTGGTTGTCCTATTATGGCTGATAAACTCATGGAAGATAAATAGTGATTAACCTTCCCTAGAGCAGGTGTTCAAGTTGACAATAGTTCTCATATCCTTGATAAAATCCCAATTTCAGACATTAGTAAGCATTTCTCTCTCAAAATCCATATATTACTGGAAGCATATGCTATGCAAAGGATGTGGTTCTCTCACCCATTATGCTAAACTTTGTTCAATTAAAGCACCCATCAAAACCACCACAACGACTGCTCCTCGTGGTTAAAACACTAACAGGAGGCCCATGAGACATACAAGGGTAAGACCCCTCAACCTCATCCAAAACTCAGGAACTCTAAACCGTGCCCCCCCCCCCCCCCCCCCAAGCTTTGCGACTATGACACAACCTTCCAAAGAAAATTTCAAGCAATGTGGCTACCGACACACTTGATCCATCTACAGCTTCTCTACCTAAGAACTTGGAATTGTGAGCCATTCTTATCTACCAATTCCTCCACCTATGACTCCACATCACTGGATAACTCCTCCTTTCCAAATCTAAACTCTCCCTCTAAGGAAACCCCTCAAGCCGATGTTGCTCCACAAGAAAGTGGCACTTAACTGCAAATGTCAAATAAGTTTGGAGTACTTAATCAGGCTGATGTTGGTTTTGAACTCTCCTCCAAACTACCAACCAAAATGACCATTAACACTAGATCTGAAGGCGGTAACAAAGGCCCCAAAAACCAAAACAAGTCCCCAATAATCTTTACAACCCTTGCAGCTTTGAATGTATGTGGTTTCAATAACCCTGAAAAAGTGTTATTATGTAAAAAAATTTACTTCTTCACAATCTAGACTTCTTTTGCATATTGGAACCAAGAATTCAATCTTAGGCCTTAAATGATCCCTGGTTATTTGTCTCACATGACATTTTTACAAATGACGGTTATTGTAATAATTTTTGTTGTGCCTCTTTGGATCGCATCTAGGTTAAGTAAAACCTTTCCTGTATTATCTTTAAGCCAGTCATTATCTCCAATCAACTTATTCATGGGGAACTTTTGGTTGGACGCTCAACTTCCTTTATTTATATGTAGTATATGTTGCTAATTCACCATATGATAGTGAAATTCTATGGTAGTAGCTTTCAAACCTATGCGATGGCATTTCTTTCCCTTGGGCCATTTTAACCGATTTCAATTGGTACAAGGCTCCTAATGAGAAATATGAGGGGCTTGGCTACTCCTGTTAGTAAGCTGTGGTCTTTTAACAATTTATTTTTCAAGCATGTTTGAGCGATTTGGCCTCCTTTAGTAAAATTTTTACTTGGTTTAATCAGCAGCTTGGCAGTCCAATTTTGTATCAAATTGGATAGAATCTTAGTGAACAAACTTTGGATGGAAAAATTGCCAACTCATTTTATAAGGTAGATAGCCCCTTATTATTTTATCAATCTCCCCTTATTTCGAACATTAGCTCGTAATCATCTTCTAATCATAGATTTATGTTCAAAAACTTCTAAATTATTTATCCTTCCTTTTGGGATGCCCTTATGTCATCCTTCTTGAAAAATTTTCATGGAAATCCTCTCTCTACACTCTACTAAAAGCTAAAAAGACTAAAGTTATGTCTTAAGTCCAAGCAGTGGGCTTCTACTCAAAATATATCAGGTCGATTGGAAGATTTGAAGGAATGGCATAATTCTTATCTTAGGCTGGTTTCTTCTGACCCAAACAACCAGGTCTTGCACTCTATTTTCATTGCTTTGAATGAAAGGATGGCTTCTTACTTGGCCCATTGTGCTTCTTGGATTTTGTAAGGATCTAAGGTTAAATGGCTTAAGCATTGGAAGGATGACCTAAAGTTTCTTTTTGAGAAAATTAAAGTGAGACGCAATTAGAACTTCATTAATCATATTTATGCAAATGGCCTGCTTATCTTTGGTATGGCTAACCCCTTTAATGCCTTGGTTTTATGCTCGCTTGGTTGATTATGTGGAGATTCTTAACATCTTGAATCTTTATTTTGGGGAAAATCTTTTTTAAAAATTTAGGGATTCCTATATCCCTTGACATGCTTTAGGATTCTCATTTCCAACCTCTACTTTAGAAAGTTTCTTATGTGTTGGAGGGTTGGAAGGCTGAGTTACTCTCTTTTGCGGGTCAAATTCAATATCTTTGTTTTAACATTTGGAATTTTATTGCCTATGGGATTAGGGGAACTATTATACCTAAAACCTGTTGCAAGCAAATTAACAAGTTGTGTGCTAGATTATTATTTTATGTGAAAACCTATGTGAGAAAGCTTAACCTCATATCTTGGAAGAGAACTTGTACTCCTAAAGCTTACGGGGTTCTAGGTCTTCTTTCATTACAAGCCCTATCCCATGCATTTAAATGTTCACTCATTTAGACTGTGCTCTTTGTTAACATCCTACTTACTCGTTGGTTTAAAAATAGTTTATCTCCTAATGGAAACCCTCCTCTAGGAAAGTCACCAGTTTCTGGAAGAATTTGGCCCTTATGTCGCTAATTTGGTTAAAGAAAATGTGACCTTTCCAATATCCCCAAACAACCATTTATCCTTGTTGTGTGATCCTTGTAGTAATGAAAAATTTCTTGTTGAGATTATCAATCCAACTTCCAAGCCGATTCCCTTGACTCTTACATCTATGTTATCATTTTGAGAACAACTCATGTCTTTTCCCACCTCCTTTCCTAAGGCCCTTTATCGTGAAATTGTTATTATCAATATCTCCAATGATTTGGATTCCCCTCCCACTTGGGGTGGCATGTCGAGGCCTAAGTTTAAATAGTTTGTCAAAGGATTTTACATTGATTTAGAAATGGTTGGTTGTCATCAGTTTATTTGGCATAAACATTATTCCCTCATGTTCTCTTCCTTTTCTTGGCTGCTCTTTAATGGGGGTTTGAAAACAGCTTAGTTGTTAATTCATAGGGGTCTCCATGCCAATCCCTTATGTTGTCTTTGCTTTAACCGATATGATTCCTCTTATTATATTTTCTTTGAATGTGATTTTTCGTTCAAACTTCTTTCTGCTCTTGTCCCTTCGGTTAGTACCTTCCTTTTAAGGCCCTCAACTATTTTACTTTTTACATATCTAAAGGATATGATTTCTATTTCAAATGCTGGCGAGGATTTCTATAGGCCATTTATTTGTTGTCTAAGGCTTCGTTTGGGAGAGCTTTCTTACTGCTTCTTAAAGCAACTTTTTATTAAAAAATTTAATTTTTTTTTTAAAAAAAATGCTTTAAAAAATAATAGAAAAGCCGTCCCAAACAAAACCTAAGTTATTTCCTGTGGCGTGCTAGGAATAGGAAGCGTTATGGCAGCTCTTTTATGTGTCAAACTTCAATTTTATGCGACATCAGGAGGGTTATTTCTTATAAAGTTCAGAGTTTGAAATGTTTTGATGAGATTAAAGCACTACTATCATAAGTGATTACCTGCTGGTTATCCTTTGTGGATTGCCTGGATGCCTCGGTCTTTTCATCCTGTGTTTTTTTGTTGGGAAATAATGTTTTTTTGTTGGCTGATGAAGCTTCCTGCATTCACCCTTGGATTGGCTTTGCATAGTTTCATGGCAACCATGGTGACGATGGTGTTTCGCAGGCCCTTCCAGTTTCAAGCTCAAGTTTTGTTGGCATCATTGGCTAGCACCATTAGATGACCTTCCTCTGCTTTTGGCAACAGGGAGAAATTTTTCAGGATTTTGTGTTACTGAGTGGAATTAGGATTTTTTTTATACTTTCATATTTTCCTTTTGGTTTAAGCTTCCTGATGTAATTTTGTTCATCTTTTCTTCAATTTTCTCTTCCATAATTTTTGTTGTTTTTCTGTAGGGTTACTGTATAATTTTTTTTCTATAGCACATAAATAGTGAAGTCCAGCAAAAGAGGAAGAAGAGAATAAGGGAAAAAGATTTCCTCATAATGGAGAAAATTAGAGAAATGTATTTATTATTTATTTTTTAAATAATATATCTAAACTTTTTTAGATTAACATAATTGAGCTTTGCAAGATATTATGCTAAATAGAAAAAAATGATGTATCACTTTTTGCTCTTTAGCTTTCTTATTTCTATTGTTGTCATACATTCAATTGAAGTTTCTTTGCACATGAGAGATTGCAACGATGAAGTTGGATAAAATGATAGGGTGTGCTTCGCTTTGTATTAAAACATATGCATGGACTATGTTCGTATCTTATTCAAAATATGATAAAAATTGATCCGAGAGTGTCAAAGACTATGTTGTTTGGTCGTTATTCAAACAATCATTAAATCTTATTTAATCATCGTTCGCTTGAATAAGATCCAAACATAATTCATATAAATATTTTAACACAATCATCAGAATAAGATATATTATATACAACAACAATAACATCAAGCCTTTATCCCACTACGTGGGGTTGGCTAAATGAATCATTTTTCTCCATTGTCTTGTTAAGAGTCAAATTCTCATTGAAATTTAATAAAGAAATGTCATTTTTAATATTTTCCAACAAATTTTTTTAGGTCTACCTCTATCTTTTTTAACATAGGCCAAATATAATACATCTACTCTCCTAACAGGGTCATCGGAAGACCGTTGTTTTACATGACCAAACCATCTAAGGCGACTCTGTCTAATCTTATATATCACTGGAGCTACTCCAACCTTTTCACGAATATGCTCGTTTCGTATCCTGGCTCTATGAGTAAATCCACTCATCCACCTGATCTCAACCACACTTAACTTAATATTATGCTTCTATTTTAATGGCCAACATTTTGCGTCATAAAGCATTGAAAACATCTTATTAATTTTTCCCTTAAGTTTAAATGGTACTTTTCTATCAAATAACAAACCTAAAGCATTCCTTCACTTCAACCATCCAACTTGAATTCTACTAATAATATCCCTGTCTATTTCTCTATCACTCTGAATAATAAATCCAAGATATCTAAAATGAGTACACTTATTTGATCTCTCAAATTCACAAACCCCCCACTAGATCTATTACTACTAAAATTACACTCCATGTATTCGATCATAGATCAAACAATTGAATATTATTCGACCTTTCTTCTAGCAAAATGCAATAAATATTCACATATGCTAGAATATGGGGTTTGATCTATGAGCAAATCATATTGAAACGACTATAAATTTAAATGCGAACTAATTTTTTTCTTAAGTGTATCAAACATGAACATTTTTTTGTAGCATTGAGGAGAATGAAAAATGATAGAAAAGTTAATTGGACATTCACTAAAAAATGGAGCAAATTGTTGCTGATATAAGGAAGTATATACCTTGAAAATCTTATAGATTTTATATACAAAATGATAAGGGTTGACAAGAAACAATTTAGTTTCGCTTATCAAGCAATTTATAGATTATGATCTTGTCTTGTTCCATTCAACACCAACCACCCATATGTGTGTCTGTTACTTCCAAGAAGCTTTTAACTATTGTTCTTTGTGCAAATGTGGATGATACAAGATCAACCAGTTCGCTGTCTTTCATTAGTGAAGGTGATAATATAGATATACCAAATGTTAAAATATGTGATGATGTGGATAGATGACATGCAAAAGTAGGTGATGATGTGCATACAGGCAACATATGATAAAATTTTTATGGATTCTCCCATCCTAAACTATCGGTTGGAGATTATAACCCAATTTGTGATTAACTTGAAACCATCAATGGGATTTTCTGATTCTTCAAGCACCTTTGGCCTATAAGAAACAATTCAAGTGATGGAGAATAAATCAATAACCCTCATTTTATAAGGATCAGCACCTGAAAGTATCTCCAATTCACTGAATTGATACAATGGCATCGTACTCGAGTTTATCTATTGGTCAATTACGAGTTGGGCTATTCTTTGAGAATAAAGAGGAGTTGAAGCGGATATTACATCCCCATACAATGAAAAAGAAGTTATAATTCAATGTCAAGAAATTAGGCAATGTACTATAATATATCTATTACCCTTCAAGAAATTCGTAGATAGTGAATAACATTTTAAATACATGTGTTTCTCTTTCAATGTTTGCATTCAAGGCTTTAAAAGTGCATGTCACCCAATGTTAATTGTGGACAAAATATTTTTAAGTATTTGTTATGGATATAACTTTCTTATGGTAGTGGTGTAATATATAAATAATTATATTTATTCAGTGGAATTTGTTAATGAATTTTACAACCATGTTGTTAGAGTCAATAGGCACCATTGTTTTGAAAATTAGATTGGACCTGTTGGATTAACCAGTTTAATCATGTGTCAGTCATATGGCCAATCCAATGCACTTTGAAAGCTAGCTCTGCATCAAATTGAACTAAACCAGTTAGAACCAATAGTTTGACTAGTGAAGCGATCATAGATAAATCAGCTAGTTCAATTATTGTTCCATTTAAAAATTAAATAAAATTATTTAATAAATTTGATATAAATTATTAAATATAATATTAAACTTAACAAATTAATTTATATTTAATAATTTTAATTTTTAATGAGTGTTAATCCATACAACTATCATTTATTAAAAGAAATGTCAACCAAGAATTTTCCCATGGCCCCACCACCCCATATGTTACGTTTCAACCAAATATAACTCATATACTTTAATGGGTTACATCAGGTCAACTGCATGAGTGCTCATTTACCTGGAATTTTTTATTAGAGATAATTTCTTTCATCATTTAATTCACATATAAAGCTACTAACATCCATCAATATATAAAATAAAGAGTTATTTGGGTTACCTCTAGAAAAAGCAGTAGCATTCTATATTAAAGTGTTGCCAGGTACAATTCTGATAGCAAAAACTCCTTATAGAATGACACCAAGAGAGTTACAATAATTGAGAGTCCAGTTGCAAGAATTATTAGATAAATGATTCATCAGACAGAGTAGTTCATCGTGGGAGCTCCTATAGTATTTGTAAAAAAAGATGAATCCCTGAAAATGTGCATTGATTATTGGGAGCTGAATAAAGTAACGGTGAAGAATAAATATCTGCAAGTCATGATAGATGATTCATTCGACCAATGAAAAGGTGGAATTGTGTTCTCTAAGATTGATCTGAAATCATGTTATTACCAATTGAGGGTGATGAAGATGTAGCGAAGATAATATTCATTACTAGATATGAGAAGTATAAATTTCTGGTTATGCCTTTTGGTGTGACAAATGTTCCATTAGTATTTATGGATTTGATGCACAAGGTGTTCATAGGGTATATAAATCAATTTATTCTTATGTTCATTTATGATATCTTGATGCATTCCAAATCTGATGAGCAACATACAGTCCATCTGATATTGACCTTAACAATATTGAGTTAGAAAAGATTATTTGCTAAGTTTTCAAAATGTGGGTTTTGGTTAACTTCCGTAGCATTTCTAAGGCATGTGATAAGTAAGAAATGAATCATTATAGATCCTCAGAAGGTGCAGGCTATGCTGGACTAGTCGAGGCCGATGTTAGTGACTGAGGTTCGTAGTTTTTTAGGCATGACAAGATACTATAAGAAGTTTATCATAGGCATTTCAAATATTTATATTCCTCTAACAAGATTGACTCAAAAGGCCATGCCATTTATTATACATCAAAATGAGGAAAGACTGCTGAGATTGAAAGAGTGTCAAGTTTCAACTCTTGTATTGATCATTCCGTTGGGTATAAAAGGGTTTTAGGTATACAGTGATGCTTCTTTAAAAAGTTTGCGATGTGTGTTGTAGTAGAATGGTAACCTAGTGGCTTATGCTTCCAGATAGCTGAAGCCACATGAGAAGAACTATTCGACTCATGATTTAGAACTAGCAACTATCATTTTTTCATTAAAAATTTGATAGCATTATCTGCACGGTGCCTGATGAAAATGTTTTATCTACTACTAGAGTTTGAAGTGCATTTTTACTGGGAGTTAAACTTAAAGCAAAAGATATGATTAGAGCTAATTAAGGATTATAATTTAAATATTTTTTATTAACTTGGTAAAGTAAATGTGGTTGTTGATGCACTAAGCAGAAAGTCAATTAGAGTAGAAGCCAATTTAATTACTTCTTAGCAGACTTTGATTAAAGAGATGGAGAGGTTGGAATTCGAAGTATTATCTTCACCAAACATGTCAGTTGGATTTATCTTTCAGATGATAATCTAGCCTTCATTAGAAGATAGAATTAGAGAAGCTTGAAAAGCAAACGAATGATATCTAAAATTGGTATATCATATTCAATCTGGGATGATGAGCTGTAAATAGATAATCAAGAGACAATTTTCTGTGGTAAGTGAAATTACTAGATGCGCCAAAAGGGGGGGTGAATTGCAAAAATTGTTGCAACAAAAATCCTAAACATGAGCTCTAATTTTTTTTTAATTTTAGCCATAAAAACTTTAATGCGGAAGCAAGTAGTTGAACACAATTTGCAACAATGATTTTTACTACAATTATCACCAAGCAAATATAATGAAAATAAAGTGCAAGCAAAAAATAAAAGCGGAAAAGGAAAAAGCACACCAGAGTTTTTATAGTGGTTCGGTCACTTGACCTATGTCCACTTCCCGGAGTCCTCCACTCCGGGAATTTCACTACAAAACTATAGTTCTCCTTTTGCCCCCTCGGCAAGGCGGAGAAGCTCTCACAAGACTCACTTTCACCAACCCGACGTGGCAGAGTGCCAAATACTTTTCTCACCCTCCTGGAGACGGTAGCGTACCTTCTTGTTTTTCTCCCTCCTAGAGAAGGAGGAGTACCTTAGAGGACACGGATGTAGAAGAGTCTCCCCCTTAAAAAGTCTCCCACAAGATCTTCTCGGGCCACAGGAGGAGCAAAGTGTTGCAAGCTCGGAGCAACCATGTGATCTCCCTCACACTCCTTCTCCCTCACCAAGCCCACCTTCTCCTTCCACTCACAAACCCTAAAATCTCCTCAAGATTTCTCTCCCAAGAAACCCTCTCTAATCACGTTCCCCTCTCTCTTAGTTACTCATTAAAAACATTACTTTTTGATACCTAAAATGGGCTCCAAAAACCCTAAAATTTTTCAAATTAGCCGTTACTATCGTACAGTACGATTAGTATAAACGAGCTTTATCCTGGTATGAAGGTTTACGAACAGTTCAAAAAATTATGAATACAATCATACAATACGATATAAATTTGTACTGTACGATCCTCAACTCTTCTATTTTTACAGGACGATATCCGGGACGATCTAAACTCGTCTCTATACATCATAGGGTATGACAGCAGCATCTTCCAGAGCTCTGGATCCCCAAGAAAAATCAGGGATATAAGAAAACCTCCGGAATACCACCCCAGCCCAAGCTGACTAAAGAGGCAGCGAAAAGAAATTTTTAGGTACCACGACCTACTTCGTATAGTACGATTAGGCAAAATCAAGAGATCGTCTAGGACGAACTCCGGGATGATAAAAAACAGCCTCGATTTATCATATAATACAAACTTATTCTTACAGTATGATTACGAATCAGAGATTAATCTTTGATTTATTTCACTAATCACGGGTTAATTTAAGTAGGTATTTAAAATAAATTGTATGGTATGAATCTCTTCGTACAGTAAGAACGGCTGATAAAACTTACTTAAATTAATCTGGCGGCTAGGATTTTGGATTAGTAACACTTTGTATATTACGATATGAATCATACAGTACGACCTATTCACATAAAGATATTTATAAGCAGATCATATCATATAGTATGACATATATTTGTACAATATGATCAACAGAGAAAAAATCTACATTTTTCTTTTAAAACCCTCTCCCCCTGTGTGTGTGCATGGTTGCTCAGATTTACATGCAGTTTGTGTCCAGACTCAAGAAAAGAGAAAATAAAATAAATGAAAAAGTTACAATGTTACAGACTCACACTCCTACTCTACTCAGTCATGAGTCTTTGTCCTGAGTAACTTGTGAAAGTTCGTAAGGGATATTAGGCCCTATGTGAACTGGCCCTACGCTAAGTAAGAGAAAGGTGAATTGGAAAAACTTTAAAACCAAAGATAAAACTCCTACCAAAATCACCACAAACAAAGTGCGGAAAAAAAATAAATGCGGAAGCGATAATAAGAAAATAACCCCTGCCAAAGACGCTTAAATAGAAGAGCTAAAAACGAGCTCATTAATGCAAGTTGTTGATTTTATTGTCCAGGACGATAGATATATTGTCCTGGCTGATTAGTTTAAATATGAGGAAAATCATCCTGAATATCGCCCTGAAATGAAGCTGGACGATGTCTAATCGTTCCGGAAGATCTTGAGATCGGCCCGGACAAAATCCCCATTAATTTCTTTCCAAAACTGCCTGAGAAAATTTAGAAAAATTATCCTGGATCATCCTGGATGATATTTTATAGTCCAGGCCGATCCACCAGGACAATATCCAAAAATAAGAATTTCCTAAGTAGATCTGGCGGTAGATTCTTGCTGAATTGAGCCGATCGTTCTGGCCGATACAAAATCATCCAGGACGATGTGTTTTGCATAAAGACGGCTGCTTTAATGAGGATGCCCTATTTAGGGTTTCTACTTTTGTCAGGTCATCCAGGACGATATAAATATCGTCCCGGACGATGTTACCAAAAATAGAAATCTTTTAGGGCACAACAGAAAATCTTCCAAGTTACAAATCATCAGATGCCACACCAAATACAAGAGACTCAAGAAAGGAAAAAGATTACAAACTGACACAGACCTAGTCTACCCAACTTGAGCTGGTTCCAAATTGCAGTTTGATCGTGTGGACCTGAAACGTTAGCACATAAGGCAATCGTGGAGAAATAAGGAATGTTTGTTATCATCAAAATCATAAACCATAGATCTGCAACAACTTGTGATCTTCCTAAAATATTAGTACTCATAGACAATAATAGAAATAAAAAATATTCAATAAATAGTAGTTCATACAACATTATTTGTCATCATCAAAATCTCAAACTAGGGGTCATGGATTACAACAATTACCCCCTTTTTTATTATGTTAAATAATGTTTGTTATAAGCAAATTTGTATGGCATTTTGTTTATTAATTAAAAATAATATGAAATAGACAAGAAAAAAAGGATAAAAATACATTTCATTGAAACATAAGGAAATATAAGCATAAGCAAATTACAACAGCAAGACAATAAACTACAACAGACTGAACTAACTACAACAAGACTTCTCCCCCTTCTGACATCATAAAAAGAGGAGGCACAAATAACACTAAGAAAGAAAGTACAAAATAGATATACTTCAAAAAGGAGGATCTTGATCACTTGGAGGTGGAGGTAGGTGTGGTTGGAAATATTAAAGGATTGTGTCAAAGCGGTGATCAATCGAAGTGAAGCATTCCCCAAACCACCGCATGTCTTCTTAATGCTGTTGATGTTGTTCTTGTATCTGTGTGTCAAGACGACTCTGAAGTTGGTCGAAGTCATCCAAATCATCGTGAGGGTAGGCTGGTGCAGGTGCTCGTGGTGTTGCATGCTGCCATGGTCGAGTAGGAGCTGCTGCTGGGGCAGCTTCTCCTTCTTCTTCATCAAAGTCAGGTTCATCCGGCTCCGACCCTCGATGAAACAAAATATGAAAGAAGGCATCCGTATAAATAATGGGTAGGTTGTCGGGTTCACTAGGATAGGTTAACTGATATTTATTTTGAAGAATGTACCCTATAAGGTGGCCAAGAGCTATGTTTTATTTTCTACAGGTGGTAGGGAGGCGAATTAAGGTCATATTTCAAATGTAATCGATAATCAAGTCTGCCTCATCGAATTTTGTGTTGGACATGATAAGATAGGTAGGGATAGATAAACTTGGGATCATTTGAATTCGATCGCCAGCTTTGGATACTATCAAGGTTTTAAGAATGTGTTGAATGATTCTGGCATTTCGATTTAGGGATTGAACGAGTGGTTGGTGATGGTAGAAGGCGACATTCCTAAGAACTAAGTTCGCAACACTCCAGTCAAAGTCATTGGTAAGAAATGAGTTAACTCTAGGACCGTCAGTGGAGAGCCCAATGTATTAGGCAAGGTCCGCTCTAGTGATATCAACATGTTGTTGGCAAACGAAAGAGTTAAGGTTATGGTTTTCGATGTTGATTGTAAGGTTGGCTATAAATTCGAAAAGTAGTTCTGAGTTGTATGGAAAGGCTAGAGTCAGTAGGAATTACAGCGTGATGGAGGCAAATCGAGACATTACCTCAAAATTTAGTGCCGCTTAATTTAACATTCGAGATGGTGTAATCTTACATGCCTGATATTTGCGATAGGCTGCTTCATTGTCAGCATTCAGGAAATGGTCACTGGGTAAGCATGAGGAAGACAAGCGTCCAACGACTAGACGACCCCGCTTGCTAGAGCTTGACATATTCGAAAAGGCAAGTAGACAAAGTGAGGGTGAAGAAGTGAGTGTGAGTGAAATGATCTGCCAATGAAGCCAATTTATAGAATTTTTCAGACATCGTACAGTACGATCTGGTTTCGTATAGTACGATGCAGCATTAATTGTTCTCTGACCGATCATTTCTAGAAAGGTGGTCAAATCATACAGTACGATGGGTATTATACAATACGATCAGAAGGATTTCGATTGTCCCGAGGGTCGTCGGTATGACCTTTGATGAAAAGTTTTGTACCATACGAACAGGTGGATCGTATAGTACGAACTGCAATTATATCAGACCAGTCATCTTTAAGTCATCCTCATCCATTTTGCTGACGTGGATCGTACAGTGCGAAGAAGAGATATCGTATCGTACAAAGTTTAATAATGTCGTACCAAACAAATTGAATGAACTGCACCCTATATCATACAATATGAAGTGGATCGTATAGTACGATCAACAAAGGCGAAAATTGCATCTAAGTTATGATTTATGTAGTTTTAGATATATCGTACAATATGATAGTGGATCGTACAGTACGATAAGGAAAATGTTATTTGTCAAGGTTTTGTGTAGTGAGTGGGTGATGATTATGAACAGTAATTTTTTTATGCATTAATGTCTATGACACCTAGTTTTGTCCTTAGAATGCTAAAGGTATTAAATACTAATGGTTTCATGAATATGTCTGCTAATTGATCTCCTGTAGCGATGTGATGCAATTTTATATCTCCTTTAGCCACATGATCTCTTATGAAATGGTGTCTAATATCTATATATTTTATTCGAGAGTGTTGAATTGGAATTTTAGAGATGCATATTGCACTTGTGTTGTCACAGATGATTAAGATGGTTCATACAGGTAATCTAAGATCAAGAATTTGTTGCCTCAACTATAGTACTTATGCAACACAGCTTCCTACTGCAATATATTCTGCCTCTGCCATGGAGAGGTCTACCGAATTTTGCTTCCTACTGGACCAAAAAATAAAAGATTGTCCTATGAATTGACAGGTACCAGAGGTGTTTTTTCTATCTACCTTACATCTTACAAAATCAGAATATGAGTACATTATGATTTCAAAGGAAGTGTTAAGCCTGGGATACCAAATCCCTAAATTCGGGGTGCCTAGTAGATATCTAAGAATAAGTGAGACTTTTTAGAATCAACTTGAAAACGGGCACAAAGACACACACTAAATATTATGTCTGGTCTACTGGCAGTCAGGTAAAGAAGATATCCGATCATTCCTCTATATTTTTTTCTAGTCTACTGATTTTCCATTCAGATCTTTGTCTAATTGAATTGTTGAGATCATTGGAGTGTTCATGGGTTTAGCATTATCCATTTCATATTTTTTTAGAATATTCTTAATTTACTTTGTTTGGCTAAGAAAAGTATCGTTATCCATTTGTTTTATATTAAAGCCAAGAAAATAGTTTAGTTCTCCCATCATGCTCATTTCAAACTCATTACTCATTATTTTTTAGAATTCATCACAAAAATTTTTATTCGATGATCCAAATAAGATGTCATCCATGTAGATATGAACAATGAGAATTTCATATTTAACCTTTTGTAAGAAGATTGTAGTGTCCACACTATCCTTTACAAATCCTCTATCTGACAAGAATGAGCTAAGTCTTTCATAACAGGCTCTAGGTGCTTGCTTTAATCCATAAAGTGCCTTTTTTAATTTGAATACGTGGTTTGGAAATTATAAACTTTCAAATCCGGGGGGTTGCTCAACATAGACATTCTCCTTGATTACCCCATTCAAAAAAGCACTCTTTATATCCATTTGATAGAGTTTGAAATTCTTGAAGCAAGCAAAAGCTAAGAGCACTCTTATGGCTTCTAGTCTAGCAACAGGGGCAAAGATTTTTTCAAAGTCCATTCCCTCATGTTGATTGTATCCCTTAGCTACTAATCTGGCTTTATTTCTTCTTATAGTTCATGAGTCATTCACCTTATTTTTAAAGACTCATTTTGTTCCAACTACACTATATTCTTTAGGTCTTTTGACTAACTCCCAAACATCATTCCTGATGAATTGGTTCAGTTCTTCTTGTATTGCTAGGATCTAGAATTCATCTCCTAAAGCTTGATCTATACTCGTGGGTTCTATCATAGAGATGAATGCTTAATAACTAACCTCTTTCCTAAGTCCATGCCTAGTTCTTACACCTTCTGAAGGGTCTTCTAAAATCAACTCTTTAGGATGACTAGAAGAATATCTCCATTCTTTAGGCAAATCTTCCTGAGGTTCTACCCTTTCTCCTAAGGTCATAGTGTCTATTCATTGAATTGTCTCTATTTCATCTTCTTCAATTTTAAATTCAGAGGGCTTATCTGATTCATCAAATACTACATGAGTGGACTCTTCTAGTATAAGGGTTCTCTTATTAAAGATTCGATATGCCATAGCTACAGATGAATAACCTAAGAAGACACCCTCATCAGACTTAGGATCAAATTTTCCTAAGAGAAGTTTGTCATTATTCAAGAAGAAGCACTTGCAACCAAAAACATGTAGATGTGAAAGATTCGGTGTCCAACCGTTAAGGAGTTCATAAGGAGTTTTATTTAGCTTTGATCTAATGTTCACCCTATTTAAGACATAACACGCTGTGTTTACTACTTCTACCCAAAAGTATCTAGGAAGGGTGTACTCAGCCAACATTGCCCTAGCAGCTTCTACCAAGGTTCTATTCTTTCTTTTTGCTATTCCATTTTATTGTTGAGTCCTAGGGGCTGAGAAATTATGCTCTATTCCTATCTCTTGACAAAATGATTCAAATCATTCATTTTAGAACTCTCCACCGTGATCACTATAAATTGTTGAGATTTCATATCCTAATTTTCGTTGAATCCAAGTGGAGAAAATCATAAATTCCTTAAATGACTCATTCTTTTGTGCTAGGAATCTTACCTATGTGAATATAGTGAAGTCGTCTACAATCACAAATCCATAATTTTTACCTCCTAGGCTAGTTGTGCTAACGAGTCCAAATAAGTCCATGTGAAGAATTTCTAATGGCCTAGAGGTGATCACATCTTTGATTGAATGAAAGGATGATTTGATTTGTTTTCCTAGTTGACAAGCATCACATATATGTTCCTTAGTGAAGTCTAACTTAGATGCTCCTCTAACTAGATTTTTCTGAGTAATGTTTTTAAGTGTTTTCATATTAGCATGGCATAGTCTCCTATGTCATAGCCATGAGTCATCAACAATTATTTTCAAGCAAAATGAATTTGAACTATCAATGCAATTAAGGTCTAACATGTAAACATTGTTCATTCGTTTTCTTTCTAAAACTAGTTTGTCATTTAAGCTAATTAGGCATTTGTTAGAGGAAACTTTTATGTCAAAATCTTTATCATATAATTGACTAATGTTAAGTAAGTTGTGCTTTAAATCATCAACTAATAAAATATTTTCAATTAAAAAATTCTTAGCATTATCAACAATACCTGAGCCCACTACTTTCCTGATGGTGTTGTCTCCCAGTGTTACTTTACCTCTGGTCTTGGTCTCCAGTAAAATGAACTTCTTCATATCTCCAGTCATATGTAGCGAGCAGCCACTGTCTAGGTACCACATGCTCTCACTAGGTCTTTTTTAGAGCATCCCTATAATTTTATTCAAGGGTTAGATTTGGGAACCCAAGTGAGTTTGGGTTTCTCCTTATGCTTGCATGAATGAGATGCATGCATGCTATGCTATGATGGATGTAATTTAGGTCTCCATACCAGGTGTGTTCTATGGTGAATCGTGCATGTGCAGGCTATATAACCTAGCATGCCATAAGAGAAGCACCTAATACTGGGAAATTGGT
Organism: Dendrobium huoshanense; assembly: GCA_016618105.1. Classification (NCBI taxonomy): domain Eukaryota; kingdom Viridiplantae; phylum Streptophyta; class Magnoliopsida; order Asparagales; family Orchidaceae; genus Dendrobium; species Dendrobium huoshanense. The sequence goes on from CM028356.1 coordinate 41,939,917, forward strand.
TTACTAACCTATGTGAGTGGTGTTGCCTCTTCCTAAAGTTTTGTGATGCATGTAGTGCTGGGGGTTTGCTAGATTGGGCTAATGTGAGTGATGCATTTTCTTTTTCTAGTTTTTTTTATTTTTTCTTTAAATGTGTTATTTTGATATGTCAATTCATGAACTTCTATTTTTAATAAATGTTCATTATGTTCTACCTCAAATACAAGTTTGTCTAGTCCGTCAAAAGCCTCTTCTACTTCAACATGCATGGTTTTCAAAGATTGGTATGCTTCTGTTAATTCAATAGGCTTCTTATTTAATGCATCATACTCATCAAGTAGGGACATGTGATCTCTATCTAAATCAGAATATTCTTTAACTAAGTTAGCATGCTCAGTTTGTAAAGTACTAAAATCAATATTAAGACTAGCATGCATCCTTTTTAATTTCCTATACAAGTCATGAATTTTTTCAGAATAAGCAGTAAATCTTCATATGAAAGTTGAAATACCTTGTCTTGATCCGATTGATCAAGATTATCATTAGCCATTAGACACAAATTTGTTACCTCCTTATCTACTTCTTCTTCTGACGATTTTGATGCAGAGTCGGCCCAAAATGCTTTTTGTGTCTTCATCTTCCCTTTCTTGTACTTGGCTTTATCCTCACCATTTTCCATAGCTGGTTGGCTCTTTAGGTTGGGGCGATCAGCTCGGAGGTGACCTGGCTTCCTACACTCAAAGCAAATTGTGTCACATGAAACTTTAGTAGTCCTCGAGCTTTTACCTTTATTCCAATTATTTTGATGACGCATTTATTTTCTTTTCAAAAAGTTCTTGAACTATCGGATTATCAAGGCTATGTCATATTCTTCCTCCCCTACATAACTTTCACTTTCTGAATTGTTCACTTTTAATGCCACCGTCTGCTTCTTCTTCTTTTCACCTGCATCACTTTGCCTTTGACTCACTCCTTGCTTGTATGCAATGAGTGACCAAGGCAAATTATCAATAGAATAAACGTTTAGGTCTTTAGACTCAGTGATGGCAATAATTTTTGCATCTTAGGAACTAAGTAAGCATCTAAGAATCTTGTTAAGTTTCTCATAATTTAAAATTTCTCTACCTAATGCATGCAAGGATGTCACAATTTAGGTGAACCTAGTATACATGTCAGATATTGTTTCGCTATGTTTCATACGAAACAATTCTTAATCATGCAGTATAATGTTAAGCCTAGACTGTTTAACTTCACTAGTTTTTTCATACGTGATGCACAGACTATCCCAAATCTCCTTACTAGTAGCACAAGTAGAAACTCTCATGTAGTCCTAAGATTTTAAAGCATAAAAGAAATAATTTAAGCACTACGCATTTAATTGAGCTAATTCCCTATCCTCATTGCTTCAATCATTGAAAGGCACTTAAGTTTTCACTCCATTCACAAGTTTAGAAGGTGCAACATAACCATCATTTACTAACATCCACAAATGGTAATCAATAGACTGTAAAAAAATAGATATTCTAATTTTTCAGAAATTAGATGGGATATTATCAAAAAGAGGTGGACGGGTTATTGAATAAGCCTCTACAATATTGCAATTACCAAAATGAGACATGACCGATTTTTAAGATTTTCTAAAACGGTATTTTTGAAACCCCACTTTGATACCAATTGAAATTACTACATACGCCAAGAGGGGGGTGAATTGCGAAAATTATTGCAATAAAAATCCTAAACATGAGTTTTAATATATATATATATATATATATATATATATATATATATATAACCATAAAAATTTAATGCGGAAGCAAGTAGTTGAACACAATTTGCAACAATGATTTTTACTACAATTATCACCAAACAAATGTAATGAAAATAAAGTGCAAGCAAAAATAAAAGTGGTAAAGGAAAAAGCACACTAGAGTTTTTATAGTGGTTCAGTCACTTGACCTATGTCCACTCCCCGGAGTCCTCCACTCCGGGAATTTCACTACAAAACTATAGTTCTCCTTTTGCCCCCTCGGTAAAGCGAAGAAGCCCTCACAATACTCACTTTCACTAACTCGGCGTGGCGGAGTGCCAAATGCTTTTCGCACCCTCCTTACGACGGCAGCGTACCTTCTTGTTTTTCTCCCTCCTAGAGAAGGCAGAGTACCTTAGAGGACATGGATGTAGAAGAGTCTCCCCCTTAGAAAGCCTCCCATAAGATCTTCTCGGGCCACAGGAGGAGCAAAGTGCAGCAAGCTCGGAGCAACCGTGTGATCTCCCTCACACTCCTTCTCCCTCACCAAGCCCACCTTCTCCTTCCTCTCACAAACCATAAAATCTCCTCATGAGCTATCTCCCAAGAAACCCTCTCTAATCACGTTCCCCTCTCTCTTAGTTACTCATTAAAAGTATTACTTTTTGATACTTAAAATGGGCTCCAAAAACTCTAAAATTTTTCAGATTAGTCATTACTATCACACAGTACGATTCCACATTGTACAGTACGATTAGTATAAAAGAGCTTCATCTTGGTACGAAGGTTTACGAACAGTTCAAAAACATATGAATACAATCATACAGTACGATATAAAATCGTATCGTATGATCCTCAACTCTTCTGTTCGTACATAATGATATATGGGATGATCTAAACTCGTCTATGTACATCGTAAGGTATGACCTACTTCGTACAGTACGATTAGGAAAAATCAAGGGATCGTCCAGGACGAACTCCGGGATGATAAAAAATAACCTCGGTTTATCGTATAGTACAAACTTATTCATACAGTGCGATTACCAATCAGATATTAATACTTGATTTATTCCACTGATCACGGGTTAATTTATTTAAGTATTCAAAATAAATCGTACGGTACGAATCTCTTCATACAGTATGAACGGCTGATAAAACTTACTTAAACTAATCTGGCAGCTAGGGTTTTGGATCAATACCACTCGTATAGTATGATATGAATTGTATAGTACGACCTGTTCACATAAAGACGTTTTAACCATATCAGATCGTACAATATGATATATATTCGTACAGTATGATCAACAAAGAAAAAATCTATATTTTTCTTTTAAAACCCTCTCCCCCTATGTGTGTGCACAGTTGCTCAGATTTACATGCAGTTTGTAGCCAAACTCAAGAAAAGAGAAAATAAAATAAATGAAAAAGTTATAATGTTACAGACTCACACTCTTACTCAGTCTTGTGTCTTTTTGTTGTCCTGAGTAACTTGTGATATTCCTGAAATGTTAGTACTCATAGACAATAACATAAATCAAAGATATTTAATAAATAGTAGTTCAGACAACATTATTTGTCATTATCAAAATCTTTAATTAGGGGTTATGGATTGCAATAGTAAGAGGTTGTGGGTTTCAAATCGTTGTGATATGAGGATATATTCAACATAAAGCTCATTATGCTATATATAATATTCATCCAGGCATCAACAAGATGTATTGTGAAGACTGAGCAGTAGTAGAGTTTGTCTCAAAATCTGAAATGTGCCAAATGGTGAAGACTGAGCATCAGAAACCCAGTGGACTATTACAATCGTTGTCTATCCCAAAGTGAAAATTCATATGATCAATATTCAAGATCTTAAATTTGAATCTTATATGCCTCCGCACTAACAATTCCCAATAATAAATGGAAAAAAAAAAACATAAACAAAAAATAACAACAATAAAATAATAAGAAAATTATTGTTCATCTATTCATTGACCTTTTTTTTTAATTTAATCTTTATTAATATTTTTTAGTTTCATGGGCTAACAATTCAAATCAAACTTACCTCGAACAGCCCAATAGCTCATTGAGCTCAAATCAAAACTACACATCCTTCCAAATTCATCCAACCAGACAACTCTAACTAAGTTAACACCTTTAAACTAACCTAATGAGAATGAGCACAAATTTTTTAAAGAACTTAAATTTTATATTTTATTTTCGTAAGGTTGAATTTTTGTTTTAATTTTAATCTTATGGTAATATATCAGAGTTGAATGGAATGAAATTTAAACTAATACCAAGCCATTAATTATAAATGAATTAATATGAAAATCAAACCAATCATAAATAGTTATATTATTTAAAATAATTTCTTTGTTCATTAAAATTAAAAGCTTTTGTCATATGTTCAATACATTAAATATAACTATCTTTAATATTTTTTTTCAATAAAAACACAAATATAGATTAAATTGAAAGAAGAAAAATGTAAAATATAATTATCTGAAGAAGTTGTCATGCATCAATTTTCTTTAATGTTGAATATACATTTGTACTTCAAATGTACAATAGATATTAGTTAATTTTCTATTTTTATTCTGATGCGCGGTATTTTCTCTGTTACTGTGCTTAATGCTAAGCATGTGTTGATTAAATTAAGCAATGATTAGGATTACAGTAGAGTTTTTGCGCACCGTTCTTACTTTGTTCTTAACTGTTATATGAAGCTTACTAAGTGGTCTCCATACACTACAGGAAATTCATGAAATACCGGCGGTTATGTGACCGCCGGTACTAACGGCGGTTTAACCGGCGTCTAGACCGCCAGTATTTACCGGCGGTCTAACTGGCTATTTTTAAAATAACCACCGTCGAAATTAGCGGCAATCAAACAACCACCGGATAACCGCTGATTATTCTGCAGACATCAGTTATTACCAGCGCATTACCGGAAGTTTAAACCGCCGGTGTTAAGTGTTTTTTTTTTCCGGCAGTCTGAACTGCCAGAACACCGCCGGAAAAATCCCTAAAATGAAACATTCCCAACCTTCCATTTCATTTGCTCGCAAAGCCCTCTCCCTCCCTTCCGACAGTCGGCCCGTCTCCTCCGCCCTCTCACACGATCGAGACGCTCCTCCGGTCATGACAAGCTTCCTCCAGCCGAAGATCTCGACCCTACTCCGACATCAAGGCAAGGCCGAGGATCTCGCCAACTACTCCGTGCATCCGTCCTCCATGCACGAAGGTTTGTGTTTTTTGTTTTTGTTTTTTCTTTTAATTTTCACCCGTAGGAATAGATGGAAGGTTTTTTATAAGGATAGGTGATTCTGTGGAGAAGTAGATGGATGCACTAGTGAACTTTGTGGTTACAAGCAAGGTTCTCTCACTTCCGAGATGGATTTGAGTCTATTGATGATATAAGAATATTAGAAATTGCTAATCTTTCACTTGATGAGCCTAAATTAGAAGCTATGATATTTATTGAAGATAATATAAAAGTTCAAAGACAACCTACTGAAGAAGTTAATCATATCATTCCTTCTATTGAATAGTTGAAACTTTGTGTTAGACAATTTATTTTTATTCTTTTGTTGTTGTACTAGACATTCAATGCTTGCTTATATTTTGATATTATAAGCTACAAGGCTACAAATGATGTTATTTTTATATTTTTTTTGTAATTTCAAATATTATGCTTTGATTACTTTCTTAATTATTATGTATGATTTATAAGTTATAATGTTGTGTCTGCACCGTACCCATATCATATAATTTTAATAATAACACGAGGATCAGAACAAATTTTGAGACGAGATGAGCGACCCGTCTTAGGGACATGTTCACGGACATTAGAAAGTTCGGGCAGCGTCCAATATGAATTGGAGAGGGCGTATGGGCAGATCTGAGTAGAACTTGGGCGACCGCTGAGTTCACAAAAATAAGAGAGCAGAATAAGCAGAACAGAACATCTGACTATGGGGGTTTAGGAAGCTCTCTTCATACTGGTGGATCTGTTCCTCATACGGAACATAGACGATGACTGGTAAAAACTTTTAAATTAGTTTATTAAATATATTTATGTTATTATAACTATATCTTATATTTTCAGAAAGCGTTTCTTGGTCGGGAGCCAACACCGCTGGAGTTGCAAACAAGAACTCACCAACATCAAGCTGACCATCAGTGGGTTGATGAAAAGGCTAAAAAGGCTCATGTGAGTATATTTTTTTGGAGTTTGGGAAAAGAATTTGATTATAATTTATGAAAATCAAAAGAAGAAAGAGCAAGAGCAGCCACATGCATCACCAGACAGCGAGGATACGGAGGAGGATTAGTACTCTTTTTTGTTCGATGAACATATGATGAACTTATTGTAAACTTAATTGGTTACGAACTTATTTGGTTTCACTTATTGAACTTAGTTATGAACTTATTTGGTTAAACTTATGAACTTATTTGGTTTCACTTATTGATTTATTTTAATGAATATATTTGTGATAATTATTGTGATTGACTATAGTGGCGTGTTGCCCAAATTTATGAAAATTGTTATATTTTCTGTGCAGGTTTAGAGTTTATGGTGAAAATAAGTAAAATAGAAGGGAGACTGTCATTTTTTTTTTGAAATGCTACAGGTTTCCGGCGGCCAACTGACGGTTTGGCCGACGAAAACTTTGATACCGGATGGCTAATTAAAGCCGCCGGAAAACTACTAAAACCGTTGGTATGTCGACGGTGTCCGGCGGTACACCGGCGTACCGCCGGCAATTCCTTCATTTTTAACCACTGGTAAGCCGCCGGTGTTTTACTAAACCGCCAGAAAACTACTAGTAACTGCCGGAACAAACCGCCGGTAATGAGTGATTTTTCTTTAATGATATTTTGATGTTAACGTTGAATCCCCTGTCATCCACATCTGGGTTTCTTTTCCTAACTTGCGCCCTCACTTCTTCTCTTCATGTATCTTGCATGGGCTGGGGTCTTTGTTTGGCAAACCCCTCAAAACGGATAATGCTACGGCTGTTGGCTCCCGGCCGTTAGTTTCTCGTGGGCTTTGTGGAAATGGATATTACCAAACAGTATCTGAATCGTATTTGGCTCGGCCCAGATAAACTTGGGTATGTTCAATCGGTGGAAATGGAAATTTTCCTAATTATTGTGGCCAATGTAAGTCTGTTGGGCATTCGAATTTTGAGTGTGGTCTTTTGCAACCTAGGCGACCTGAAAAAGCTAAGTTTGTTTTATCTACCAAAGAGGTTGAGGGTGGGTTAACGGCTGTGCAATTGCAATCGGTCGCTAATGTTACGGAGGGAAATGTTGATGGGGTTGTTTCTTCTCATGTTCCTGCTCTCGTGATTGCTTATCCTTTGAATCTTTTGAATTCTATTGTTATGCCTTTACCTTCTCCTCCCTTAGTTTGTGTTAATGTCTCGGGATCATCTTTTGAACTTGTATTGGTTCCTATTTGTGGCCGAAAGTGAGTAATTATTTTTAGGGGATAAGTTGGTTTCCCCTTTAATTCTTAATGAATCTGTAAATGTTGTTGTGGATCCTGTTTCCCCTGCTACTCATTTTTTCTTGTGGTGAGGCTGGAGATTTGTCTTGTGGTACTAATTGTAAGGCTAGCTTATCTGTGGAGGTATCCGGGGATGTGTTTCCTTCTGACCCTGTTGCATTAGTTGGTTCTGTCCCTCTTAATTTTATGGTATATGATGTTGTGTTTTCGCCTTTTTCTTGTGCTAGTTCAGGTGGTGATGGCAATTTTATTAATGTCCCTATTACAGTTATGTATAACAACGAATTGCATATTCATCTGGATAAGTTTGTGAATTCCGTTCGATTTCAAATCGATTGGTTAATTTTGGATGATTCATTTTCTTCCTCTGCTGAGGGGATGATGAGGCATTTGATGATTTTGAGTAGGTGGTGCCTGCTAATTTTTGTCATCCAAATGGTGGTAAAAGGAGGAAAGGTAATGGCAAGAAATAAGCTCTATCTCGTTCACCTTACCTTTTGGCAATGGTTTTTGATGGCTTTATGGACAATGATGAGGAAGCCCCCTGCTTCCCCCTGTTCGATTCGCTGGTTGGCAACCTGGGTGTTATTCGTGGAGTTTTTGGTGGCTTTGGTGTTCTGGAACTTTCACCTATGGATGGTCCGTCGCTGGTCGTGGGATTGGTGCTGGGGGCTTTCGTACATGAGTCCGACTGACTTTCTTTAAATTTTGTCCTACTTGTTGTTTTTGCTTCTTGTTGTATGGTTTGTGTCTCCGATGTTTCTTGCAGTGGCTGATAGTCCATGGGTCTTATAATCCTTAACTTTTATGAATAAAATATTGTTTTTTGAGAGAAAAAAAAGGAGCATGCTCCTTGAACTAAGGTTATTTGGTTAAGGTTTGTGTTCATACCCTATTTAAGCACAACATAAAAAAAAAAAACTAGTTCTTTCACTTGATAGAGGGGGAATAGAGGTGTGCAATAACAACTTATTAAGCCTTTATCCCACTGTGGGGTCAGATACATGAATCATTTTTCTCTATTATATACTGTTAAAAGTCATTTTTTAATTAAATCTAATAAAAAAAATATCATTTCTAATATTTATTACAAAGTCTTTTTAGGTATGTATATACCCTTCTTAATATAGGCTGTATCTAAAACATGTACTCTCCTAATCTGGTCATAAAAAAACCGACGTTTTATGTGACCAAATTAGGAGGCAAACAAGTCTAGTCGAGCTCGAGTCAAACCTAACTTGAGCTCGACATGCAAGCAAAATCCCGAGCTTGAATTCGAGTCGAGCTCAAAAGATAAGCTCGAGCTCAAAAGATAAGCTCGAGCTTCGCTCATGCCACTAAAAATGAGCTTGCGAGCAACTCAAGAGATCACGCCTTCCCTTTCGTGTTTTGCCTTTCGCAGTTCACACGCCCAGACGCCATACCGCCTTCCACGATTCGCACGCTATAATCCTCCAATTGATAGTAGTGTGAAGATCAATGTTTGTTAGGCAACAAAATAATATTATGAATTTTTTTTCTCGGTTGCTGAATTCAATAATTCATATGCAAAATTTTTAAAAGGATCATATTAATAAATTAAATTAGTAATAGGACCATAATGAAAAGAAAAATTAAAAAGAAGCAAATACGAAAAATTAGATTACATGCGTTCAATGGAATGCAAGAAATCATTTCACCCATTCAGTTGCATATGTCACACATTCAATTGAATGAGCGAAATGATTTCACGCTTTTTGAATTACATGGAATTGTTTCACATATCCTGGTAGTCAAATATTTACTTAATTTTCAATTAAATTTAAATTATATATATACTAAATTTTATATTATATATTATGTTAAATATTTAATAATTTAAATAATTTAGCGGGTGATGGAAGCCACTGCCAATGAAAGTGGTGGCCAACGGTGAGTGACGACAGTGGTAGGACCTATCAAGCTTGCTTGTGGTATAAATAGTTCTCGCTCAAAATTAGATGATTACTTCAAAAATAAACTAGAATGATAAACACTATTTATTTTAATTTACTTTGTTCCACTTTGTATTCCAACCAAACAGCCCTTTAATATGGTTGAGTACTGTTCACAAACAATATAAGCTTTCAAAAACTTAAAAAAAGTTTGTTCATTCGCGAAAGAAATCTAGTTAGATGTAGAGGCTGGAAAATTTAATACGATGCCAAGAGAATTACAAAAACTGAAGGATCAACAACATGGATCTAATTAGCCCATGAATTTCATTGATAAATAAGCTTACAACAAGATTATGGGTATCTGAAAGCTTGAAACAAGCTTGAGTTTGCCAGAACTTACAAGAAAAACAAAAAAGAACGAAACTGTGAAGAAAAAACACAAACTCTAAAAGAGCAGAGAAAAAACTTTCAAAATAAAACAACAGAAATGCCAATTGCAGATGGCTACGTAGAAAGATTCATCATACCATTCATCCATTCATTGTAGACTTGAAATGGAAATCATCGATTGTAGAGTAGATATGACCAAGATCATTATGATATGAAATAGCTTCCCTGCACGAAAGATTCTGTAACTTTTAGCTAGCAAGACAGCAGCAATATATGAGTGTTAAATGTTAGGGAATTCAAGATACGGACATGATCTTGTTCGGTGGCAAATCAAGTCTTCTAATAACTTCATCAATATGTAATCCCTGTTCTCGCACACTGCAGACACAACAACCTCAAATCAGTACAGATGCTATCATTAAATGAGAAGGGAACAAAAAGAATTTAGAGAAAGGATCAGCACATCACAGGTAGGTGAATTGTGGACATTTGAGTTGTGAAATATTTGTCAATAAAGAATAAGGCACATTGGCGTGTAGCATGGCATGCATTATTTTAAAAATAATATAAAATATTATAAAATCATGTATAATTATCATAATTCAACAATACAAGACATAACTATCCTAATAATATAAAAAAAGACTATAAATGTCATATAAATAGACCATAATATCACTTTAACAATGAGAGACTAAACAACCACCAATTCAGATTTTTTTTTTTTTAAATAACAACCAACCATTCAGTAGTACTTCTCTTGCAACCTAAATAGGTTAAGTTGAACAAGTTAAACCCTTCATATTAAACCCATGAAATCCAGATAAAAATGTTGAAACCTCCTTAACCACTTATTCAGCCCTGAAACCTTAATAATATAGACAAAAAGATAGCAAATACTTCGGATGTAGTAGGTGATTGTTGACCTTTGTATCAAAAAAAAAAAAAAAATCCCATTACTGCTCTGGCGTCGCACGACCTCGCACGTCGCTCACACGCCGACGTCGCTTCTTCGCATGTTATTTGCACGAGCTCCCTATCGCGTTAAATAGCGGAGGAATGATAGAGTTGAGGCTCTCGCTCGGATCTCTCTCGCTCTCTCCCCCGATGAAGACACCCCCTTCCCTGTCGGATCAGAGGTTACAACATTTTGATTGGAATCAATGACGAGAGTCGCTTGCAGAGAAGGCTCCTTCGTGTTGTTCGACCTCGCTCCGTCGACGACATTCCATTCTTGCTGGATCGGAAGCTACACCACTTTGATCGGGAACAACGACGGGGGCTCGCGGCTGTGAAGATAGCTTTCTCCCCTTTGCGTTGCTTCTCCGGCTCTTTCGTGCTGTCGACCTCGCTCCGTCGACGACATTCCCTTCCTGGCTGATCGCAACCAAGAACGAGAGCTCGCGGCTATGAAGATAACTTTCTCCCCTTTGCGTTGCTTCTCTGGCTCCTTCGTGCTGTTCGATTTCGCTCTTCCAGAGATGTTCTCTTCCTGTCGAATCGGGAGCCAGGACATTTTGATCGAAAGTTACAACTAGAGTTCGCTCTCTGTGAAGGGAACAATTATTACGTCCGATCAAGCAGACGTAGAGCTAAGTTCGGCCGTCAATAACATGTCGCCACGTGCTCTTATTCTTTACCGGGCGGCCCGACGACTTGACCCGGAGCGAAACCCGGGAATGCTATGTCAGCGATTTTCTCGGTATTGCTCGATATTTGCTTGGTATTTGCTAGGCATTGCTTTGCAAAAATGAGAAATATCGCTCTGTGAAGACCAATACCATGCAAATACCGAGTTGTACCGAGTTTTTTTACAACTCGGTACAACTCAGTATTTGCTAGGGATTTGCTCAATATTGCTAGGGATTTGCTCGATTTTGCTAGAAAAAACTCGGTACAACTCTGTATTTGCTCGGTATTGCTAGGTATTTGCTCGGTATTGGTTATTCCGAGCAAAATCGACCAATACCTAGCAATACTGAGCAATCTTGGGTCCGTTCCGGGTCGGGTTGTCGGGGCGCGCAGTAAATAATGAAAACGCGTGGCGCGATTCTACTGGCGGCCGAAAGTAGAGTTGCGTACGTTCACCGGACCAAATAAAAGTTCCTGTGAAGGTAGCCTCCTCCCTTCAAAGCACATCTTCGGCTTAATCCCGTAAATTCGCCAAACCAGGGATTAATCTTAATTAAAATTAATTTTAACTAATTTTAATTATAATTACTTTGATTAATTATAGTTATTATATTTAATTTTAGCTAAATGATTATAAGAAAGAGAAGTAATGTGCCCCTCCTCTTGCCTCGATCCACGAACCAACACCGCTGGTCCCCAAGGTATAAATTTTTAACTTAATTATTCAATGAGCCGGCAAACCCCCTTCGCGCTCACGTAGCGTAGTAGAGAGGGAAACCGGCACGACGCTTGCGACGAGATAGGTAATCCCCATACCGCTCATGTAGCGTGAGGGGAACAAAATTAAGTACTCACACGTGGCGAAATCCCTGTGCTCTTTTCAACAGGAGCCCAAGAGCCTTAAGCGCTCATTTAGCGGGCGGGGATTGAAGAATTTGTGGCCGCAGTGTCGTTAGACACCTACCCGAAGCGCAAGTAGCGACGAGGGGTAGGCTAGTCTCTCGAATTTTCCCCTAAACAGGGGAGACGCCGGGAGGCTGCCGAAATTTCATCTGAAGCGCACAAGGACTTAAACAAAAATGGGGCTTGGACTTGAGCTTAAAGTTGAACATAATTCAAATAACAAATGACTTGAACTTGCAAAATAAAAAAATAATAAAAAAAAGAACGTGACTTGGACATTTGAACTCAAGCGAATACTTGAGTTGGACTACAGCGGACATAGAACTTGAGCTTGCACATTGAGCTTATGAATTTGATTTGAATTGGACTTGAAAGAACTCAGACTTGAGTTTGATTTGGACAACATGAGACCTGTTCTGAACTCAAATGGACATCGAATAATTTACATTAAGTTCAACTTATACTTAAACTTAATTTGAAAAACATGAACCATAAGAACATTATAAGTCAACATGCAAGCAAGAATTAAGTAGAAATGCAAATCCAACTTGAAAGTTATACATAACTAAGACAAGAGATCAATAAGGAATCTCATTTGAACGGTGATACAATATTTCCAATGAAATATTGGGAGACTACCATTTCAATTGAGATGCAAGTGAAAATGTATAAAACTTGTGGATCAACGGACTTGCAAGGTGTCATTCACTCAAAAATGATGATAACACAATGTCTTTAAGGGATTGCAAAATTTATATGCAATTGGCAATCAATCAACTCATGATACTTATCTCGATCATGTAGCTGAATAATGTAAGATAATTGCAACAATCGCAAGAAGGTACAATGAACATGATAGCTCGACAGTCAATGATAATCTACAAACAAACACATCAAGCTCTCAATGCAGTCAATTAATGAATGATGAAAACAAAATGGGCTCAGAGTATCTATCCCAGTCTTTTTGAGAATGACATTTGTATCAATCATTCAATCAATTATAACAAATGCAAGCAACAACAAACCCAAAGTAGGAGATTTGTTAGTGCACTATAATCTTCCTGCGTAAATCATGCAAATAGTGCACGACAATCAACCTGTACAAAGCAGCAAACAACTCAATCCAAAAGCTGCGCTATAATACGCCACCGGATCAGCGACAACCATGCAAGCGGACAGAAGGCGTTTACAAATATTTCAAAATACCCCCGCACATGCACTGTAATTTGTATACACATAGGTACACAAAAGGGATAAATATAATCAAACACCCGCATGGGCCCCGACGAGTGTGTTCAATAAGTGAATTCAAGTTCGAACCCGATCATTCTACGCAAACCAATAGGAGTCGATAGGGTTCGACTTATCAAACAAATATACAGTTGTGGTGACCGGTATATTTATTTTAATACATTCATATTAGGCCTTCAACGCTTATAACAATGAGAATTTACTAATAAAGGCATAAAGCCTATGAACTCGATCATCCTAAACAAATAGATATGAGTCAACAAGGTTCAACAAATAATTATAAATGCCCCCAAACACCCGCATGAGCCCCGGCGAGCATGTTATTGTTACACACGTGACATCTAGGAATGCTGCGCAGGTCAATAAGTGAATTCAAGTTTGAACCCGATCCTTATATGCGAACTAATAAGAGTCAATAGGATTCGAACTATCAAACAAATATACGGTTGTGGTGACTGATATATTTGTTTTAATATATTCATATTAGGACATCAAGGCTTATAATAATGAGAATTCACTAATAAAGGCACAAAGCCTATGTCGAAATCCGATCCTCTATCGATAACTCGACAGAGACGATAAGGTTCATCCACAAAATGCAAATATTTTCAAATGAAAATGGCCCCACACCCCGATGATGACCGTGTTGAATGCAGATATCAACCGGAGGGGTTAATTTTAAATATTTCAGAATGTCCTCAAACATCCACAAAATTCAAATATATTTAAGTGACTTTAAAGTCACTCTGATGATGGTCGTGTTTAACGAAGATCTCAACCGGAGGGATTAATTCCAATTATTTCAAGCTTCACCCAAATACCCACGAAATTCAAAGTTCCAAAAAAATCCAAAAATCCTAAAATCCAAAATATTTAAAATTTGAAATCCACTCATCGATCACTTAAAGCAAAATTCATCCACCCTCCACGATAGTTTGTCAGGGTGAACAAATTGAAATCTACTCTAGTTCACAAAGAGCTAATGTCTAGTTGAAAATATCACTATAATCCATTTCAAACAATCTCCTGCCAGTAAGGACGTGATACGTGTCTTCTGATTGACGATTTTGCCGCCAAATGGTACCGCAGGATAAACGGTTATGACCCGGGGACCTTTTAACCGAGTGATTTTGCCGCCAAATGGCACCACGAAATACCAGTTATGGCCAGAGTCAATATGCTCCTTAGTGACATTAAATCCCTGAGATAGGGCATCAAGCCCTATGTTAGCTAATGTGGATTCAAATTTGTCCCCTTAGAGAAACATCCACCCCAAGTCTACAAGGTCCCCTTGGACGAAGCAACCCATGACAGAAGACAAGGATCCTTCTGTCAGGTTGGGTCGACTACCTCCTCTGACTAAGTAGACCCCACGATAGCCCGGGACGACGGAACCATGGAATCTTGATCGGGTCCATCATCCATTCCCCCACCATCCGCTTTAAGTGCAAGATGGTGAAATTTCTATTTTAAATATCAAATCCTCCAAAATCTTCAAATTTCCAAATTCTCAAGCCCATGTTGCTACTATACGCATGATACTACGTATCTACGGATATAATGTATCTGATTGATAACTAGCCTTAATCAAAAGTTCTCTCTCGTTATCGGGAGGGGTAATTACTATAGGGGCTTGAGCCTATAGGAAACCAGAACTCATATTATAAAGTCCTCGCAAAATGAGAGCGGAATCTCTGAGTAATGTCTTATCTACAAACCCATTTGCCTTCTAAAATTTACCCCATAACTTATTCCGTTAAAACTCCACCAAAAAGAAAAAGCACAGCGGGCGAAGGCCGGGGCCGAATTTTCGGAACCACAATAATCTATATGTAAATATTTTCAAAGCATAAAATAGGTTCCAGTGAGTAATAAACACACTCCTACTCTTATTTAAGTTCTCAATCTGCATTTTTCTTGCCCCTATCAGCTTTTAGCATGGCCCAAGCAAGAAGCTTCCCTTAAAACACCTAAATAGACCAAGGCACATAAGAAGCGGGTTGTGACAAAAAAAAAAAAAAAACTAGCAAATGAATCAGAACGAAGTAATTGCATCTTTTGGAAGCATATAGAAAAACCACAAATGGCTATTAAATTGGAAGTCATTGTGAATGCACTTACTTCAACGCCTACCCAAATCCTATAAAACAAATCATTTCTTCCATACACACAATGTATTCCACAAACGTCAAAGCATAAAAAGGTTAGCAAACTTACAGGCTAGCTGGTTCCATGAAAACATCAAGGACCCTTTTTTGGACATCATTATCTGAAAATTTCATGCCTGGAATCTGAAATTAGCCATCAGAACAAAATTTATGTAAGGGAACATTAGCTAATGAGTATGATGATCTCACTCAACAGAATATAAGGAACAATACAACTCTAAACATACTGGATTAGTAAGAGGAGTCTGAAATCCTTTAAAATCATTCTGATTTGGAGTTACAGTTCCAATAACTGTATTTACCTGCAGGTGAGGTCCAGCTGGTAAAATTTGTATTTGTTTGAAGGAAAAGGAGCTTGAGGTGTACAAGGATATATAACAAAGATGGTGGAATAGAAATAAAGTGAGAATTTTTTTTTTATGTTATCATACCTTTGGTCTGGTGTTGTCCAGATGTACATGGATGCACTCTAGATAGTGGAGAGTCACCTCATTAAAGTCAATCACAGGCCTGAAAATAGAGATGTTAAAAGAATGAAACAATTTGGCATGATACAGAAATAATCAGCATTCGCGTTTTCTCATGAAAATGAGGTAATAAAATTTATTTTAAACTGCTAGAGAAACATAAAACATGTTCCTGTGTTCCTTGAAAAGACCACAGGATCGATAAGATTCTCTAGTTTATTCAGTGAAGTGATTGACGTGGTTAACGAAAAGACATTGGTTTCCACAAACAATTCAGAAGTAATTCAGTAAGTTATCGTTACTTATGCTTGAACCAAAAGTGGAATAAAGGCTCAGTCGGGTCCATTAATTGATAGCTTTCACTTCATTAAGTGCAATAAAATCATATCATTTCTCTCACTTTATTTACTGTCTAACTTCAACAATCCTAGAGTTACAACTGTATTTTGATAACATATTACACTTTCAAATAATCAAATGCAAGTGACATAAGTCAATTAATTCTACAGCGTATTTTGAAAAGAGTGTGAAGCAAAATGGATAAACTGGTTCACGTTCACCAAGAACAATAAATTTTAAGCAAAAATTAGACTCCTATAAGAAATAAGGGGTAACAGAACAATTTTTATCATTTGGGACAAAGCTGTTGCAAGTAAGCTTCACAGAGCATCATTCACATGGTATGGTATTCCACAATTTCACGAATTGATGCTCACAAGCACTATGGATTTGTTTGGGACAGCTATCTCGTAGTATTGTTTTTCAAATTGCTGCATACTTTTATTTGGGTAAAATTTTCTTACTGATTTTTTTGAAATTTTTATAGTATGAATGTAATTTTTACAGCCAAATCTACTAGAATATAGTCTCTACATAAAAGTTATTGGCAGACTTTTTCATAAAAATTAATATTAATAATATCCACAACAACAGTCAAGAAATGTTCTTCTTTCCACGTAGCTCTATAACCGTCTTTATAAATGCTGTAGCCGCACTAACTGGACATTAAAAGGCACAAAAAATCAGAAAAATAAGTATAACAGAAACTCAGATAGCATCCAAGGATATAGAATGCTGAGAGCTTGGGACAATAGAAGTTGCAAGAATGACATCACTAAAAGATGGACAGAACCATAATACTTCTCAATAAAACGATAAGCATATACCCACTACGACAAAATTTCTGTTAAAAGAACAGAAATAACAGAGATTGTTGAGTTTAAGGAAAAAGGACCAGAAAATCTAGCTTTAGAATGTAAACAAGAAGAGATGAGTTAAAGTTAAGAAATTGAACTAAAAACTGTATATGAAGCTAATGAAAAGGAAATTCATAAGAACTGCAGGAGATGGTTGGGATGAGGGAAGGAAGCTAATGGGATAAGTGTAGCTTTTAGGACCAATGTGCTAGTGGTGTACGTAAAGTTTATAGGATAAAGTATATTTTGGAGATTGGGATTTTGAATGGATGAGAGGACTTTGAGGAGCAAAATTAAGGAATTTAATAATTGCTAGTGGGAGGGAAAGGGGGGAAATCGATGGGTGGAAGTTGTTTCGACAAGGTTAGATTACATGCATGAGAACTAAAGTGTGTGAGAATATAAAAACCATTTTAAGGATGAAATTTCCATAACCCTTCTTTTAAGAAGATGAATATTATTAAGCTAAAAACAGGAGGGCAGATTCAAACAAACCAAGAAAGATGGGGGTGCATGAAGATTAGGAAGGGGTGGCATCTAAAGAGAGAAAGTTCGTGAAAGAAAATTTATTCTTGTGAGGCACATAAACCGATGAGGAAAAGTTGTTTTCACAAATTTTAGCTTGATAGGATCCAAGCTTGTTCCTTATAGCCGATAATAAGGGAGGGGGGGGGGGGGGGGGGTAGTACACAACCTGGCAAGAGGAAAAGAGAGAGAAAAGCAAACATACTCTTAAATCAATATTTTCTTAATGATCCACATAAATGGTTCTTAATTAATACCTCAAATGCCAAATTATAGGGAAAACATGTGTGAAACATAAAATAAACATGCTTTAAAACTATTTTGGCATTCAATAAAAAAAACCATGTCATAGTAACAAGATGCATATGATTGAAGAAAAACTAATGAATAAGATGATCATACTAAACTACAACCTTAACATGAATATCAACACTAGCCAACTTGAAGTTGTTAGATCCAATATGGGGCCCCATATAATTAGTGTTTGAATCATATTTCTTAGCAAAAATCCAATTTGATATTTATTAACTGATTAACACATTTGCAAATACACATAAAACTTGTAATAGCATGAGATTGCATGCTTAGTGTGTTATAGTGGAGAGGTAATGCACATGTCATATATTTTAGTTGATATCAATTATGTATAACCAAATCAAATAAGTGTAACTAGAAGCAATGGCAATTTAATGGAGCAAAAAAAACCTCCTTTTGCATTTAAAGGTAAATACCTTAATAAAAGAAAATTTAACCTAATCTTAAAAGCCCAAGCATTTGTGAATTAAAAAATACATGATCTAGTGAGAATATACCATACCGTAATGAACTAGTTAAGGCTAATGAGACTAAGCTCAAACCATATAAATTAATCCTCAAATCAAGGTATACTCCCCTCTAGCACCTAATGCACAACATCTAAGCATAATTATTGGGACAAACCAAAGATATAAGAACGATTACAGATAACAAACTAAATTAAAATCAAAAAATCAATTTTCTCTCTCAAATAAAGCATGACTAATGACCTTGGACAAAAGAAAGTGCTTGCGCAAGAAAATAAACACAATATAAAAAGAAATATTTCCTACCATTGCAAACTCAAACAACATATCAAACAAATTATTCTAGACACCTTGACAAACATTGAAATCATATTCTTCTCTTTATTTTACAATTATCCCAACTATTTAAGGTCGGCTTTATAAATCTTCTTTCTCCAATCATTTTTTGTTTTGTACTATATCATAATTGAACTCTATTTTGCATAAATCCTTTTGCACAACTTCTAAGCATTTATATTAGACCTATTTATTTTCTTTCTAATACTTCAACACTATTTTATCAAGTTGCTTTATTGGAGCAACATATTCCTATCACCGTATGTGAAAAATCATCTAAATTGATTTTTTGCCAACATATCTTCAGTTTTGCATACATTGCCCCTCAAATCTAGCCATTTCAAATCATGCTCTATTGAATTACATCATTGGTCTATCTAACCATTCTCACTCTAGACAAAAGATAATTTTCCAATGAAAAATAGGATCCCTACAAATCTTTCAGCCAAGAATCTTTGAGTCATAAGCATTTTCCTTCTATGCATAGAACTTCCTCATTCCAACTCTCTACCTTTATATCTAAGCATTGAAAATCCCTTCTTAAAACACACTGCAATAGTTAGTATAGGTGGCCAAAGATTCATCGGTGTATATCATCTTCTTTGAAAATTAAACTCATTCCTAAGCCCAGCTCGGGCTCATGAATCTGATCCTCCAGCAGGTAAGTCTTAGAAATAAAATAAAACTAAAAATTCATGAAAATATTTCAAATCTAACAAAGACACTAAGAATGGGCTGTAGCATTAGTATTTTTTTTTTGGGACATTTAGGCAAATTAAGAAAGACTCATACACACAATGCATACACAAGACTCGAACCCAAGACCTCTTAGTTGGCAGCCTAAGCTCCCAACCAACAGATCAAGATGAGCTGTGGAGAATTAGGATTAGAAGAAAAACTTTTCTTTTTCACAACTCCAGATACCTTTTTGTGACACGTGGAAAGCACCAGAGATTATTGCCTTTTCATCATCCTATTGATACAGATGTTTGAATCATTTATTCGCATGCTTTTATGATAAACAAATTTCTCATGAAATGGAAGGTTGTGGGGACCTTGGGGCAGAGTACATGTTCCTTCTAAAAGTATAACAAGAAAGATTACACGGTTCATGGCTAAGCATGTGAGGCAGACAAAACAAACTAAAACAGAGTTTTCAATATCCTTTGAGCTGACATCCAAAAACAGCCAAGACTTACCGGACAGAGTAAGCAACAACTTGTCGTTTGCCCTGAAATCCTTTCAAACTACCTCGGATGGTGACATACATCCCATTTCTTACCATCAAGAGAAATTGACAGAGTTTGGGTCAAGAACGCCATGGAAATTATAAACAAAAGAATCAAAATTACAATTACTCACTGAACGATAGCCATTTCGTTAGTATCTGAAGTTTCATTAACCCTGAACAAAGATAAGGTTAAACAATTAAAGAGAGGTAGAATAGGGTAGGGTTTATGCATTTTGCAATCATAAAGAACAAAGAACCCACCATCTATTCACATTAATCCGCCCAGTTCCGTCATCTAGGGCAAAAGAAACGTCAGTGACCCTTTCTATCTTATTCATCATGATACCCAAGAGTTTCACCTGTACACAAACCCCGAAGACATATGCAGGGTTAGGGCTTTTTTTTTAAACATATCAATTTGACATTGTCAATGAGTTTAAGGAGGAAATAAGATCACATTGGTGGCGTCAACTCCATCAACAACGAAATTGGACTTGTCATCGTTGGAATCATAGGCCTCACTGATCTGTTTCACTGTAAGCGGGAGAATCCCTTGAGCTGCACGGGCCTGAAAAAAGAAAGAGGGCAAATTGATACATCCACAGTGGAGGAGAAAAAGTGGGGATCAAATAAAACCTAAAAAAGGTTCGATCTTTCTTTCCTGCAACGTACCTTGGAAAAGCCGGACTCGGGTGTTTGGGTGGCCTGAGATGGCATGAAGCCGCCACCGGAGAATAGAGACGCTCCACCATCGTACTGTGCACTCGACATCTTACCTAACTACAACTGCAACAAAACGAGAACCCTAAACCTGGCTGAAGACGGAGAGGATGCTTGAGCCGCTGCGATGACATGCACGCGGGAAATTTAAAGATCACCGGAAGTTATTTTCGTGTAGCTTTTTTTTTTTTTTTTAAGAAGCTTTTGGTGGACGAAGTTCTAAACATAGGGCTGTCAAATTGGGTCACACATCAGATTCGGTTTCAACCCAAAATTAATTCAGCACTGTTCGACCCAACTCAAATCCAATCCGTTTGCAAAAACGGGTCAATTTTTCAGACCCGAACCCAACCCGCATAGTGCGACCCTTCGTATGACGTTCCCTTCCAGTCGGAATTGGAAGTTACAACATTTTGATCAAAAGAAACGATGGGAGTTCACTCGTTGTGAAGGTAACTTTCTCCCTTTCGTTCACTTCTTTGTAGCTTTCGACTTCCCTCCTTGGATGACATTCCCTTTCAGTCGAATCGGAAGTTAAAACATTTTGATAGGAAGCAACGAAGGGAGTCCATTCACTGTGAAGATAACTTTCTCCTTTACTGCACTTTTTCATAGTTGTTTGACATCGCTCCTTGGACGACGTTCCCTTCTAGTCGGATCGGAAGTCAGAACATTTTGATCGGAAGCAACGATGGGAGTTCGCTCGCTGTGAAGATAATTTTTTCCCTTTTGCGCGCTTCTTCATAGCTGTTCGACTTCGCTCCTTGGACGATGTTCCCTTCCATTCGGATTGGAAGTTACAACATTTTGATCAGAAGCAACGACGGGAGTTCGCTCGCTGTGAAGGTAACTTTCTCCCTTTCATGCGCTTCTTCGTTCGCTCACTGGCTAGATTCCAGATCATTCTATGGTTTCCAAGTCAATCCGAACCTGACCAGGAATTCGAAACAGTTTGAAAATCATGACCCAAATCCGACCCGTTTCAGGTTTAGATTAACGTGAACCAGAAATTTTTGCGTCGGGTGCAAGTCAAGTTTTTGGCTCACGTCAATTTTTGGCACCTCTAGCTAAACACATGTTTCAAGTCAGAGGCAGAATCAGCTTTAGTTCTCAGATGGGTAAGTGACAAACTTTAGATATATATATGCAAAAATAATTTATTTTGCACATAATTATTTTTCATAAACTTGTTTGTTAGTGTTAGAAAAGTTAAACATAATCGGATGAAAATTGCGGGACCCCAAGAGACTTTCCGATTTTTAGAGGGGCAAATTGCATGAAAAAAAGATTAGCTTGGGGCAAAAAATAAAATATAGGAGGGGCATATTACAAATAATACTTACTATACTTAGAGTTTCAAACTTTTTAGAGGTGACAATTGCCCCCCTCAGCTGCCCTTGTTTCAAGTATATAGAATTTGATTTTGATATTGTCACATTAAATTTGCATATTTCTATCAATTAAATTTTCCTTATTTTGTTGAGGGATTACATTATAATTTTCAATTTTTAGCTATTTAGAAAACTGATATCCTTCAATATGTAATTTTTAATTCTTTATTAATTTATCAAAATTCACAAAAAAAATGTCAGCTCATATACATTGTGGCACATACAAAAACATGATTTCCATAATTTAAAAAATTAGTAGGGATGTTAATTTTGTAAATATGTAAGTTTTCGACGTTATTTACATAAAAATGAGGAAGAATTCAGAGCTTTACATTGAGTTGATTCAAATGCAATGGTATTGAGTTGTGAGATGGTAGAAAATGCTAATGTGAATAATTAGAATAGAAGTTTGTGATATTTTAGGATCTAATAAAAGGATTAAAATGTCTAAACTTTCTAATTATAAGTCATCCATCAATAGAAACAATCATAGGCACTAAAAACCTAAATAATAAAATAACTCAACATATTTCATTTCATCAAAAACATGTTTACAATAATTCAGCTTACTTTCAATCAACATATCAAATGAATTAAAAACCATATGACAAAATAATACTTTAATTACTTTGGATTCTGAGGAATTTGCCTCTACACCTTTCTATTATGCTTGTCCTTCTCCTTTTCATAAAATATCAAAGAAATTTATAAAATAAGCAGAACTAGCTCAGTAAATTTCTTTCCCTAGCCCATTACTGATATCAAAATCCATTTAAAATATTAAATAGAAATTTAATTAAAATTAAAATTCAATAACTTGTAAAGTAATAATATAATATGATTTTCTAGGGTTTTAGTACGTACTCAATTTTAGAATTCTCACTTATACATTTTAAAACCACTTTCACAAATATTTCATATGTATTGTAGAATATTTGACATCATGAATTTACTTGCACTTTATTTTCACATCTATTAAGGGTTCATACAAAAAATTTAGAAATTATTAACATTCAATTCAAAATATTACTCAGATTTAATTATTTAAAATTATTAAAACATGTGTGATAATGCACATGTCTTGATGCCTATTTTTAACTATATTTCCATTTATGTCTCCCTTTAACCTCTCATATCAGCGTATAACAAGTGGGGCCATAACCAGCATAAAATGGTACAATAAAATCTCCTACTCCCACTTTCAACAAGTAGGGCTAGAATATTTCCCACAACCACACAAGATAGATGGGGCCATAATAGAATATATAAGGATCTTGTAATATATCAGAAAGTGCAATTTTCACATATCAGAATATCTATGATGTCATGCTATGAGAAATGCAAATATGAATGCAACAATAGCTAATTTTTAATTTTAATATGGTACTTAGATGATGTGAATTACCAGAATAATCAATAAAAGCCATATTGCTTATATAATGCAAATATGAATGCAACAATACATGTCAAATTCCCAGTTTTGAGGGATATTCACATAAGCATTTTAAGTCTTTTTATATAATTACAATTGCTAGAAAAACCTTAATCAACTTACGAAAATTTTTGGCAGAAAAAAATCAACCAGTAAAAATTTCATTTTATATAGTCAAAATATTCAGGATAAAGCATACAACAACATATCAAAAGTTATATGATGAACACATCTTAAAATCCAAGAAAAATATATTATTATTCATTACTTTTATAAAACTGTTGGAATTGAAATCGAAAATTGGAGTTCAGATATCTATCTCATCTCAATAATAGGCCCGATGGACAAAACTCGAGCTTCAGCCACTTAAAACCCCTCTCCTCACTTTCTTTCTTTTCTTCTACTCTCCTTTGTAACACTCTTCTCTAGCAAAGGGCTTAGGTGAGGGGTTTTGCACAAATGAATTTAGATATTTTATTATATAAAAACTATTATTATGATCAAACACCGCGATGCCCACCTCAGCGCCACTATATTCCAAGAGAATCTTTTAGATTCTCCCATAATCTGACAAATAATTAAAGAGCCTGACACTACAACTATGCTACCCTGTGCTGCAACACGACCTTAAAATCTTCTCCCAAACAAAAAAGGTGCAACTCAGACTAGCTTCACGACGCTCATAGAATAATTTTTAATGAATTAAAACTCACTTCTCTAGTCCACTTCCTGACTTATTTAAGAATTGCATTAGACACTTTAAAACTTATAATTAGCATTCAAATCAAAATTAAATAATCATTTAGTTTAAATAATATCAATTACCTAATTTTTTATACATCGGATATTATATAGTCAGGGTTAGGTGATTGGCTAATAGATGGTTTATGTGCCCCAAAGTGTCATTTTAAGTCTATAAATAATTAAATACTATCAATTATGATGTTTTGTGAATGAATCAATAGAATGTACTAAGCCCTTTTTCCCAGTGTTTCTCATATTTCACGTTTTGCTTTCCAATTTGTGGAGTTATTAACAGCCTCAAATTTATGGAGTTCCTCATTACTTTCTTGGAATTGGTGTTTATCATGAACATATTAATTAGTGCTCTAGTTGACCTCCTTGCTTAGGTGGTCCGTCCACATCATCAAGTAAAATGCTCACCTTATATGCACTATTCTTAGATCTCATTTTTTCTTGCTTTATGATTTCCTATAGACAAATATTTGCTACTTCCATTGACTTCAAATACCCAATGTGAATGCCGGACACAACTCTCATATGGAGGTCAATTAGGTGCAACCATGTCAGCGGTACCGAGCAGCAGTACCGAGAAGTACCAAGCCACGGTACCGAACAAGGATGATGTGGTACATTTGGGTTGATCTCCAGATGGCGCTCGATGTCCACACAGAATAATTTCCCTAGCAAGATAATGTATTGTGCTTCCTCTTAGTATTTTATCTTTTCGTCTATATTCTTTGAATGAGCCTCAGGTTACAAGAACAACAATCTTATTCCCTGATTCTTGCAACAACCAACCCTCAAAGCATAACAACAATATTTCATGGAGTGTGATATTTATTAGAATGTGGGTTGATTGGCAAGACTTCATATGTAAGAAAATAAAATTAAATATGTACTCTCTCAATTATCTTTAAGGTTATTCAATTGAGATTGATGACGCTCAAAGAACATTTTGAACAAAATAATCAACAAGAATAATTAGCATCCTACATCCACGCTTCCTCCTTAACAACATTGTATCATTTGATGACATAAATCCACACAATTGGGGAGTACAAGGAATGAATCAATAAAATGAATTAAGCATTTTTCCCCTATGGTTCTATTAATATTGCATATTCCCCCTCCTAATTTTTGGGGTTGCCAATGATCTCGAGTTATAATTTATCACACTTGTTCACTATTTTTTATTGTGGTTCATATAGCAAAGTTGTATCCTTATTCTGCCCACATTATTTATTAATATTTGCATTATTTATTATCAAATTAAATATAATTAATAGCAATCAAATGAATTCAAAATATTTTAATTTACAGGTCTGAGAATATTAAAAAAATGTGATTTATGGAGGCACAATATCCTTTATATTTTAAGTAGGGGTGTCAATTCGGGTCCACGGGTCTGGTTCGGGTCCACGGGTATGGCACAATATCCTTTATATGTTTGGAATCTGAACCCGAACCCAATCCAGGTCGACACGACCCGCCAGAAATTTTTTCCCAAAAAAAAAAAAAATCTTTTTACTTAAGCAAATTATTGAAAATAAGAAATAACAAGCAATCAAATATTCAAAATGCAATAGATCGAAATAATAAATTTTAAATTGTATTCATAAATTCTTAGAAGTTACAACTTAAAAATTACAAGTTAAAAAATATATTACAATTTACAAATAGTGAAATACAACTTTACTAAACAAGTATAAAGCTTAATTGTTCTCTTACACTCTTTCAGTCCATGGCTCCATGCATAATCATCAATTGCTCAACATTCACCTATAAAGAACCTACAATGTTGCAAAAGAAAAAAAAAAAACAAATAAAAGCAATAACTCATTGATTGCTACTTGCTAGCAACCAAAGGCCAAAGCCTTAGGCTCAGTGAGAACCTAACAATGAAACATCATCTGCAACAACTCCAAAAATTATGCCCTCCATAGTTACAAATTGGTAAAATGACTTTAATCAATTTAATTTCTAGTCAATTTAATAGTATATGCTCAAGCCATAAAAAATCACTTATACAAATTTATAAACTGGTTGCATCTAAATATGTGTTTCTATTGGTGTATAACTTCACCAAGTTCTTCATAATGGCAATTAAAAATTAACAAAACTGACCAACCCAATAATATCAATGCAAAACTACAATAGTTAACAATAGAAATGCATAGTAGAACCTTAGAGGCCAGAGACCAAGTGCCCAACAACACTCAACAGTAGAAAGCCCAACAACACTCAACAGTAAAAAACCAATAACAGATAGCAGCTGGCAGGCTGACAGCCACTAGCCCAGGTGCCCAAACAACACTTCAGTCTACAGGAGGCAGGAAAAACATAACATAACAGAACCTTAGAGCCCAAGTATCCAGCTACCCAAACAACACTTTAGTGTACATCAGCAGAAAAATCAATAGCAAAAAAATAGAATGCACACAACCTCATATGCCAAATAGCAGCATTCTCAACAGCCGGAATGCTGAATTATAGGCAAAACCCAGAGTCCAAAAAATGGTATAAAAATAACCTACCAACACTAATTCACCAAGTCACCACTCACCAACACTAACACCAACACCAACATGAACATCAAAAGTCCAAAAATTAACACCAAGTCACTAACCAACAGTCCAACACTAGCAGATTTATAGTAGCCATCAGCTATCATTAATATAAATGACATCATGAAATCACTCAACATCATCCCATTAGCAACTAGCAAGCATAAAAAAAAAATAAACATAAGCAATTGAAAAAGAATAGGTGTTACACATTTGCTCACTAAGCCATTAAACCACCAACAGATCCATAACTCCTCCACCAGCCTTAAAGAAGCCAGAAGTAAGCATTAAACTAAGTAAAACATAGATAAAACTCAACAAAATGGAATAAAACTCAACAAAATGGAATAAAACATCAGCTCACCATATGAAACAGTAACCCATCGGTCCATCAGTCACTATGACCTTCATCACAATAAATATGTTTAACAATTAACACAAACTACATAAATATGATTAGTGTATCTAAACTTTAAGATGTTATGTCCACTGAGTAATTCATGACTCCAATTTGATTTTTGTCAAAATCTAAACTCATTATGTTATCGATCACCGCATCAAGCTCTGGGTTTTTTACATCTATTACAAATACTCCAATATTAATTTGTTACCAACTTAATTGAATAAAAAAACTATAAGTTATATAGTAATATTAATTTATTACCTTGGTCACTATATAACCAATCTTTAGTGCATACTAATGCTTCCATAAGATCATGCTTCAAAGATCTTCGATATTGGTCGAGAACTCTACCACTATTGCTAAAAGCACTTTCAGATGCCATAGTAGATATTGGGATGCACAAAACATCATTAGCCATGCTTGAGACCTAAGGAAATCTATATTGATTAAGTTTCTAAAATTGTAAAATATCTAACTCACTATTCCTATCAAACTTTGGTTCATCTAAGTATATTTCAAACTCCAACTTTCTATTTCTTGGCATTGTTACTTCTACTTCAAAAGTGTCATAATCCTGTGTAAATGATCATAGGAATTCAGGTTTCATAATTGCTGCTGATTGAGTAGTTGAAAGAGAGCAAAAGGAATTATGAAATATAAAGTGGCAAAGTATAATCTAAAGGAATTGTGATTTAATGATTGTTGTTGATTGACTAGTTGAAGGAGTTCTTTGTGAAGATTGGGATGTTTGAGATTTAGAAGTTAAGGTTTGCTCATTTGTTGTTGAGTAGTTTGAAAACAGTGATTCCAACTTCTTATTGAATTTTTCAAGCTCAAATACATAATTACCAGCATACAATTTCTTGTAACACCATTCAACAAAGTTAAATTTATATCTATGGTCAAGAATTACAGTTATGGCCAAGAGTATACTGAAGTCTGATTAGTACTTTTCAAATTTTGCAATCATGCCAGTTGTTATTCTTCTTATATACTCTAGCCTAGAAGACATTTCATTCTTCAACGTGGCATATACAGTAGAGACACATGGAAAATACAGATTTGTAGTAGGATACTTAGATCCAGAGAAGAGAAGTGATTTTATAGAAGGGTGCTAAATACTTTCATATATTCACCAATTTTTCCCAATCATAAGTTGAAGGACAACACATGTAATTGGAGTTACCAAATTCCAAATGCATAAAAGCATGTCTAAAATAAATTACGCTTTCTAACATAATAAAAGTAGAATTCCATCTAGTTGGTAGGTCTTGTCTAAGGCCTATGTTACTTTCAAGAAAACTTTGCCTCACACACTCAAGAAACTTATGCTTTCTTAATTGAGAGCCATTTACATATTTAATGCTCTCCCACACCTTCACAATAGATGAATCAATTTCTTTCAAACCTTCTTGAACAATAAGATTCACTATATGTGCATAACATCTCATATGGAAAATAGTCACCATTGCATAGAAGACTATTTTTCAAATTCAAATGGCTTCGAAGAAAATCAACATAAATATTATTTACATATGCATTATCTAAAGTGATGCTGAAAAGCTTGCTATCAAGTTTCCATTCAATCAAAAATTACTGGAGTTTCTCAAATAACGCTAACCCATTATTGGGGGTAACATGAAACCAAAATTTATAACTTTTTTGTAACCTCCAATTATTATCAATAAAATATGCAATCAAGAAATTAAAACCATCAGTGTTGATAGAAGCCCATAAATCCAAAGTTAAGGAAACTTTACCCTTACAACTATATAGAAGAGATTGTATTTGAACTTTTTCCTTAACAAACATTTTCTTGCAATCATTTTGTGTTGTATTTCTAGAAAAAAGGTACAAATCAGGACGCAAGTAACAAAGTAATGATCTAAGACCAGCCCATTCCACACGTTGGAATGGCAAATCATGCATAACTATACATACAATAAATAAGCTGCAAAATTTTTTATTATCAAACTTATTTTCAACCACAGAAATAGATACAATTGAGTTACTTTGAAGAATAAGTTGACCTATATCTTGAGAGTTCCTTTTCTTACAATTTTGCAAGTGACATCTCAAAACTCCTGTACCATTTTTATTATCATATTATTGTGTAGTCCCATATTTCTTACATTTGCAATGTTATTTTCCATCCTTTACAAGGGGAAACATTTCGAAATGTCCCCGCACATCTAGTCAATCTCCTTTTCTTTTTTTGAGCTATTCCACTAGAATTATTAAGTTCATCACTATCATATTCAAGTTAATTATTAGTAAGAACATGCTCATTATGATCTAAAGGATTACTCGCAACAACTATAATTAAATCCTCCATCTAAATAAAAAATTGTATAACTCCACATTACAGAATTGTATAAAGAAGAGAAATTAATAGGCAAAAAAGCAATTATTTAATTTATCTCATTATAACCCTAAACCTTTTCTCTTAAAAAATCAACAAGTGAGCATAAATTATCACAGTAAGTCAATATGGTGAAATGGTGGCTTATGAATTTAAATTTATGCTGTATGAACTAAATAAATAATAATCATAATAATAGCTGAAGTAGTGAAGTGTTTAATAGCAACAATGCAACACAGCATAATAGACGAACAAAGTCAGCAAGTCAGTTTGTCAGCAATAGCAACCCGATAAGCTCTAATCAAAATATCCAACATAAAAGATAACAACAAGCAGCTCAGTGACGTTGTGACAATCATTTTCATCATAAGCATAACATAAAAGATGTTAAGTTCCTGATCACAAGTTAACAAAGTAACCCTAATCAACATTTCAACCCACCTTAGACTCTGAGTCATTATAATTTTATAAGAAAACCCTAATCAATTAATCCTTCATCTACAAATTTTAGAAATCACAGAATCACCAAATTGGTAACGCTCAAACATCGAGAGTCAAAATTCAAAAATTATTACAAAAAAAGAACAAATCTTCCATAAAAAACTAAATAGAAATAAAATAGCGTCTGACTGTCCCACCGAAAGACCAAAACAACAAGAGTTCAGGAGTTATTGAAGATATTATCCACCGTCATGAAAGAGAAAGCCAGAAAGGAGGAGGATTCGAGGAGAAATTCAGAAGTCAGGGGAACCACAAGATTTAAGAGGTTAATAGAAGAAGATAATAAGAGAGCTCCACTAATCAAGTGCTCCTGAAGTCCTAGAGAGAGAGAGAGGAGTGCAAACCTTAAAATAGAATAAGATGGAAGAGGGCTAGAGGAGAAGACTTGAACATTTGAAAACTCGCTCTCTCGACTCAAAAGTTAAAATTTAAGGATTAAATAGAGACGTCGCAGGTAAGTCAGGTCGTCAGCCGGTTGGATGGTTGACCTGAACCGGACCTAAAATATAAACAGGTCAAGAAATTAGACCCAAACCTGACTCATTTATTTTATGGGTTTATCCTAACCTAGATTTTTTGGGTCGTGTTAGAAATTGACAGGCCTAATTTAAAGGAACTTAAAATCTATATTTTCATAATTTTAAAGCATATATAATAGATGAATTTTAACAATGAAATTTAAGGAGTGAAGTGAAGTTTATGTGCATTGATATGCTGTTAGAAATTTTATTTGATATTGTCAGGATTTTAATGCAATTTTTAAATTTGAAAGTACTAAAATAGAAAATTTAGAATTTAATCATTCAAATTCAGCAAACTTTACATAGTGAAGTTTAGTGAGATGAACCCAATAATACCAGGAACGCCCAAACATGAGTCCAAATGGCCAAAATCAAACACTCATGAGCATAATTATACAATCTCTAGAGGAAATTAGTTGGATTAAATTTCATCCAAAAACCTAAATTGTATTAAAAACTATCATCTCGATAAGATGAATCCGACAAGCTAAATATTATTGAATTTTAAGTTTATTAAGACACTTAGATATATAATAATATATTAGATGATCGATGGTGAACTCATTTACATGTTTTCAAAAGTTTTTATTGCTTGAAAATGGTGTATATGTTCTAGAATGAGTCCAATGTGTTTGGAAGGAATTTTGACAAAATCTAAAAAGTTCACTTTTGGAGTGCCTCAATGTTGGGTGTCTAAGCATCGTGGTGCTTTACTTGGCCAATGCATCAAATAATAATATTATAGCATTCTCTGACTCTGAAATTTGAGATTTTGAGCTAGCACCATAGCACTAGGCAATAGTGTTATAGTGTCCAGCCACTAATAACACTTTAAATTAAATTCAAATCCATTATTTAATTCATTTGAATGAGGAAGCCAGTCACAATGAGAGATAAAGAGTGGTATTTGAGATGAAAGAAATGATTTTAATCCGCTTTGGGCCATTTTTAGCCATCGACCTAGTGTGAAAGTTGTCTGGATCGAGGTATGTCACATTATACTTGTCTCAGTTTAAAAAAATATAAAGTTTTTTTCGATATTTTTATTAAATTTTAATTTTCATTATAAAAAATAAGGATAATTTTGTATTGATAAAACTTTTTCCGCATAACTTTTTATATGCTATAGAGATTGAGATTATAAATATTTTGAATATTTTTTAAATTTTATACTAGGTATTTTAAAAATTATGCTATTTATATTATATTAAAAATAACTTAACTCTGAAAGTAGTGTTATAATAAAATTATTGTTTTAAAAAGACAATTTACACAATTCTTGATAATTTGGTTATATTTTGAAACTCTAATACTTTGCTTCGTAGAATTTTTATTGCCTACCATTATTGAAAATTATTTAATTCTAGTATGAGCTTAATTATGCTTTAAGTATTATAATGTGATGAAATATATGCTTATCTGATTGAATTATAACTATGGGAGATATAAGGGGCCAAAATTTTTTAAAATTTTATCTTTGTCCTAAAACCTGAAGCTTATAAGCATGTTATGTGGCTACGAAAATGTTTTAGTATTATAAGCACAAACAGAATCATAAGGGGTTAGAATCCTTTGAGATTACGTTAGGGTTCGAAAAAAAAAATAGATATGAGTTGTTTTATTTTATTTTGTGATTTGAATTTCAATTTATTTCACTACACAGTATTAGTACTTGAATCTTTAAATTAGTGTTATGCACTTATAACTACAAAATAATTTATTATACTACATTTAAAATTTTTTAAATATTCTAAAAAAATATTTAATAAAAGAATTTAAAATTTTATATCAATTTTTGTGGTCTAATGAGTTATTGTAGCTCACTATGATTTTGCTTTTAGTTTTTAGGAATTGGAAAAGGGAAGGAGCTTATTGATTAACAATTCATGATCTGATCAGAGTTGATAAGTCTTTCTTTTATTGATTTTTTTATAGTTATGGATATTTTAATATTCAATTCTATCTTTTTTGTTTGTAGCCATTTACTCTAATATAAATATATTTTTGTTGAAATGAAAGAAATCTTCTTGATAAGTTTATTTTCAATACTTTAATGTTTTAGTAGCAATGTAGTCTATTATTTATTTAAAATAAATATTGGAAAGGAATTTAAAATATTTCAAAACTAAATCTTGGGATTTAATTATCACAGCTCAACATGATAAAAATATAGTCTTGGAATAGATCGTAAAACAGAGCCATATAAATTGATCTTTAAGTCAAGTGTGATAGTTTCAAGTCTATATGAGTGTTCAACTCTATTTTTTCATGTGCATGTGTATCGAGTTATGTGTTTTTTGAAATATGGATCAGCCAAACCCAAACATGATAGATGGACAGCTGTGCTAGTAAAGTAGCTTTTGTACATAATACTTATCTGATAGTCGATTATGATACAGTTTTACAGTTTGCTAGTCTAATATCCCAAATGATGGGTAAGGAACAAAACAAGGTTCCTATTATTAGATCTAAAGAGGTAGATTGAAATTTATAGATGTTCCTAAAATTAAAGTCTTTGAGGTTTGAGGGCATTATTGAGCCAAGAGTAGTAGAAGAAAGGTTGAGGAGGTTAGAGAAGACATTTGATGGTATGCAATGTCTTATTGAGAGGAAAGCACCACTGATATTTTTTTTATTAAATGGTGAGGCTGAGCGCTAGTGGATGGGCCAGTAGGAGGAGAAAATTTTAAGGGAGATTAATTTCTCTAATTAGCTGGGAGGAATTCTTAGATTTATTTAGAGCCTATTTTGTACCACCTTCTACACGATAGTAAATGCATGAGACTTTTTTAAGATTGATTAAGGGGAGGTGGATAGTTATGTATCACGAGGCAGAGTTTACTACTTTAGCTATATATACTCTATAGTTGGTTAGCACTCCCATGGAGTAGTACTATAGATTTTTTAGGGGACTATGAGATAGTTTGAGATAGAAAATAGTTTTATTTCATTTTTTTTAACTTATGGATTAGAGAGTCCGATTGATATAAAAATATCCGATGGTGACTTAATATTTGTGGACTAATAATAAGAAAAGGTTCAATGGAGAAACATCTAGTAGCGCATTTTTTTTAGAAGAAGAGAATATTCAATTCTGAATATTCTAGGAAAGGTGGATAATTTGTGTCTATGGAAGCTCTAAGTAGGGGTAATATTACTAGTTTTAATAACTTTGTCAGTGAGGCACCTGTGTACTAGATTTGTGGAAGACATCATTTTGGTTAGTGCTATAGAGTGACTGGCCAATATTTTAAATATAGACAGGCTGGACATAGGATGGTTGAGTGTCCACAGATAAGGTTTAATTGATAATCTGGGCCTAGATCTAAGAGTTTTGTAAGACTAGTAGAGACTGAGGGTAGTTTCACTTAATACATTTTTTTAGGGAACCTTCTAGTAGACACATTATTTTTGGTCTAGTAGTATATAGACCGTCGATACTGGTAAGAGAGAGTCTGGCAGTTATGTTGCTCTAGGCGTGATTCCCTAGAATCTAATTTAATATATATATATATATATATGTCCCAAAAATTATGTACATTACATAAGATCTATGTAATTATATCACAATTATTATATCCTTAGTATAAAGAATAACTAAAACTAATTGAAAATAAATTTGAGGAATCCTGGTCAATCTCATACTCCTGCTCTCTAACCTTGATCTAAAATCATTTAATTATATCTAATGAGCTCAAGAGCCCAGTAAGTAACCAACTCTTATAATTGAACTCAAAATGTGAGAAAGAAGCAATATGCATGTCAGTAGTCAAATCATAGGAGTTATATTTATTTGATCATAATTCTGTATAGAAATAGTAAAGCTCACATGCAATAGGAGTAGAATATATAATTAGTAAAATATTATGATACAAAATCTTGGAAAAGCAATATTGTGGATAAACCAGTAAATCAGTATGAGTACATAATCGATAAAACTGTCACCATATCAGTATTATCAATCAATAAAGAAATCATCTGAAGCGATAAAACCAAAGTTTCGATAAATACTATCAAAATCATATCAATATAGTAAGGGATTATATATATACTATCAATTTATTCTATATCAATTTCAAATTAGTACATTATATGCTCAATATGTCACATGCTTAATATCAGTCAGTGAATTAGTAGTATCAAACATTATCGATGTCTATATCAATAGCTCATATGCTTTTTAGTAGTCATACTAAATAAGTAAGAAGTTCTGGCTATTACGATATTTTTTAGTAATTATTGACCTCATTTTTATATGAGATCATCAGGTACTATGCAAACTTATTATTATCTATTTGATGGATAACAATCAGCCAACTATTAATCATTCAGCTAATCACCCTCTAATTAATCAATCCCTAACTTGCATCACCCTACAATCATCTAGTCTCTAGTTAATAAGTATTCACACAATCATTATACCTTATAATCAATCAACCTACACTCTATAATTAGTCAATCAACCAATCATCTTGTCTATATCAACCTTCAATCACTGTAGTTGTAGCCTTGAACTTCAATCAGGCAACCCAGTGCACTGCCATGCATATTGCATTAGTCCCTTGACTTTAGTCGTCATCCAAATCACTTCAATGAGAGATTAATATATTAAATTATCATCACTAGTTATGTGGGCTAGTGATTAACCATTTTGACCAAATTGGGCTAGCTCTAGCTAGCTCAACAGATTATCAACACCTTAAAAATCTCTAAGTAAACCCCACCTCAAATATGATATTTATCATACTTCCTTGATTAATCCTTCTAGTGCTTTGGACCTGACTAGTCACCTTGACCTAATCATTAGTTGACTTGTTCAACTGAACCAATGTTTAGTCAAACCAAGTCAACAGAGTGTCGAATCATTTCATACAATCAATTTAAGTTATTTAACCTCAATCCTTTAATCTCACTTCATTGCATGACCCAAACACTTCCCAACTATTAAAGAGTCAAATCCTAGTGAGTTTGACCAAGTCAACTCATCAAAATTTGGTCAAACCTCACTACATTTCCATTCTTTTAATCATACAATACACTCATCCCTTCAACCCTATTGGAGTTCACTCAACCAACACCCTCAAATAGTTAATAAGAAGTCTAAATGGCTTTAAACATGGTCAAATTAAGCCTTTTACCCCAGCTATCTAAACACCCTATAAAAGGTTTCTAAACCACTCATAAACCAGCCCTAAGCCTTGGATTAAAACCTAAACTAATCAAGTGCCCCCCCCCCCCCCCCCATGTCAAGATAAACCATGCTTTCCTAGTTCATACAGCCACTATCCTATCCTCATAACCATTTAATGATACTTGCCACTCCTATTAGAATGCTACCCAACCAATCCTAGCCATGTAATTATCTTAGGGAATTTGAATTATGCTAAGGGTCCAAAATCACTCATTCAACACATTAGTATTCTCTTACTACCAAGAGCTTCTCAAGCCAGGTTCTCATTTTGTTTCAACTCCTAAGAACCTCCTTTACACTTCCCAAGTCAAATCAAATTGATGAAAGACTATAGATGGTGGGTTCTCCAATGACACAAGCCCATACCTCATCTAACACATATATATTTTAATCCAGGGCCTTTCAGCTCAAGATGTCTTCTTGAGACTTGTTTTACCCCTCTTAGCTAACAAATCAAGCCTTTAATTTTTATTTTTATGTACAGATAGTGTCTTGGGCCATCATCACCTCTCCTCCTTTTGACATCACAAAAAGAAGGAAACAGTTAAACAAAGACACTAAAGAGAAACAAATACATCACAAAGCACAAAACTTAAAAAACAAAATAGACACACATATAAAAACACAAAGTAAGATAAAAGTATGAAGGATTTTGATCAGGTGGAGGTTAGAAGAATTGGTGGATTGAAGAAAATTTCTTCCTAAACCAAGCTATATCATTATTGTGCTATTGTTTCTATTGCTCTACATAGTTATCAAAGCAAGTCATATCAATGTCATGATGTAGTTGCTGCTCTACTACGTATGTGTAAAATGGAGCTTCCCACCAGTCAAACATCTGAACCAACATATCAAACTGAGACTGTTAGTGGACATATGTTGGTGTTGGAACTAGTGTTGGAGCTGGTATTGGACCTCTCTCTGCTTCCAGTGGCTCGTCATCCACATAGTGAACATTTTGATAGTGAGCACTTTTAAGGACATGGAATGAGCTGTTGGAATAGAACATTGGAAAGTGATATGGGGGTGAGGGGAATTAAAAGTTGTATTTGGATTCATAGGAAAAAGTAATTATGTGGCCTCATGTAAGATTTGGCTTTCTTTTGTGTCTAGGATCTATACTGCAAGTTAGATGCTCAAGATATCGAATGATTAGATTAGCTGCATTGAAATCTATCTCAGCCATTATGAAGTAAGAAGTTAAGGATAGAAGAGGTATTATTTTAATTTGATCCCTAGCTTTTGAAATTATGGAGTTAGAAAGGATAGGCTGAATGATTCTAGCATCTTACACTAAGGTATTGACATGGGTGATGTGGTATCTAAGATTTGTTTATTTAAGGGTAGTATTTGCAAGTAGTTAGGATTTGAAGTTAGAAGGTTAATTTTAGGAATTCATGAAAATCTTGGTTGGTGATTTCAAGAGACCTCCTATTTATGTAAGATTGGAGGGAAGTGACCTCATTATTGATTTAGACACTAGCATAAAAATAAAAAAGAAGTTATAAATTAAATGGGTAGATAAGTATGAGAATAAACTAAAGGATGGTGTGAGCAAAGAGAGAAAGTATATGGAAGTTTAAAACTTCTAGGTTTATGATCTTATAAAGCATAATACTGATAGTTTTGTACCAATTATAAGCTTCTTCATCAACAGCTTCGGCAAATCAAGGATCTACGGGGACATGAGAAGAACTTCCTACTAGAGCTCGTGAACACTTTCATCAGTCCATTTCAAAGAGGAAGATCGTTAGGGAGAACTGAAGAATAGTAGAATAGGAATTGAGTGAAGAAAAGCTTTGAATTTCCTCTCCTTAAATAAAATGGTTATATCATATGACAGATACATCGTATAGGTGCGATCGAGTGTACTCAATTTTGTCCAATTTGATCTGTCAAAAAGGTGGTCTTATTATACAGTGATCAGAATCACAGTGAACAATTAGAGAGAAGATGTTTTTCCTGAGGCGTCAACTTGGATGATAGTTAGCTGGTTAGATCATTCTGTACTAAAATGTGTTAGTACAATATGATGATATTAAATATCATACCACCCAAATTCAATTCGTCTAACATCCATTATCATATATATTATACAGTACAAAGTAGGTGTTAGTACAATACGTGTTGCAACACGAACTCACAAGTTTATGTTTTTTTATGATAACAAATATTGTAGCTCATGCATCATCCAATTTTATTTGCAATGTATAGTTATTTGTGTGTGTACTAATATTTTAGGAATGCCATGCATCATCCAATGAAGATTCAAGGCTCAAGATTAGGTTGAATAGGTTATACTGTAAAGATTTTTGTAATATTCATTGATGTATTTTTTATTTATGGAATCAAGTCATATAAGGGTATATGTTAGTATGGTGATCATGCACACACACATAAATACTCAGGGGGGAGTGAAATTGAGTCAAAACTAAAAGTTTAAATTTTGAACTAATCATACTATACGATTTATATCATATTATATG
The DNA here is from genome assembly GCA_016618105.1 of Dendrobium huoshanense. NCBI lineage: Eukaryota > Viridiplantae > Streptophyta > Magnoliopsida > Asparagales > Orchidaceae > Dendrobium > Dendrobium huoshanense. The sequence continues at coordinate 41,978,261 of CM028356.1, forward strand.
ATCAACTCATCTAACTAATCATACTGGGTGATCAATTATGGTCATGAAAAATAGCCAACAATCATAATTTAGGCAAGATTTTGATTTTTATATTTTGTTCTAATTATCTAGGACGATGTTCATCATACCATATGATTTATAAAAATCATGCCTAAATTGATCATATAATTAGTCAATAAAATATGCTTAATTCTAACATTCTAATTGTATTATATTAACTGGATGATTAACAGAGATGATTTTGGTCATCCCATGTTTCATGCTAGATGATCTACATTTCAGTTAAACTAATCATCCTAGATGATCTCATAATTATAATGGATGATCTGTGCAAATACTTGAACTGATCATACAAGGCAATGCTAATCATATAGGCTAAAAGGGATATTTTATACTAATTGTATAATATGATCTCAAGATCGTATTGTATAATATTTGATGATAGAATTAATTTTTTAGGGTTTTTGAAACCCTCTAGTTAAGATTTCTCCAAAGACATTGTAAGTATCTTTGACATACATTGAGTCTTCATTCTTCTGGAGAAAACTTGAAGAGAGAGCCTTAAAAGGGAGAGAGGAAAGGGCAAAGCTTGAGAGGGAGAAGATCCTTATGGGGCTCAAGGGAGTGTGGAGGGGATTTCACATGGTTGCTCCGACAAGCTTGCATCTTATTACCATCAAATTTAAGATTTATCTTGAGGGAAGTTTTTGGAAGAAGAAGATCTCTTTGGTGTCAAAGGACCCGGCTACTCCACTGCATCGGGGAAGGTGAAAGGGATTTATAGTTCTTTACCATCACCTGGAGGGAGAAAAAGGAATCAAGGTTCTTTTCTTATGAAAGGAGTTTGGTTCTCTGCCACACTAAATTGGTAGAATAGATTTTTTAAGGGCTTCTCTGCCTAGATGTGGGGGCTAAAGGAGAGTCACTAAAGATTTAGTATAATATATGGAATGGGAGACTCCTCAGAGTGGACGTAGGTTAGGTTGTACCACTATAAATCTGATATGTTCATCCCTTTTATTTTTCCGCACTTTATTTTTCATATTTATTTTTGTGATAACTATATAGTTGAAAATCTCTAATTTTTTGTTATTATGAAATTACTTTGCTTCAACATGAAGAGATAAAAGTATCAGTTTTTAGATGTTTGAACAATCTTTAAAAAGGTGGATTTTTATTTTTATTTAAGAGAGTTTTTAAATATCTAATTCACCCCCTCTTATTTAGCCTCATGACTAGTTTGTTTGGGTTTCATAAATCACACAAACTTTTAAGTGGTATCAGAGCGGGATTCAAAAATTAAGTTTTAGAAAACTTTTGAAAAAAATCAATGGCTAACTTTATAAATCATAATATTGTTAAAGGATATTCAATCACGATACCATCTTTATTTAAAAATATTTCTTTTGATTTTTAGAAAGTTTGGAAGTCTACCTTCTTACAATCAATTGATTATCGAATATGGCATATGATTCAAACTGGTTATTATATATTATCACGCATTATAGATAGAGTTAAAATTGATATTCCTTTTATTGAATGGAGTAGAATAGAAAAAATTAATACTCAGTTGAATGCTAAATGCTTGAATTATTTTTTTATGCTTTGACTTCAAAAGATTGCATGAGAATCTCTACTTATACTACTGGTAAATAATTTGAGATAGATTATGCACTACACATGAAGGTATTATTGTGAACATGGATTCAAGGATTATAATTTTGATGATAACAAACATTCTGACATTATTTTATTACTATGATTACTATTGTATATCTATTTTGGTTGCCTTGCCTACTAATATTTTAGGTCCACAAGGTTAATTGTAATTCAAGCTAACTAAAGATTGGGTAGATTAGGACTGAGTCAGTCTATAAGTGTAATTCTAAAGTTTTTACCTTTTCTTAAGTCAAATGTAATAATGTTGATCCGAATGCTAAGTAACCTTGCACACACACACACACACTCAGGGGTAGAAATCCTATAAATTTTAGAGTTTTTTGTTTTTAATCATATCATTCAGGATGATCAGGTAAAAACATAAACCCTAATTAGGGTATCTTGGTTAAGATAGACGAATTAAGTGAATCGTTCTAGACAATTTAACATCGTCTTGAATGATAGGCTCAAATAAGAAAGAATCAGCCACCAAACTCTCTAAGGTATGATTTTATTTTAAGAAATAGTACATGATGATACCATATCATCCTGAATGATTCATTACAATCATGCTTAAATTAATCAAGTGATTAAGGAAAGAAATAAATATTTGATTGAATCAATCATATCATCTTAGACGATCACAGGATTATCATGGATGATTAGTTATAAAAACCTTCATCCTCTCTTAAATCAACTGGATAAACAAAATGATGTGCTGGACAAAAATCTTTGATTTTGAACTAATCGTACAGGATGATTCGATGATCGTCCTAAACAATATGTTATATTTTTTCATTATCCAGCATAAATGACTATAGATGAATAGAATGATGTACTGGATGATATATAGATTTTTGAACTAATCGTATAGGATGATGTCCACATCATCCTAGATGATTAGAACAAATAAGGGTTCCAATTGTCCAGCCCTCCCAAATTGTCTTAGCTGAAAGGGATAAAAATACACTAATCCTACAAGACTATATGTCGATCATCCTGGATGATCTTTGATGGCTTGTTGAAATTTAGGGCAAATTTTAAGCCCTTCTTTATAAGATCTTATGATTATTTAAGGTGAGATATTTTGATGTTGTCTTGACCTGAGAGAGCCAAGAAAAGGAGTGGAAGAGCTTGCGAGAGTGAGAGAGGATCTTGTGAGGGGGAGTTTATGAAGGGTTCATAAAGGTTGCTCCAAGTAAGTATCCGAGTCATCTTTTCTAATCATCATCCCTGGTTCCTTGGAGGATCTAGGGAGGTCTTCTTCAATAATAAATCAAGGTTCTCTACCTGATTTAGTAGAAAGCAAAAGGAGTCTGGGTTCTCTGTCTACTTGAGGAGGAAGCAAAAGGACTTGGGTTCTCTACCACATCGGGGTAAGTGGAAAGGCATTTTGTGTAGGACTCTCCACCTTACTGTGGGAGAAAAAGGAGAGTTACTGAGTTTAGTAAAATACCCATATGAGAGGCTCTAAAGAGTGGATGTATGTCAAGTTGACTGAACCACTATAAAATTTTGGTGTGCTCTTTCTTAGTACATTTCTGCATTTAAATTTTCACACTTTATTTTCATGTGGGTAATCGTATAAAGAAATTTTATTCATCATATAAGAAACTTAAGAAATTACATGCTAGCCTGAAATTGAAATTTTTAAACTTGCAAAAAGAGCATGAAGTTTTGCTTAAGGATCACTCTACACTTGATAACAATCACATAAACATATTGGATGAGTTTGATGAATTAAATAAACATCATGAATCATTAAAAGCATCCCACACTAAACTTATAAATGATTTTAAAACATATATTAATGAATCTGAGAGTAGGGAGCACTATTTGAAAGTTGATAATACTGTTTTAGAAAGTACTAACTCATTTTTAAAGCTGAATTTAAAGCACTTAAGGAAAATAGGATTCCACCCACACCTGAATAGTTTTTAATCCTGATCTAATGCCAAAAGTTTTGAAACATAGAAAGAGGCACTATAACCCAAATAGACTAGAAAACCATTTTCCTGGTGTTAGATATTTTTCATGTGGCTTGCTCGGACACATCTCTTATACTTGTACTATTCATTATAGTACACAATGAGTGAGGAGACCTAAATTATATGATTCACAGCATAATACACATATATTGCATTCTTCTTTCTATAAGAAGAAACCCAAACTTATTTGGGTTCCTAAATCTGATGTTTGATTATATATAGGTGTACTCTCGCACAAGACCTCATGAGAGCATGTGGTACCTAAAATATGGATGCTCATGACACATAACTGGAGACTCCAATCAATTCATCTCATTGGAGACTAGGGATGGAGGCAAGGTCATTGTTGGAGACAACACCACTAGGAAAGTTGTGGACACATGCATAATCGAAAACTCCAAGAACCTTTTGATTAAAAATGTTTTTATTATTGATGGCTTGAAACACAACTTGCTCAACATCCGCCAGCTTCACTATAAGGGCTTTATCATAAATTTTTTGTCAAATATGCTTGAATAATAATACTATTTTGTAGGGAAAAAGGATTAACAATATTGACATACTTGATTTAAGTAACATTGAATGTGCTACTTCATTTTGCTTAAAAACTACTACTGATGAGTCTTGGTTGTGGCATAGAAGGTTATGTCATGCCAGTATAAAAACACTTAGGAGAGTAACCCAAAAGGACCTAGTTAAAGGAATCCCCAAGCTTAAGTTCACTAAGGATCACCTTTGTGTTGCATGTTAACTAGGAAAATAAGTCCAATCCTCTTTCCATTCCATTAAGGATATTAACACCTATAGACCTTTAGAAGTCCTTAACATGGATTTATTTGGACCCAATAGCACTTCCAGCTTAGTGGGAAATGTCTATGGATTTGTGATTGTCGATGACTACTACAGGTTTACTTGGATTAGATTTATATCACATAAAACTGAGTCTTTTGATGAGTTTAAATTTTTCTCCACTTGGATTCAGAAAAAGATAGGTTGTGAGATCTTGACCATTCATAGTGACCATGGTGAAGAGTTTATAAATGAAAGATTTGAAACCTTCTCTGAGGATCAAGGGATTAGTCACAACTTCTCAACTCCTCAAACCCCTCAATAGAATGGGGTAGCTGAAAGAAAGAACATGACCTTAATTGGAGCCGCTAGAGTTATGTTTGTTGAGTATTCACTTTAAAATTACATTTAGACTAAAGAGGTAAATACAGCTTGTTATGTGTTGAATAGGATGAATGTTAGATCCAAACTGAATGAGACACCCTATGAGATTATTAAGAGTAGGACACCCAACTTTTCACGCCTCCATGACTTTAGATGTAAGGTTTTCATTCTTAACAATGGAAATCACTCTTATGAAAATTTGATCTAAAATCTGATGAATAAGTGTTCTTAGGATATTCAAGTGTTGGAAAATCCTTTAGAGTTTTTAATAAGAGGACATTGGTGGTGGAGGAGACTACTCATGTAGTGTTTAATGAATATGATCCAAAGAAGTCTAGAGTTAAGGAAGAAGATGAAGTTGGAGAGATTACCCGAGGAGTAGAGACTAAAATTTTTGAGAAAATGGTACACCCTTAAAACACTAATGGAATAGATGAGATTATCCAAGGAGTAGAACCTAGAAATCTAGAGAAAAGGGTAGAACCTCAACACACTTTGTCTAGAGATTGAAGATATTTTTTGAGTCATCTGAAAGAACTGATCTTAGAAGACCCTTCTGAAGGTGTTAGAACTAGGCATGGACTTAGGAAGGAAGTAAACCACTCTACATTTATCTCAATGACTGAACCCACCAATATCATTCAAGCCCTTTTTGATGATATTTGGATCTTTGCTATATAAAAAAGAACTTAATTAATTTATTAGGAATGATATTTGGGAGCTTATACAAAGATCAAATGACCAAAGTGTAGTAGGAACCAAATGAGTATTTAAGAATAAAATAAATGATTATGATGTGGTGGTTAGGAATAAGGCAAGATTGGTGGCTAAGAGATACAACCAAATAGAAGGGATTAATTTTGAGGAGACCTTTGTCGCTGTAGCTAGATTGGAAGCCATTATAGTGCTACTAGCCTTTGTCTATTATAAGGAATCAAGCTTTTTCAAATGGATGTCAATAGTACCTTTTTGAATGGGATAGTAAAAGAGGATGTGTTTATAGAGTAACCCTTAAGTTTTAAGAGTTTCTAATTTTCAAATCATGTTTATAAATTAAAAAAGGTCTTATATGGATTAAAATAGGCACCCAGAGTTTAGAATGAGAGGCTTAGCACATTCCTACTAGACATTTCTGAGGAAAGTAGGAGGAGCTATTCATTGTCTAGATTTATGTTGATGATATACTTTATAGATCTTCGAATAAAAAATTATGTGATGATTTTTCTAAAATAATGAGTAAGGAATTTAAGATGAGTATGATGGTACAATCCTACTTTTTGGGATTTAACATAAGATAATTGGATGATGGAACATTTCTTAATAAATAAAAGTATATTAAGGATATCTTAAAGAAACATGAAATGGATAAAACCAAGCCAATAAATACTCCCATGTGCTCCAGTGTTCAATTAGGTAAGGACTCAAATGAAAAATCTATTGATCAAAAGAAGTATAGAGGAATGATTGGATCACTGCTTTACTTGATTTTTAGCCGGCCTAATATGATGTTTAGTGTTTATCTATGTGCTAGATTTCAAGATGATCATAAAGAATCCCACATGTTTGCGGTTAAGAGAATCCTTAAATATTTCTTAGGGACCCAATACTTAGGAATCTGGTATCTTAGTCACAATACTTCTTTTGTGAATATTGGATATTCTGTTTTGATTTTGCAAGATGTATGGTGGATAGGAAGAGCATTTTTAGAAATTATGAATTCATAGGATAGTCCTTAGTCTCTTGGTCTAGTAGAAAATAAAACTATGTTGCACTTTCCACTACTGATGCTGAGTATATTACCTTAGAAAGTTATGTGGGCCAAGTCCTTTGGTTGAAGCAACAAATTTAGGATTACCTATATGCAAAATTTTAATTCTATGTGATAACACTAGTGCCATCTGCATTTCTAAAAATCTTATCCAACACTCAAGGACCAAACACATTTACATAAGGAATCACATTATTAGGGACCATGTTACCAAAAGAGATATTGAGTTACACCATGTAGTAACTAAAAATCAACTGGCTTACATCTTTACTAAACCACTGGCTTTTGACACATTCAATATCTTAAGAACAAGATTGGGTGTGATTGACATAAATACATGAACATTATGATTTTTGAACTCTGAACTTTATGTTTTATGATCTTTTTCTTCTTCTTTTTTTTTTCTTTTGTTTCTGACATTTATTTTGTTTTTTCTTAGATTATTGGTTTTTGTTTAGTTACTGTAGCTTTTTGTGTTTTTATTTCTTATAACTTTGTTTTTCTTTCAGTTTTCTTTTGGTCACTACTGAAATGATATTTTATGTTTTTTTTTTATTTTTAAAAATTTATAATCAGTGGTTAACATCTCTAAATTAGTTAAAGGAAGAAACACTGTTGAAATTTTCCCTTCCTCTAACTCCTTTAGAGGAGTAAGTTTCTTTTCAGAACAAAATCTTTTTCAAATTAAAAATAGGACTTTGAATTTTAGATCTTTTCAATCTTCCTATAGTAATTTATCTCATATGAATAATATTCAAAGTCATTAAATCACTTAAAAGCTTTTCTTGATCAAGTAGTTGCATTAATCATATGAATATGATTTTAATTTGTAGTTTATTTTTCATTATATTAGAGATTGTAGTTTTCTTCTATATTATCTAGAAGATATTCTCACAACTGAGAGTCTTTAAAGGTTTTGAAAGGGAGCTAGCTTGCAAAAATGACAATATGCATAAAATGAGCCAAAAAAAAAAGAAAAGGTGAAAAGATGTGCAATGATCGCCAAAAAAAATTGAAATATACACAAAGTGTATTAAAAATTAAAAGATGTACAAAGTGTGTCAAACAATTGATAAGAGGCACAAAATGAGCCCATAAAAATCAAGCTTCCTTCTCTTTCAAAACTTTAAATCTTAGAAAAATTCATATGTCACTTGATATCTTCAATCACTTGATTTTTTAAACCATTAATTTTGAAAAATTACTTTGGTACATTACTCTATCATATATGTTTTATGCAATGAAGTGTTGAATAGATCACGTTTCTTGGTTGATTTCTTTTTTAATTAGATTTTTGTTTTCCAAAGATTTTTACCATATAAGGAATCTGAGCTGGGGATAATAGGATCAATTTTTCTATCATTTTTCAGATTTCAATGATATTAACTCATTTTTTACAAATTTTTAATTTAATCACTTGGAAAATTTATCATATTCATGCTTTGATAAAAAAAACTTTGTTTTTCATTCTTTTTGTCATTTTTATCATCTTTTTGTTATTTTATATTTGATTTTACTAAGTTTTTATATTTTGGGGCACCTTTTGATCACATCCCTCCATCCTCAAAATTTCAATTTTTTTATCACATCATCCTGGATGATATTTCTATCATCCAGGATGATATCTTCAAATCACCCTTCATCATTAATCTAATGGCTGATCTTACTCAATCATTTGAGATCATCGTGGATGATCCACATCATCATGATATCATGAACTAAGATCTACATATGGTAATCAAGTGACTATAAAAATGTAGACATACGTATTTTCCAAAAATCAAAAGGAATATTGTCAAACAATGGAGGTCTAGTTATAGACTAACCCTCATGTGTATTTCACTTTCCAAATGTAGCCATCTACGTTAATCAAAAAGTGATCTAAACTTATGATTTTTAAATAAAGCTCTGATACCACTTGTTGAAACTTGTTCAATATGAATTAGGTTGTTAAACCTAAGCTTGTATCCCAGTAGCTAACCAAGAGGGGAGTAAATTGGTAATTAAAATTTTATTCCCCTTTTTAAAATTGAACCGATAATAACTTTAGTGAATTTTTATAGAAAAAGTTTTTCAATCACAAATTAAAAAGTAAAAAACAAAAGTAGCAGAAAATAAAAAGACACAAGATTTATAGTGGTTCGATCAAACATGACCTACATCCACTCCCCGGAGGCACGCTCTGAGTATTACACTAAAACCACTAGTGACTCTCCTTTGGCACCCACATCAAGGCAAAGAATCCTTCACAAAAACTCTCTTCCACCACTACCCGGTGCGGTAGAGAACCGTCATCCTTTTACACTCTCTAAGTGTTGGCAGAGAACCCTTCATCCTTTCACACTCTCCAAGTGTAGGCAGGGAACCCTTCGGCTGTTCACTCTCACCAAGTGTAGGCAGAGAACCCTTCGGCTGTTCACTCTCACCAAGTGTAGGTAGAGAACTCTTCGGCTGTTCACACTCTCCAAGTGTCAACAAAGAACCCTTCAGCTGTTCACATTCTCCAATTGTTGGCAGAGAATCAAATCTCCTTAAATGATCTTCTCACAAGAAATCTAGAATGACGAGAGAAAATAATGAAGTAATCATAAATCACAATTTTAGATTCTTATCTTTAAGCACTCTCTCACACTCTCTCCTTCACTCTCCCTTCAGTTAATACGAAGATTAGTAGGAAAAAAATATTACAAAAAATTTTTTAAGTGGATTTTATATAGGAAAGACACAAAAAATTGTCCAAAAACCGCTTACTTTCAAGTCTGTACACAATCGATCATCCCGTACAAATACTATTAAAAAAGTTGCATATGAACCAAATGTATATTGGTACGAACTGACTTCGAACCTGATCAACGTCTCATATGAAATAAGTTCGTCCTGGGACAAATAGTTATATCAAGGGTTCGTTCTGACGAAACTGCAGGACGGTCCCAAATTTTTAGGGAATAGAGTACTTCGTCCTGGGACGAATATGAATGTTTGTCTGGATGAATAGTTCAAGTCATGTGTGCAGAGAACTTCATCCATAGATGAGCAGGATGAATCATCTCGATAATTAGTTTAACACATGTGTCCAGAGGACTTCGTCCTTGGACGAACGGGATGAATTGTCTGGATGATCAGTGTAACTCAAGTGTCAAGAGAACTTCATCCAGGGACGAATAGGATGAATCATCTGGACGATCAGTGTAACTCAAGTGTCTAGAGAACTTCATCCAGGGACGAACGGGATAAATCGTCTGGACAATCAGTACAACTCAAGTGTCCAGAGAACTTCATCCAGGGACGAATGGTACATTTCGTCTGAATGAAAAATTCAAAGTGAGAATCCAGAGAATATCGTCCAGGGATTAATATGAAAATTTGTTTGGATGATCCGTACTTAGAAAAATTTTCTCACTTCCTGTTCGTTCCATTGCTCTTCCGAGGGGATAACTGACCTGATTGTCCCGTACGAACTTGGTTCGTCCTGTATAATCAATATGATTTTTTAAAGATCTCCCCAAGTGTGTGTGTGCTAAGCTACTTAATTACAATTATACTCCCTCAAACTCAATACAATGAAAAATATAAACTTTTATTTACAAACTATCTCATACTGAATTTGATTTGAAGTCTTCTTTAGTTTGGAGTTTGATTTTTCTGAAATGTTAGTCCACACAAGAGAAAAAACAATTCTTCCAAAAAGTGTTAGGAGAATATAATACTTAAAAAAATAATATTTGGAATCATCAAAACTATACAAGTTGCAAGAATATAAAACATGCAAATAACAACTCTCTTAACATGACCCTCATACTTGTAGTTTATTTTACTTTTTTTATGATGTTTATTTTCTTATACTAATATTAGTGTTTAAGTTGTTTGTTTTTTCTTCTTCATCCTCCTTTTTATGATGTCAAAAGGGGGAGTAGTAGTGTTATTGTTAGTGTGTTAGTGTTATTTTATTGTATTATTTTTTTTTTTTTGTAATCTATTATTTAGTGTTTGTACCACCTGCTTATTTTTTAGTAAAATTTGTTTTGCTTATTTCATATTGTTCTCCTTTACTTTATGCTTCATTAATATACTTGATTTGAATTTCTTAAAAAAGTTTGCCATCATAAAAAAGGGAGAGATTATAATGAATATGGATTCAACGATTATAATTTTGATGATAATAAATATTTCTGACATTCCTATTTTTTATTATGGTTAATATTGCATATCTATTTGTGTTGCCCTGCCCACTAACATTTCAGGTCCACAAAATCAATTGTAATTCAAGATAGCTCAAGATTGGGTAGATTAGGACTGATTCAGTCTGTAAGTATAATTCTAATATTTTTACCTTTTTTGAGTCAAATATATTAAGGTAGATCCCGATGCTAAGTAACCTTCATCACACACACTCAGAAAGAGAAATTATGTATGTTTTAGAGTTTTTCATTTTGATCATATCATTTGGGACGATCCAAAATTGTCCTAGATGATCAGGTAAAAATAGAAATCCTAATTAGGGCACTAGGTTAAGATAATCAAATTAAGCAAATCATCCTAAATGGTTTAACATTGTCTTAGATGATAGGCTTAAATCAGAAAAAATCAGTTGCCAAACTCTCTAAGGTATGATTTTATTTTAAAAAATCATATAGGATGATATCATATCATCCTAGATGATTCATTGCAATCATGCATAAATTAATTAGCATATTTAGGAAAGCAGTTAATGTTTGATTGAATCAGCCATATCATCTTAGAAGATTGCAGGATCATCCTGGATGATTAGTTATAAAAACATTTATCCTCTCCTAAATTACCTGGATGAAAAGAACAACGTGTTGGATGAAGATCCTTGATTATGAACTAATCATATAGGGCGATTCAAGGATTTTCCTGAATGATATGTTATATTTTTTCATCATCCAACATATATGACTCTAGACAAACAAAACAATATGTTGGATGATATATAGGGTTTTAAACTAATTGTACATGATGATGTCTACATCATCCTGGAGTATCAGAACAAATAAGGGTTCCAATTGTTAAGCCCTCTTAGATCATCCTGACTGAAAGGATTGAATATACACTAATCGTACATGACAATCTATTGATCATCCTTGATGATCTTTAATGGCTCGTTGCAATTTAGGGTAAATTTTAAGTCCTTTTCTATAAGATCTTTTGATTATTCAATGTGGGATCTTTTGATGTTATCCTAACCTGAGAGAGCCTAGAGACGGAGAGAGAGAGCTTGGGAGAGAGAGAGAGAGAGAGATGATCTTGTGAGGGAGAGTTTGTGAGGGGTTCACAAAGGTTGCTTTAACAAAGGATCTGAGTCATATTCTCCAATCGTCATCCCTGCTTCTTTGGAGGTTCTAGGAAAGTCTTCTTCATCAATCGATCAAGGTTTTCTACCTCCTTTAGGAGGAAATTAAAGGATTCTAGGTTCTCTGCCTTCTTCAAGAGGAAGTAAAAGCAGTTGGGTTCTCTACTTCATCGGGGTCGGTGGAAAGGAGTTTTGTACAAGCTTCTCCGCCTTGCTGTGGGAGCAAAAGGAGAGTCACTGAGTTTAGTGCAATACATGAAGGAGAAACTCCTGGGAGTGGACGTAGGTCAAGTAGACTGAACCACTATAAAATTCTAGTGTGCACTTTCTTATTATGTTTCCACATTGAAATTTATGTACTTTATTTTTATGTGGGTGATCGTATATTTTATGTTTTAAAATATTTTAAAAAGATTGTGCTTTTTGTTTAAGATTTCTTAAAACTATCAATTCACCTCCCTTTTAGTTAGCCTCAATCTAGTTCATAAGGGCTTAACAACTCTAACGAACTTTCAGGTACTAAGGAAGTTAAGTAATATAAATTGAATATTTTAATGCATGATTATGAACTATTTTGCATTAAATCTTATGAGACTATCTTAGACATATATACTAGGTTTACTCAAATTATGACATCATTACATACTTTTAAAAACGTACTTTCAAACTTTAAAAAAGTTAATAAAATTCTACATTGTTTGCTTAATAAATTTCATGCTAAAGTCACTACTATTTATGAATCGAAAGACTTGAATGATTATTCTATTGATAATTTGATTGGCTCAGTCATTACCAACAAGCGAAGTATGAATCAAACACTTTTTGATACAGGTGAAATTATAGTGCTAAAAGCTTAAGACGTGGATAAAAGGGACTTAGTTGTGTTGGGAGTAAAGAGATATCATCAATTACAAAAATAAAATTTAAAATCTACTAAAGCACAAGAATCAACATCAATAAAAGTAGAATAAAGATAAAATGGTAAGAATGTTATGATTTTCTCTTATGTTATTTATTTTGGGTGTACGAAATCTAGACATATGAAAAATCAATGTCTTAATATAAAAATTCTTTATGCAAAAGAAAATGATAAAAAAAGCCAATTGTAATAAGAGCAAATAATATAAAGCAAAAGATCTCCTAAGCAGACCTAGCTTCTAAATAATCAGATCAAGAGCAAGATAATGAGGTATAAAGTTTTGTTTGTGTGTTTATATATGTTATAGTTAATGCATACATGTATGTTCATTATTTTGTTTTGTTCATCGTGGATGTTTTTATTTTTTATGTTGTTTCTTTTTTGTCTTAATATTTTTTATGTATGTTTTTTTGTGATTTATCTCTGATCACATACACAAAACATATTTCACCTCATATTTGTATAAAAGACCAATTCACTTCTCTCAATTTTTTTAATGAAAATTTTATCTCTTTTTTATCTAAATTTTAAAGTAAGCGATGATTGACTTTTCTAAATATTAAAGGAAGAAAATTCATGATTATATTTCTCCTTCTATTTTCTTAATCGGTCAATTGCACTTTTGAATAAAAAATGATATCAACTTAAGAATTGGACTTTGAAATTAAATCTTTTTTATCATCCTATATTTCTTCTATGTCATAAAAATCTATTGCAAACTAATGAATCCACTTCATAATTTTTCTTAATCAAGCTATTCATTTTTATCATTGGATCAGGTTTACTTTGAGTCTTTAAAGATTAAGAAAGGAAGCAAAATTATAAAAATAGTAAGAGGCATAAAATGAGCCCAAAGATAAAAAGATGTGCAATATACTCCAAAATTGAAAGATGGAAAAAAGTTTATCAAAAATAAAAAAAATATACAAATTTTGGCAAAAACTGATAAAGATGTGCAAATTGAGTCCACAATAATTTAACTTATTTTTCTTATATTTTTAATTCTTAGAAAGCCCATATGTCTAATAATACTTTTGATACTTAAGTTCAAAAATGATGATTCCTGACTCACCATTTTTTATTGATATTCTATTAGATATATTTCATGTAAGAAGATTAAAAAACATTTTTCTTCTCTAATTCTTCTTCTGAATTAGATTTTTTTGCTTAAAAAGAATTTTAACCTATAAGGAGCTTTAGCTAGGGTAGATAAAATTTAAATTTCCAACTTATCAGGATATTAGCGCAGTCAATTCATTTCTTACTAAACTTTTGAATAAAATCAAGAGGTAACTTTGTCATTCTAGGAAAATTTGCTGAAATAAATTAATTATTCTTAAACATCACCACCACCTCTACCTAATCAGGGTTAGTTTAATCTTTTATGTTTGTTTCATTTTTTTATTATTTATTTCTTTTTCTGTCTCTCTTCTTTTGATAATGTCAAAAGGAGATTACATATTTATCTGGTTGCATTTGTTCTTGTTGTATTTGTATTTATTTATCTATTATTCCAGTCTAATTTTTTGCTACTTAGTTTCTTAATTTCATTTGTATTAAACAAAAAAAAAATTGGTTCCCCTATTTTTAATATAATTATCTTTGAGGGAGAGATTAGAATAAAATATTTTTTTAATTTATAAATTCAAATAATTTTATTTGTCATTATCAAAAAGGGAGAGATTGTTATATTTTTTATCACAAAAATATTGTGGGTCACATCCTTATGTCCAATTATATTTGCAATATATAGTTATTTGTGTATATACTAACATTTCAGGAATGTCATGCACCATCCAATGAAGATTCAAGGCTCAAGATTGGGTAGAATAGGTTATGTTGTAAAGATTTTTAAAATATTTATTAATATAGTTTTGATTTCTTGAGTCAAATCCTATAAGAGTGTATACTAGCTTCGTTACCATGCACATACACACACACTCAGGGGGAGTGATATTGAGGCAAAACTAGAAGTTTAAATTTTGACCTAATCGTACTATATAATTTAAATCATCCTATACTATCAACTCATCTAACTCATATTAGATGACCTACATCATCTAGGATGATCAATTATGATCATAAAAAATAGTCGTCAATCTCAAATTATGCAATATTTTGAATTTCATATTTTGTTCTAATCATCCAAGATGATGTTCATCGTATTGGATGATCTATGAAAATTATGCAAAAATTCATCATGTGATTAATCAATCGAATCTACTTAATTCTGATATTTTGATTGAATTGTATGAACTAGATCATATTGTACAATTAATAGAGACAATTTTAGTTTTCCCATGTTTCATCCTAGAAAAACTATGTTTTGGTTGACTTAATCGTCTTAGATGATCTCAAAATTGTACCATATGATATGTGTAAATACTTGAACTGATTGTATAGGGAAATACTGATTGTACTGACTGAAAGGGATATTTTGTATTAATTATACAGGATGATCTCAAGATCGTATTGTACGATCTATGATGGTAGAATTCATTTTTTAAGATTTTTGAAGGCCTCTATTTAAGATTTATCCAAAGACATTGTAAGTGCCTTTAGTATTCATTGAGTCTCCAATCTTTTGGAGAAAACTTGAACATAGAGCCTTGAAAGGAAGAGAGGAAAGGGTGGAGCTTGAGAAGGAGAATATCCTTATGGTGTTCAAGGGAGTGTGGAGGTGATTTCATACTACTACTTCAGTAAGCTTGCATCTTAGTACCATCATATTCAAGGTTTGTCTTGAAAGAAGTTGTAAGAAGAAGAAGATCTCTTTGGAGTCAAAGGATCCGACTACTTTGTCGCACCTAGGAAGGTGAAAGGGGTTTGTGGTGTTACAAATCTAATTTTAGGGAATAAAATTTTGATGATAACAAATATTCTTATTTTTCTATGACTGCCTTGCCTACTAACATTTCAGGTCTACAAGATTGAGTGCAACTCAAGCTAGCTTAAGATTGGGTAGAGGAGGACTGAGTCAATTTGTAATCTTTTACCTTTTCTTGAGTCAATTGTATCATTGTGGGTCATGGTGCAAAGTAACCTTGCACACACACACTTGAGAGAAAAATTCTGATTATTTTAGAGTTCTTTATTTTTCATCACATCGCCTTAGATGATCTCAATATCATCCTAGATGATCCGTTAAAAATAGAAACCCTAATTAGGCCATCCTAGTTGAGGCCACCATCATTAAGCACATCGTCCCAGATGATGTTATCATCATGCTGGATGATAGGCTCAAATAAAAAAAAATAAGCCGCTTGATCAATTAAGGCATATTATATTTTTTGTTATTGTCCAGAATGATATCTTGGATGATACAGCACAATTATGCCTAAATTAATCTGGTAATTAAGGAAAGCAATTAAGGTTTGATTGAATGATCATATCGTCCTGGATGATAGCATGATCATTCGGGATAATTATTTAAACAAAACCTTAATTCTTCCTGGATTATGTTTTATCAGCCTGGTTTATTCAGGGCGATTCTCTGGATGATATGTACTAAATTAAACTAATCGTCCGGGACGATCGACGATCAGCCTGGACGATCAAGTCATTTTTTTGTCATCTAAACGTCCAGTTAGTATGATGGTCTGGATAATATTTATCATTTTATACTAATCATCCAAGACGATTACAAGATTGTCCTTGACAATAAAGTAATTTTTTCATCATCTAGACATCCAACCAGGGCGATGTGCTGGATGACATTTAACGGATTGAACTAATTGTAATCATTTTGGATGATATGAATAAAAATTCTTCTAATTTTTCCAAATCATTCTGACTGATTGAGCTAAATTTGTACTGATCGTATAGGACAATCTCCATATCATCCTGGATGATAATGTCAGTTTGTTGTAATTAAGAGCTATTTCGAAGCTCTTCAATATAAAATCTCTTGTTTTACCCAAGAGGATATCTTTTGATGTTGTCTTGACCTGAGAGAGCCTAGAGGAGAGAGAGAAAGAAAGGGAGAGAGAGAGAGAGAGAGAGAGAGAGAGAGAGAGAGAGAGAGAGAGAGAGAGAGAGAGAGAGAGAGAGAGAGAGAGGATCTAGTGAGGGCGAGTTTATGAGGGGTTTCATAAAGGTTGATCCAAGAAAGGATTTGATTCATCTTCTCCTGTTGTCATCTCTAGTCCTTGGAGGTTTAAGAGAGGTCTACTTCAGCAATCGATCAAGGTTCTCTGCCTGCTTTAGGAGAAAGCAAAAGGAGTCAGGTTCTTTGCCTCACCGGTGTCGGTGGAAATGAGGTTTGTAAATGCTTCTCCGCCTTGGTGTGGAAGCAAAAGGAGAGTCACTAAATTTTGTGCAATACCCAGAGGAGAGGCTCCAGGGAGTGGACGTCGGTCAAGTTGACCGAATCACTATAAATTTCTATGTTCTTTACTACTGCTTTTTCCGCATTTAATTTTTGCACTTTGATTTTCTTTGTGGTGAACTTTGGTTTAAGTTTGTGTTTTGATGGAGAATTTTTAAATTACCAATTCACCCCCCATCTTGGTTAGTCTTGGGCTAGTTCATAAGGGCATAACATCCCTAACAAACTTTTAAGTGGTATCATAGCGGGATTCATACAATTGAGTTTTTGAAAACTTTTGAATTTCGATACATGGCTAACTCCGGTAATCATAATACTATGGAAGGGTATTTTATTACCCGACCACCTTTTCTTTGATAATATTCCTTTTAACTTTTTAGAAAACTCGCATGTCTATATTTTTACAATCGATTGACTATCACATATTGATGCTTGTTAAAGATGGTTATACACCTCTGACTAGTAAAATTAATGGCATTACTACTCCACTTCCTTTCATTGAATTGACTCTTGATGATAGTGATTTAGCACAACTTAATACAAAATGTTTGAACTATTTTTTCTGTGCTTTAAAATCTAAAGATTATATGCATGTTTCAACTTGTGATACTGGTAAAGAAATTTAGGATAAATTATGTAACACTTATGAAGGAACTAAAGAAGTTAAATAATCAAGGATGAATATTTTATTAAATGACAACAAACTTTTTTGTATGAAACTTAATGAATCAATTTCTGACATGTATACTAGATTTACTCAAATTGTTATATCAGTGTATGTTTTAGGAAGAGAACTCACAAATTATGAAAAGGTTAATAAAATTTTGAGATGTTTGCCTTCTTCCTTTGATGCTAAGATTACGACAACTACTAAATCTAAGGATTTGAATACCTATTAGAGTGATAACTTACTTGGATCACTCATTGTGTACGAGCAAAGGGTGAATAAAAGAAACCTTGATGCATGTGAGAAAAATAAGGAGAAAATTGTGGCGCTGAAGGTCAATGACACGGACAATAACTCTTCCGGGTCTGAAAGCAATGATGTTGAATGATACGATCTATTTTGAATGCAGGAAGCTGAGACACATTAAAGCTAATTACCATTCACTTAAGGCTCACCCAAGCAAGGAGAATGGTGAGAAGAAAACCCAAGTTCAAAAAGGATAAGAAGAGGTTCCAAAAGGCGTTATGGGCAGATTCTGCATCAGACTCCTCTAAGACTAAAGCTGAAGAGGAAACAAAGAACTTGTGCTTGATGGTTGACGATCATCTTGGTCAAAGTGACCAAGAAGAGGTATGTAAACTAACCTACGAAAAACTAGTTAAACTTTATGAACAAATTCATGCATCATATAAGAAACATAAGAATCACATGGTAGTTTGAAATTAGATTTTTAAATTTTTAAAAAAAGCATAAAAGTTTACTTAAAGATTACTCTACAATCGATAGCAATCACATGTCATTACTTGATGAGTTTGATGCATTAAAAAAGAAGCAAATTGAATTATCTGAAGCACATGATTCCTTGAAGTTATCGCATGTTAAGTTAGAAAGAGAGTTTAAGAAATTAGAAAATCTCAAAGCATTTGAAAATAACAAACCAACATTGCATGCATCACATAATTTAAAAAAAAAGCATCACCACTTGAGTAGATTAGTAAATCCTTTTCCTGGTGTTAGATCTTTTTCATGTGACATGTTAGGACACATCTCACACACTTGCACTGTTCACCATAGTAAACATTGGGTATGGAGACCAAAACTGTATGATTCACAGCATAACACACATGCATTGCATTCTTTTTTCCGTAAGAAGGGACCCAAATATGTTTGGATTCATAAATATGATGTTTGATGATTTTGTAGGCTAACTCTCACAAAAGGCCTCATGAGAGCATGTGGTACCTGGATAGCAGATGCTCATGACATATGACTGGAGATGCCTATCAATTCATTTTGCTGGAGATCAGGATAGGAGGCAAGATTACTCTTGGAGACAACACCACTAAAATAGTGGTGGGCTCAAGTAAAATCAAAAATTCCAAGAACCTTTTAATTGAAAATATTTTGCTTGTAGATGAACTAAAATACAACTTGCTCAACATCAGTCAGCTTTATGATAAGGGCTTCATCATATAATTCTTGGAAAATACTTGCATTATAAGCTTAAATAACAACATTAAGAAAAAGCTTAAATAATAACACTATTTTGTAGGAAAAGCGGATCAATAATGATTACATGCTTGACCTAAATAATATTGAATGTGCTACTTCATTTTGCTTAAAAACTGCTGCCTGATGATTCATGGTTATGGCACAGGAGGTTATATCATGCCAATATGAAAACCCTTAGGAAAGTGACCTAGAAAGACTTACTTAGAGGTGTCCCTAAGCTTAAGTTCTCTAAAGATCACCTTTATGATGCCTGCCAATTAGGGAAGCAAGTCCAGTCCTCTTTTTACTCCATTAAGGACATTAGCATCTCAAGACCTTTAGAAGTCCTTCACATGAATTTATTTAGACCCATTAGTGCGCTAGCTTAGGGGGAAAAGTCTATAGTTTTGTGATTGTTGATGACTACTCGAGATTTACTTGGATTAGATTTCTGTCACATAAGATTGAATCTTTTGATGAGTTTAGATCATTCTTCACTTGGATTCAGAAAAAGCTAGATTGTGAGATCTTGACCATACATAGTGACCATTGGGGAAAGTTTGAAAAATGCAATATTTGGAGACTTTTATGAGGATAAGGGGATTAGCCACAACTTCTCAGCTCCTAGGACCCCTTAGTAAAATGAGGTAGCTGAAAGGAAGAATGGACCTTTAATGAAAGCCGCTAGAGCCATGCTTGCTGAGTATTCACTTTCAAAATACTTTTAGGCTGAAGTGATAAACACAGCTTGTTATGTGTTAAATAGGGTAAATGTTAGAGTCAAACTAGATAAGACACCCTATGAGATCCTTAAGGGTAGGACACCCAATATTTCTCACCTCCATGTTTTTTGTTGTAAAGTTTTCATTCATAATAATGGGAAGTCATAGTTAGGGAAATTTGATCCAAAATCTGATGAATGAGTGTTCTTAAGATATTCAAGTGTGGGGAAATCTTTTAGGGTGTTTAATAAGAGAACATTAATAGTGGAGGAGACTACTCATATAGTGTTTGATGAATCTGATCCTAAGAAGTCTAGAGTTGAGGATGAAGATGAAGTTGGAGAGATTATTCAAGGAGTTAAAAATTTGGAGAAGAGGGTAGAACCCCAAAACACTAAAGGAGTAGGTGAGATTACCCAAGGAGTAGAAAATATAAATTTAGAGGAAATGATTGAACCTACACATACCTTGCCTAGAGATTGGAGGTATTCTTTGAGTCATCCTAAAGAAATGATCATAGGAGATCCATCTGAAGGTGTTAGGACTAGGCATGGACTTAGGAAGGAAGTGAACCATTATGCCTTTATCTCAATGACTAAATCCACCAACATCAATCAAACCCCACCTTATGAGTTTTGGATCTTAGCCATGCAAGAAGAATTAAACCAGTTTCTTTTGAATGATGTTTGGGAGCTTGTGAAAAGACCAAAGGGATAAAGTGTAGTTGGAACCAAATGGGTCTTTAAGAATAAAATGAATGATTCTGGTGTGGTGGTTAGGAATAAGGCAAGATTGGCGGCTAATACAATCAAATAGAAGTGATTGATTTTGAGGAGACCTTTGCCTCTATAGCTAGATTAGAAGCCATTAGAGTGCTACTAGCCTTTGCCTGTTATAAGGGATTTAAGCATTTCCAAATAGACATTAAGAGTGTCTTTTTAAATATGGTAATAAAAGAATATGCGTTTGTAGAATAACCCCCAGGTTTTGAGAGTTCCTAATTTTCAAATCATATTTTTAAATTAAAAAGGCCTTATATGGATTAAAGTAGGCACCCAGAGCTTGGTATGAGAGGCTTAGCACATTCTTACTAGAGAGGGAGTTTTTTAAGGGGAGCGTAGACTCCACCCTATTTCTGAGGAAAATAGGAGAAGAATTATTCTTTATTCATATCTATATCAATGATATACTTTTTGGATCTTCTGATAAAAGGTTATGTGATGATTTTTCCAAAATAATGAGTAAGTAATTTGAGATGAGTATGATGGGTGAGTTGTCCTACTTTTTGGGGTTTAGCATAAGACAACTGGATGAGGGAACCTTTCTAAATCAATCAAAGTACATAAATGACATTTTAAAGAAGTATGAAATGGATAAAGCCAAGCCAATTAATACTCCCATGACCTCCAGTGTTCATTTGGATAAGGACCCAAATAGAAAATTAGTTGATCAAAAGAAGTATAGAGGGATGATTGGATCTTTACTTTACCTGACTGCAAGCCGATCTGATATAATATTTAGTATTTATCTCTGTGCTATCTTTCAAGCTGAACATAAATAATTGCACCTGGCTATAGTTAAGAGAATTCTTAGATATCTCTTAGGGACCCACACTTAGGAATATGGTACGTATCCTAGGCATAACACTTTTTTTAAGATTATTGGATATTTTGATTCTAATTTTGTAAGATATAAGGTGGATAGAAAAAGCATTTTTGGGACTTGCCAATTCATAGGACAGTCTTTAGTCTCCTGGTTCAAAAAAAGCAAAACTCTGCACTTTCCACTGCTGAAGCTGAGTACATTGCTCTAGGGAGTTGTGTGGCCCAAGTCCTTTGGTTGAAGAAGCAAGTTCTGGATTTAGGATTACCTGTGGGCACAATTTTGATCCTTTGTAACAATACTAGTGTAATCTACATTTCTAAGAATCATATCCAACATTCAAGGACCAAGCACATAGACATAAGACATCACTTTATTAGAGATAATGTGACCAAACAAGATATTAAGTTACACCATATGGCAATTGAGAATCAACTGGCTGACATCTTTACTAAACCACTGGCCTTCGACACTTTCAGCACTTTAAGGACCAGATTGGGTGTGATTGACATAAATGCATGAACTTGATTCTTATTGATTTCTGATTTTTTATCTGTTATTTGTTGTTTTTTTTTTTGTAGTTTTTCCTTGCTTATTTTTATTATACTTTTCATCTATTTCACTATTGTTGATTTAATTTTCTCGTTGTTTTATTTTTCTTTTAATCACCGCTGAATTGATATCTTATGCCTTATTTTTATTTTTGAAAATTTATAGTCAATGTTTGACATCTCTAAATTAGTTAAAGAAGAAAATACCGTTGATTTTTTTCCTTTTCACTAACTTCTTTTAGTGATGTAATTTTCTTTTCTAAATAAAAGCCTATCTCAAATTAACAACTGGACTTTGCAATTGAGATATTTTCAATGTTGCTATAATAATCTATCTTATATATAATATTCAAAGTCTTTATTTTACATTTAGATTTTTTGTAATCTTGTCATTATATTTATTATATAATTTTTTATTCTGTTTTGCGATTCATTCTTCTTTATATTAAAGAGTGAGGTTTTTTTCTCTAATATCTGGAAGATATAATCACAACTGAAAATATTTAAGAATTTTAAAAAAGGGATATAACTTGCAAAAAAATAAATAAATAAAAGTAGCCAATGATGCTAAAATCAAAAGATATGCAATGATGCCAAATTAAAAAAATTTATATACAAAGTGTATCAAAAATCAAAAGATGCAAAAAAACCACCAATCAAATTGACAAGAGGTATAAAATGATCCAACCAAAAATCAAGCCTCTTCTCTTTCAAAATTTTAAAATCTTACAAGAATTCATGTGTCACTTGATATTTTTCAAAGGCTTGGTTTTAGAATTCATGATCATGACTAATTACTTTAATATATTATTTTATAAAATATTTTTTCTAAAACCAAGTTTTGAACAAATCTATTTTTCTTATCCAATTGATTTTTCTGATTTAGATTCTTATTTTCAAATGACGATTTCCCTTGGGAGAAGTCCGAGTTAGGGTTAACAGGATCAGTTATTCTACCATTTTTTCAGATTTCGATGATTCTAACTAATTGATTCTTATAATTTTTTCAATTCAATCACATGAAGAATTTATCATATTCATCTTTAATTAAAAAACCTTTGTTTTTTATTCTTTTTAATGTTTTTATTTTTTTAGTATTTTATTTTTATCCTTTTTAAGTTGATTTTCATGTTTTTGGGCCTTTTCTAATCATCTCCTTCCATCCTCTATATTTAAACTTTTTGTCATATCATCTCGGATGATATTTATATCTTCCCAGACGATTTGTTCAATTCACTTTTGAAATTCCATCAGATAGCTGTTTTGACTCTTCTGCTTCTGATCATCCTGGATGATCCATTATCTTCCTGAACGATATGATCATCTTATATTTTAATTATTTTTGATCGTCCTATACAATCCTCCTCATCCTTGATGATCTTCATAATTTCTCCTTAATTATTGGTGATCGGCCTGGATGATACACCTGTTCATCCTAGACAATCCATGTGGCAAAATTTGACACACAACTTTAATTAGGTCGGTACGATCAATTATTGTTGATCGTCCTTGACGATCCACTTAATCTTGCCTGATGATCTGATTTTTCAATGGTCATCCAGAATGACTCCTCGAGATGATCCCCTGTGTCTTATAGTCCTGGATGATATCTGATCATCCTGGATGATATTACCACCTTTTTGACCAATTATCCCTGACGCAATTATTGCACCCGATCGTCTTGGATAATTCTACAATTGTTCTGGATTATCGGTCTAATTTTTTTATATCGAGGCTCTTAAATGGATTTTATCACCCAATCCTTCTTAAACCCTCTTATGCTCTTACTCACTCTCTATTTTCTTGATTATGGCCGGCGGAAAGAGGTCTCGCATGCCTTCTGGAATCTCATCGAGGGCAAATCTAGATCCTCATTTCATAGAGGTGGCCGATCAAGCCACCTATCTGAGGTACAAGATAGTTGGGATCACTGTATCCCAGACTATCAACCCGCACATTCTTTCCTATCCTGACATTAATCTATTTGCTCACACAACTCTCACTTTCCTCCTTACTCTTACTGTTCCATTTAATTCAGAGTTACTATTTGAGTTCTTCTCTAGCCTTCACATCAATTCATCTTTCACTGCTCTTTAGTCCTATATGAATAGATGACCAGTCAAAATCACTTATCAGTACTGTCAAGAGTTCCTGCAATTGTCTACCATAGGAGACAAACTCCACACCCTATGTTTTGATCCTGACTACGACTGGGCTCCGACCAATCACTTTTTAAAGGAACACCAATACTCCCTTTCTTGTTGGAGAGTTTAGCAGCTTACTCAAAGATGCTAAGACAATCCAACATGTCATTCGCACTTCTATTCTTTCAAAAGCTGGTGATTGCATTCATATCACTACACTCCTTTTGCTTACCACTTTCTACATTTTGGCCCATCATGAATTTAATGCCTCTGGTTTGATTTTTGGATACATTGAGCATCTGACTAGTATTCGTGATCCAGGACATAGGAGGAAGCCCAATCTTTCCCTAGGACATATCATTGTCTATGTCCTAGAATTCAAATATAACCTCTAATATCCTGCCCCACCAAACTTTCAGCCTGCCTTCTACTCAAACAACCCATTCCATGTTCTTCACAGTACTCATCTCCACCTAGGGCATGAGGAAGCAAAAGGAGCTGAGGAGAAGGCATCTCCTACACTTGTTCCTGCACCTACTCCGCTCTGCTAACACTCACAGCTAGATCAGCTGGTAGAGCAGTTCGACTAGTGGGAGACTTACTTCGAGTCATACGTTGCTGCACAGGAGCAGCAACATACTGAGGATGTTGCCCGCTTTGACTCTTACGTGGCTCACCAGCAGTTTCAGCACGATCAGGACATGGCCTGGTTTGGAGAGTAGTTTGGCACTCTTTCCAGTTACTTTCACCAGCCACCACCTCCTTCAAATGATCAGGGGTCGTATTTCTTTTAGTTTGTTTTTTGTGATGTTATTTTTCCTTGATGTAGTTTACTTCTGTTTACTAGTTTTCTATTGTGTTACTTTTCCTCCCCCTTTTTATGATGTCAAAAGGGGGGAGTACTTGTACTGCTTTATGATATATTGATGTATTATGTACTGTGTTCATTTGCTAGTAAAATTTGAACTTTCTGCTTCATTATTCTTTTATTGTGAGTTTAACAACAAAAATTTGATTGTGTATTTTTCATCATAAAAAAGGGGGAGATTATTGCGAATCTGATGTCAGGAAATAGAATTTTGATGATAACAAACATTCCTATTTTTCTACGACTGTCTTTCCTAATAATATTTCAGGTCCACAAGATCGAGTGCAACTCAAGCCAGCTCAAGATTGGGTAGATTAGGACTGAGTAAGTTTATAATCTTTTATCTTTTCATGAGTCAATTGTATCATTGTGGGTCATGGTGCAAAATAACCTTACACACACACACACTTCAGGAAAAAATTCTGATTATTTTAGAGTTCTCTATTTTTGATCACATCATCTTGGACGATCTCAATATCATCCTGAACGATCTCAATATTATCTTGGATGATCTGTTAAAAATGGAAACCCTAATTAGGGCATCTAGTTAAGGAATCCATCATTAAGCACATCATCTCGGATGATATTATCATCATCCTGGACGATAGGTTCAAATCAGAAAGAATCAATCGTCAGATCAGTTAAGGTATGTTATATTTTTAGTTATCATCTAGGATGATATCCTCGACGATGCAGTATAATTATGCCTAAATTAATCTGATAATTAAGAAAAGTAATTAAAGTTTGATTGAATGATCGTATCATCTTGGACGATTAGTTAAACAAAACCTTAATTCTTCTTGGATGATGTTTTATTGGTCTGGTTCATTCAGGGCGATTCTCTGGACGACATGTACTAAATTAAACTAATCATCCGGGTGATCGACGATCTGCCCGAACAATCAAGTCATTTTTTCATCATCCAGATGACCAGTCAGTGCAATGGTCTAGATATAATTATTATTTTATACTAATCGTCCGAGATGATAAAGTAATTTTTTCATCCACACATCCAAGCAGGGCAATGTACTGGATGATATTCGACAGATTGAACTAATAGTACAGGATGATATGCTATCATCCTGGACAATATGAATAAAAATTCTTCTGATTAACCCAAATCATTTTGGCTGATTGAGCTAAATTTGTACTGATCGTACATGATGATCTCCAGATTGTCCTGGACAATAATGTCGGTTTGTTACAATTAAGATCTATTCCAAAGCTCTTCAATATAAGATCTCTTATTTCACCCAAGAGGGTATCTTTTGATGCTATCTTGAGCTGAGAGAGCCTAGAGTAGAGGGGGAGAAAGGGAGAGAGAGAGAGAGAAAGGATCTTGTAAGGGGGAGTTTATGAGGGGTTTCACAATGCTTGCTCCAAGCAAGGATTTGAGTCAGCTTCTCATGTCATCGTCTCTAGTCCTTGGAGGTTTGAGAGAGATCTACTTCAGTAATCGATTAAGGTTCTCTACCTACTTTAGGAGGAAGCAAAAGGAGTCGGGTACTCTTCCTCACCAGTGTCGGTGGAAAGGATGTTTGTAAAGGCTTCTCTGCCTTACTGTGGGAGCAAATGGAGAATCACTAAGTTTAGTACAATACCCAGATGAGAGGCTCCGGGGAGTGGACATAGGTCAAGTTGACCGAACTACTATAAATTAATGTTTTCTTTACTACTGCTTTTTCCACATTTAATTTTTACACTTTGATTTTCTTTGTGGCGAACTTTGGTTTGAATTTGTATTTTGATTGAGAATTTTTAAAATACCAATTCACCCCCCCCCCCCCCCTCCTCTTGGTTAGCTTTGGGCTAGTTCATAAGGGCTTAATATCCCTAATGAACTTTTATATGATTCTCTATCATCTACTGAAGGGAGAAAAATGAGTCAATGTTCTCTACTTATGAAAGGATTTTTGGTCCTCTACCACACTGAGATGGTAGAAGAGATTTTGTAAGAGCTTCTCCACCTAGATGTGGGGGCTAAAGGAGAGTCACTAAAAGTTTAGTGCAATACCAAGAACGGGAGATTCCAAGGAGTGGACGTATATTAGGTTGGAGTGAACCACTATAAATCTAGTGTGTTCATTCCTTTTATTATTTCTTCAATTAATTTTTTGCATTTATTTTGGTGATAAGTACATGGCTGAAAACCTCTAATTTTTTATTTTTATGAAATTTATTTGCTTCCGCATCAAAAGATAAAAGTATCGGTTTTTAGATGTTTGAAAAAACTTTAAAAATAAGTATTTTTTTCTTTTTATTTAAAGAAAATTTTAAGTATCCAATTCACCCCCCCCCCCCCCCCCCCCCCTCCCTCTTGGTTAGCCTTAGGACTAGTTCTATAGGGTTTCACAACCATCACAAACTTTTAGTATGATCTCCAATGATTGATGAATATTAACTATTGGATGTCCTATGATCTAGTTTTTTTATGAAGATTGTGCAGTACGATGTGAAATCATATAGTATTATGTGAATAAAATTTAGAAGGTGGTGTGTGATGATATGGAAAGCTCCATAAAAAATACAAAATAAATCACAAGAAATAATACAAATAATTACAAAACAAATTTAAAAGAAAAACACACAACATAATAACATTTTTTTTACAAAAATAAAAGCAACATAAATTTAAAAGTCACACAAAGAAGTCCTTTTTTTAATTTTCAAATCATCTTAATTCAAGCATGAATATCTATAACACCTAGTCTAGTCCTTAAGGTGCTAAAGATTTTAAAAGCTATGGATTTTATAATTATATCTTCCAATTGATTTTCAATAGCTACATGATATAGCTCTATATCCACTTTTTTTCGCATGGTCTCTAATAAAATGGTGCATGATGTTTATGTTCTTGATCCTTGAATGTTGGATTAGATTCTTTGATATGTAAATTGAATTAATATTATCACACATTATTTGAATGGTCCTTACAGGTAGTCCAAGATTTAAGATTTGTTGTTTAAGTTATAGGACTTGTATAATACAGCTCCCTACAGCTATATATTATACTTCAGTGGTAGATAGGGCTATAGAGTTTTGTTTTCAATTAAACTAGGAGACTACAGCTTGTCCTATGTATTAACATGCTCCAGATGTGCTTTTCCTATCAACCATACAAACTATAAAGTCTGAATCAAAATATCCTATGATGTCAAAGAAAGTACTATGTCTAGGATATCAGGCTCATAAGTTTTGGATTCCAATAAGGTATCTAAGAATTCTTTTAATAGTAGTTATGTGGAATTCTTTAGGATCTGCCTAAAATCTAGCACAGAGATAAACACTAAACATAATATCAGTTATACTGGTAATCAAGTAAAGGAGTGATCGAATTATCCCTCTATACTTCTTCAGCCCAAAATTCTTTCTGCGTCCTGTTCTTTCCCTTCCTGAATTTTGCCTTTTCTTATTTTACTTTTTCTTCACCCTTTTCCTTCACTGGGCAAGTTTTTAGGTTGGGTCAATCTATTCAAAGATGACCTGATTTTCTGCATTCAAAATAAATTGTGTCTGATGACACTTTAAAATTTTTATTGTTTTTACCTTTGCTCCAATGTTGTTTATGATGCCTCTACTTTCTTTTAAAAAACTTTTGAATTACCGTATCATCAATATGATGTCATCATCTTCCTACATTATAGAACTATCACTGTCTGAATTATTTTCCTTTAAGGTTATAGTTCTCTCCTTCTTTGTTTTACATGCATCATTTTGCCTTTGACTCACTCCTTGCTCATAAGCAATGAGTACTCCAAGTAAATTATCAATAGAGTAAATATTTAAATCTTTTGATTATGTAATTACAGTTATTTTATTATCATAAGAGCTAGGTAGGCATCAAAAATTATTATTAACTTTTTCAAAATTTGATAGTTCTCTATCTAGTCCATGCAAGGATGTCATTATCTGGGTGGACCTAGTATACATATTAGAAAAAATCTCATTATATTTCATGTGAAAAAGTTTATAGTCATGTAGTAGAATGTTTAGCCTGGACTATTTAACTTCACTAGTTCCATCATAAGTGATGTATAACCTATCCCAAATTTCCTTTTCGATAGTGCATGTATAAACTTGTATATAATCCTCAAATTTTAAAGCACAAAAGAAATAATTCAAAATTTTAGCATTTAATTGTGTGAGTTCCCTATCCTCATAACTTCATTTAGTAAAGGGGATGTCAATTTTAACACCATTAACTACATGAGATGGATGTGAATAATTAGTTTGAATCATTTGCTAAATCATATAGCCAATGGATTGTAAAAATGTAGACATGCAATTTTTTTATAAATTGAATGGCATATTTTCAAACAAAGGTGGACGTGTTATGAAATAACCCTCAGTAGTATTCTTATCATAAAAATGCACCATTTGATTTATATTTGAAGATTTTAAAATCTAAATGTCAAGAACTTTTATGACACCACTTGAAAGTTTGAAGAGGTTGTGAGACCTCAATGAACTAACTTGATGTGCACCAAGAGGGGGGTGAAATGGTGAATTTAAAAAACTAATTGCTTTATATATATATATATATATATATATATATATATATATATATATATATATATATATATATATATATATATATATATATATATATGGATTTTTAATATATGGAATAAAAATTTGTGAGGGGTGTTAAACCCTGAAGAACTAGTCCCAAGGCTTACCTGGGGGTGAATTAGTGATTTAGAAAACCTTCTTTAAACAAAAAAAAAAATCCCCTCTTAAAGATTTTTCAACATCTAAAAATAGATAATCAATACAATGTAATATCAATCACAGATTTTCAACCAATCAGTTATATTCAAAAATAAATATGGTAAATAAAGTGTGGGAAAATAAAATAAAAAAAACTCACTAAATTTATTTTAGTTTGTTCCAACCTCACTTACGTCCACTCCTCGTAGGCACCCTCTAAGTATTGCAATAAACTTTTAGTGACTCTTCTTTAGCCCCCACAGCTATGTGTAGAAGCCTTTATAAAATCACTTCCATCTTCCCCAGTGCGGCGGATTAGCAAGATCCTTTGACATCAAAGATATCTTCTTCTTTCCATAACTTCCCTCAAGACGAACCTTGAATTCAATGGTACTAAGGTATAAGCTTGTCGGAGCAACCATGGAAAATCCCATCCACACTCCCTTGAAACCCCCTCCAAGGATCTTCTCCCTTTCAAACTCCACCCATTACACTCTCCCTTTCAACTTTTCTCTTCAAGTTTTCTCTAGAATAATGAAGATATAATGGCTACCAAAGACACTTACCAAGTGACTTGATAAAGCTTAAATAGAGGGCTTAGCTATAAAGATTATCCAGTATGATTGTAGGATCATCAAGCATAATGTGCTTAAATAGAGGGCTTCAGAAAACCCTAAAAACATAATTCTGGAGCCAAATATCATCCAGGATGATCTCAGGATAATCAAGTATAATGTGTAGAATTTGACCTGATATCCCTGGATGATCTCAGGATAGTCTAATACGATCAGTTTAAATTTTTATAGATCATTCAATACGATATTGAGGATCATCTTAGATGATTAGAAGAAAAATTATGATATTTATTCTAGTACAATTAAGGGTCATCCATGAAATATCAAAGATCATCCAATATGATCTTAATATCATCCTATACAATCTGATCGAGTAATTTTACAATAATTAGTCCCCTAATAATAGGATCAATTTAGGCATGATTTTCATATATCATCCAGTGTAATGTAGATCATCCTGGATAATTAGAATAAAAAATAAAATTCAAAATCTTTCCAAAATTATGATTGGCAGAAATTTTTCATGATCATAACTGATCGTTCAGGATGATCTAAATCATCTAGTACGATTATTTAGATGAGATGATCATACAATACGACTAGTTCAAAATTTGAACTTTTAGATTGGACTTAATCTTAACCCAAGAGTATGTGTGTGCATGGTCACCAAGTAAGCATATATCCTTATAAGACTTGACTCAAGAAATAAAAAATATATCAATAAATATTACAAAAATCATTACACCATAGACTATTCTACCTAACCTTGAGCCTTGAACCTTTGTTGGATGGTGCATGGTGTTCCTAAAAAGTTAGTACACACAAAAATAAAAATTTATTACAAATATAAGTAAATAACAGGATGTGAGCCATAATATTAATTATCATTAAAAATATAAACTCGTGAGCTCGAGTTACAATAATCTCCCCCTTTTTGATGATGATAAATATTACTGGTTAAATTTATAATTTAAAAATATTTCTCCTAATCCCCCCTCACTAAGATAATTATATTAAAAGTAGGGGAAATAAAAAAAATTTATTATTTTTTTAAACATAAAAATAAATAAATAAAATAAAAAAAAACTTTAGAGTCTAAACAATAGATAAACTAATACAAATACAATATAAATAAATATAACCAGACAAATATATTCTTCCCTTTGATATTATGAAACATAAGGGAAACACAAAAAAAACAAATTGGAACATACATAATAGACTCTGATCAAGTGGAGGTTGTGTTGATGTTATCAGAAGAATTAATTAATTTCAGTAAATTTTCTCAAAATAAGAAAGTTACCTCTTGAATTTTATTCAAAAATATAGTAAGAAATGAATTGACCGTACTAAGAACCTGAAATGTTGGAAATTTAAATTTTATTAACCCTAGCTCAGGCTCTTGATAGGTTAAAGTCCTTTTTTAAAATTAAAATCTAATTCATATAAGAAATTAGATAAGAAAATTGATATGTTCCAACTTTATTTTAGAAAAATATATAATAGAACAATATTGAAAAGTAATCAACGAAAATCAAGATTTTCAAAAATTAAGTGTTTGAAGATATCAAGTAGCACATGAATTCTTCTAAGATTTAAAGATTTGAAATAGAATGAAGCTAATTTTTTTGTGGGCTCATTTTGTGTCTCTTTTCAATTATTTGGCGCACTTTGCGCTTCTTTTGATTTTTTTTATAAACAATGTGTAACTTTTAATTATATGGTGATCATTACGCATCTTCTTAGTTTTATTTTGGCCTCATTTTGTGCCTCTTATCATTTTTACGAGTTAGCTCCCTTTCAAAACTTTTAAAGACTCTTAGATGTGAGAATATCTTTCAGATATAATAGAAGAAAACTCACTCTCTAATATAAATAAGAATAAATCATAAATATGAATCATATTCATATGATAAAAGTAATAACATTATAATGAAAATACAAAATTGATTTAATGACTTTGAGCATTATTCATATGAGATAGATTATTATAAGAAGATAAAATATATCTAAATTTCAAAGTCCAACCTTAAATTTGAAATAGATTTTGCTCCAAAAAGAAAAATACACCACTAAAGGAGCTAAAGGAATAGAGGCAATCATCGATGTTTCTTTTTTTTTAACTGATTTAGGGAAGTCAAACAATGCTTACTAAATTTTTTAGGTACAAATGAGGTAAATTTTATTTAAAAATGAAAGAAGTGAATTGATTCTCTTATGCAAATACAATGTGAAAAGTGATTTAATTGTATAGATCCGAGATAAATTACAAAAACATACAAAATAAAATGATTAGAAACAAAAAACATCAAAAACATCATAAAATATTTATAATGAACAAAACAAAATAAGGAACATATACGTATGCATTAACTAAAACATGTAAACACACAAATAAAACTTTATGCCTCATTACCTTGCTTCTAGTCTGATGATTCAGAAATTAGGTCTATCTAGGAGATTTTTTTACTTTTTATTATTTACCCTTATTGCATTTTGCTTATTTTAACATTTTTTTACTCGAAGAGTTTTTATATTAGGGCACTAATTTTTTATACCGGATTTTCTACACCCAAAATAAATAACATCAGAGAAAATCTTCATAATACTATCATTTTATCTTTATTCCACTTTTGTTTATGTTGATGCTTTTGCTTTAGAAGATTTTCAAATTTGTTTATAATTGAAGCTATCTCTTTACTCTCGACATCTACTAAGTTGCTTTCATCCTTATCTTTAACTTTTAGCGCTAAAGTTTCACCTACATCTAAAATATTTTTACTCAAACTTTATTCGTAGGCAATGAGTGAGCCAATTAGATTATCAATAGAATATTCATTCAAATTTTTTGATTCACAAATAACAATGACTTAGCATCAAACTTCTAAGTAGACAATGTATAATTTTAATGACTTTTCAAAGTTTAAAAACTCTTTACCTAAGGTGTGTAATGATGTCACTTTTTGAGTAAATATAATATATATGTCTAGAATAGTCTCATAAGGTTTCATGAAAAATAATTCATAATTATGCATTAAAATATTCAACCTGGATTGCTTGAATTCACTGGTACCTTCATATATAGTGTATAATTTATCCCAAATCTCCTTTCCATTAGTACATATGGATATAAACATACAATCTTCAAAATTCAAAGTACAAAAAAATAGTTTAAAGATGTAGCATTCAATTGAGCATTAATTTGTTCTAATCTACTCTATTCAAAAAAAGAAATATTAATTTTTACTCCATCTACATTACGTGACGGTATATAATAACTAGTTTGAATCATATGCTATATTTGATAATCAATTGATTTCAAAAAAGTAGACATGAGAATATTCCAAAAATTAAAAGAAATATTTTCATATAAAGGTGATCGCGTGATTGAATATCCTTCTATAATATTATGATTACAAAAATTAGCCATTGATTGAAATTTAAAAGTTTCTAAAACTTAATTTATAAATCTTGCTCTAATACCACTTAAAACTTCATGAGGGGTGTTAAACCCTAAATAACTAGTCTCAAGGCTAACCAAGAGGGGGTAAATTGGTGATTTAAAAAATATTTTTAAAATAAAAAGAAAAACTCCCTTCTTAAATCTTTTTCAACATCTAAAAATAGATAATCAATACAATATAATATTAATAATAGATTTTCAACCAAGCAGTAATATCCAAAAAAATACAAAAAATAAAGTACAAAAAAATAGAATCAGGAAGAACATACCAAATTTATAGTGGTTTGGTCCAACCTGACCTATGTCCACTCCTCAGAGGCACCCTTCGAGTATTGCACTAAACCTTTAGTAACTCTCCTTTAGCCCCTACAATTAGGAGGAGAAGCCCTTATAAAATCACTTCCACCTTCCCAAGTGTGGTGGAGTAGCTGGGTCCTTTGACATTAAAGAGATCTTCTTCTTCCCAAAACTTCCCTCAAGATGAACATTGAATCAGATAGTACTAAGGTGCAAGTTTGCACAAGCAACCGTGTAAAAACCCCTCCACACTCCCTTGAAACATCTTCCAAAGATCTTCTCCCTTTCAAACTTCACCATATTCTCTCTCTCTTTCAAGTTCTCTCTTCAAATTTTCTCTAGAAGAATGATGACACAATGGCTGTCAAAGATACTTACCAAGTGCCTTGATAAAGCTTAAATAGAGGGCTTTGGAAAACCCTAAAAATCAATTCTGGCGATAAATATCGTCCAGTATGATTTGCTTAATTAGAGGGTTTTAGAAAACCCTAAAAAAATTAATTCTAGCACCAAATATCATCATGGATGATCGTAGGATTATCTAGTATGATGTGCAAAATTTGACCTGATAGTCTTGGATGATCTCAGGATAGTACCGTACGATCAGTTTAAATTTATATAGATTGTCCAATATGATTTTGGGGGTCATCCTGGATGATTAGAATAATAATTATGATATTTCATCTGGTATGATTGAGGGTCATCCCATGAAATATCAAAGATCATCTAGTACGATATTAAGATCATCATGTGATCTGATCGAGCAATTTAACCATAATTAATCCCCTAATCATATGATCAATTTAGGCATGATTATCATAGATAATCCAGTACTATGTAGATCATCCTAGATGATTATAACAAAAAATGAAATTCAAAATCTTGCATAAATTATGATTGGCGGCAATTTTCATGATCATAACTGCTCATTCTTTTTTTTTATTTTATTTTTTATTTTTTAAGATCTAAATCATCCAGTATGACTAGTTATATGAGATAATCATATATTACGATATAAATCATACAGCATGATTAGTTCAAAAATTAAACTTCTAGTTTTAACTCAATCTTACTCCCCCTGAATATGTATGTGCGTGGTCACTAAGCAAGCATACAGCCTTACAAGACTTAACTCAAGAAATCAAAAATACATCAATGAATATTACAAAAATCATTACATCATAACATATTCAACCTAATATTGAGCCTTGAGCCTTTGTTGGATGATGCATGGTGTTTCTAAAAAGTTAGTACACACATAAATAAAAATATATTATAAATATAAGTAGACAATAGGATGTGATCCAAAATATTTTTTATCATAAAAAATATAAACACATGAGCTCGAGTTATAACATGGAAAAACTAATAGCAATCTTCACTTAGTGCGAAAGAAAGATGAATTTACCAAACCATGATAAAAATGATGATGAAATTTTAATCTGTAATTATTGTGTATGATTTTTCACCAAGCAGTTATAACAAATTTAAAGTGGAAAAAGTAAAATGCAGAATAGAGAAATAAAAACAAACACATCAGAGATTTGTATTGGTTTTATTACAAAATGACCTACGTCCACTCCCGGGAGTCCTTCACTCTGAGTATTGCACTATCACTATATTGTCTCTCCTTTCACCCTCATAGTAAGACGGAGAAGCCCTTACACAAATCCCTTCCACCAAACCCAGTGTGATGGAGAGCTAGAAGCTTTGCACCCTCCAGGATATGAAAGCGAACCTTCAATCTTTTCTTCCTCCTAAAGAATGCATAGTACCTTGAACTCCTTTTCCACACTCCTAGTGATGGCAGGGAACCATATTTTTGAGTTGAAGAACTTCTCCCTGGAGCCACCTAAGAAACCTAAACAGATACTTGGAGGAAAAAGATAAGACACTTGCTTGGAGTAATCGTGTGATCCCCTCACACTACTTCTCCCTCATAGAAAAGCTCTCCCTCTTCTTCCCAAAGCTCTCCAAGAACTTCTTCTCAAAACACCTCTCAAGAACACTCAGCAGCCAAGAGTCTTTGAAAGAAAATAATTAGAGAGATTATAAATAAGGCCTCACAAAAAGCCCTAAATTCAATTTTGGTGACTCTTATCATCCAGTACGACCATGGATCATCCTGTACAATTAGTTCAAAGTACTCTTGTTAGTACTGTACTAAATACTAAGTATTCTATAAATAATTTAGGGAATTGAATTGATAATATAAGACCATTAAGAGCATCATCCAGTATGATTAATTCAAACACCTTAGC
Source organism: Dendrobium huoshanense (assembly GCA_016618105.1). Taxonomy (NCBI): domain Eukaryota; kingdom Viridiplantae; phylum Streptophyta; class Magnoliopsida; order Asparagales; family Orchidaceae; genus Dendrobium; species Dendrobium huoshanense. The sequence goes on from CM028356.1 coordinate 42,014,757, forward strand.
TTATTGTCCAGTATGATTGGCGACAATTTAATTATCAGCACAAGCAGAAATCAATCGTATAGTACAATTGGTCAAATCATCATGTACAATCTGACTGGTTCAATTAATCAAAATTTGTTCCTAATAAAGAGATTGAATTTAGGCATAATTTAAATACATCGTACAGTATGATGAGAATAAAATTTAAATTTTAAAATATTGCCTAAATTGTAATTGGTGGGATGGATTCTGGTTTTTACTTATCATCTTGTACGATATACATCGTATATTACAATTAGTTCATCGTGTATTAATTATCATAATTAATCATTTTAATCATTTTTTGATTAGTTGATCGTACAATATGATATGGATTGTACAATACGATTAGTTTAGAAAATTTAACTTTTGATATTGTCACTAACTCACTCCCTTGACTATGTGTGTTCATAATTTCAAAGCTTAGTATCCACTAAATACATGATTTAACTCAAGAAAGATAAAAACACATAAAAATTAAAAATACAAACTCTTCACGACATATTAAATCCTAGTCTACCCAATCTTGAAGTTATCAACTAGACCTAAAATGTTAGTGCATGAAAAAAATATATATACAATGATAACAATTAATAGGATATAACATAGTAAGAAAACCAATAATATTTGTTATCATCAAAATCATAGGACTTGGATCCAAATTTGTAATATGAGATTCATCCAAATAAGGTATATCTCTAACCCTAGCTAAATCCACTTAGGATTAAATAGCTTTGCATAAAAAGCATTTTGAATCATAAAAATAAATCCCTATTATTCATTTACTTCTAACAAAGCTCTGCTTAAATTTTTATTAAATTTTGTTTGGTTGTTTACAAGTTTATAACATTCTTCATCATTTTTATGAATGCTATATGAGCTTGAATGTGAGTTTGGGCTTTATTGGGCCATTAATTTAGGTTTGTTGGGCAATAAATTTGGACTAGTTGGGCCACAAAATTTGGACTGGTTTGGTGCAAAGTTTTTTATTTTTACTATAAATGTATATATTATAAACTTGTTATAATTTATATTATATAAATTAATAATATAAATTTATATACTATATCAAATATTATTCTTATTACACTTTTATAAATTTAATATTATAAATTTATATATTATATTAAAATTTTTAATTTGTTATAATGTATATTATAAAAATCTCATTTATTATAATTATAATTAAATATAAAAATTAATTATAATTAAATTATTATATATTCATATATATAATATAATTAAACTATATGTTTTATAAATTATAATTATATTATAATATATTCATCATTTCAATTTAATTTAATTATATTGAGAGATAATATATTAAAATTATATAATTTAAATTCTTAGAATTATATGGTTTGAGGTTAGATTCTCATAATTATTCTATTAATGTCATTAATTTTTAATAATATTATTATTTATTACATCATCCAATTTGACCCCGATTTGACCGATAGAACTGGTCGAACCTTGAACCTTTCATTCTTTTGGTTCATTATCTGTTCCAGTTTTCACAACCGTTGTCACCACTATGATTTTGAATTGTGAATCAAGGGTTGACGCTACGTAGAACAAAATTTCATTTTTTCGATGTTCTCATCAAAACACACGGGCCTGACATGCCGCCTTCGCCACTAGCAATTAATTAATAAAAATTAATTTTAAATCTTTTAAAGTCCAATCAACTTTAGAAAATCCTATGTATTTTCTAGAATTTTCAATCCTACAATCATTAAAAATTAAAATCTAAAATTAATTTCTTTTAAATTTAATTAGTAATTAGTTACCTTTAATTAAATATTAATTAAATAATTCAAAAAAAGAAAAATCAAAAATAAAAAAATATATATAAGAATTTTGATTTCAATTTAAATAAGATTTTTTAATTAAAAGATAATATTATTCTAAATAATTAAACAAAAATTAGAAAAACTCAACAAAAATATAAATATAAAAAATTAATTTTATAATTTATTTGACTAAAATTTATTTTTAATCAAATAAATTTGATAATTAACCTTAATTAAATTTTAGACTTTTATGTTTAACACTTGATTCCATTTTGAGGGTGTTTTAGCATTATATTTCAAAGCCTTAACACACCTAAATCACCGTTACCCTTTATGTGTTGCTTACTTTCAATTGGAGGGCACAAATATCCAATTAAATAAATTTTAAATAATAAGTTAAGGATTTTATGCACCATGCTAGCCTCCACTTACGGAGGCAAAAGTGTATAAATTTTTTACAACCTTTAATCAAACTCTAATAAATTATCGAACCTATATATCATGCTTGACTTCACTTGGAGGACATGTATATTGGATTGAAGCTTCCCTTTCTTATCCCTAATAAACTGTAAATAAATTTCTTCAATACTTTATGTGGTTATCTATTCTATATGAGAGATGATTGCATTTTATTTACAAGCCTTATGATTTTTTTTTATTTTTTTTAGAAAACCCACAGAGGAGCCTACGCGTTAAATAAGAAAATCATTACAAACTCCTTAGAGCTAGAAGCTTTGCACCCTTTATTATTTACAAGCCTTCAGCTCAAAACCGCTCTACAAGCCTTATGATTTATACATCTGTATCCCTCACACTTTAGGTTTATTAATATACAAATTCTTTATAATTAAATAACAACTCCAACCATTCCCCTTTCTTACAGTACAATCACTGCTACTAAGCTAGAGCTCAATGAAATACATAAATAATGTATATGACATAATACATATATTTACAATCAATTGAAAATAACATGTTGATTTTTATAATAATCATAAGCTATACAAAAACATAATGTTATATTTTGCATATTGTTCAATACTTTTAGCCAAGTCATATGATATAGGATTTTGCACATTTACAAATCTTTAATTCAAGGTTGGGTCCACATTCTCAATATTTAGAATTGAGGGCTACTCTCTCATTCAAGGCTATGTCCAAATTCTCAACTTTTAGAATCGAGAGAATAAAAAATGCCTTCTATATGGCTTCACTAAGGCTTACTTTGTCATGTCTTTTGCCTTTACTTAAGTGAGTCTATCTCTCATATAAGACTTGTCTCATAGACTTTTTTATCTTTTAATACACTTAACGTTTCATAACAGTCAATAAAATAATGTCATTGTAATAAATACTTGATGAAACAATAATTAAATATGTAATGAAACTATGTTTAATGTTATTACAATCATATCAAATATGAGGTTGCAATTATATAAAGTGTTACTATTTTTTATACCATAATTTGGATATTGCACCTCGTTTATTGGGGTAGTCGAGTGAATTTGTTCTCCTATCGTACCCCAAACTCCTTTCCTCTTATATACAACCAAAAATATAAATTTCTTCATTTAGACATGCTTTCAAATAAAATAAAATAGGCAGTATGAATATCATACAAATTACCTCAATTGTACTCTTCTTCATTCAACCAAAAACTCCCTTTTCTCTCCTACATCTTTCTTCTACTTTCCCTCTTTTCTTTTCTATTTTTCTTCTCCTCGGTAATTAACCACATCTAAATTCAGCAATAACCAACTATTTATTCTCCTTACGATTTACATATATTATTTCCAGCAATAGCAACCAGTAATTAGCCTCACTTCCTTATTGTTGTAGTAAACAGTAAATAATAGCATTTTCCCTTATTATTTTAGCAAAAAATAAACACAGTCGTTGCCATGTCCCAAATTCTGGATGAAAAAATGGAGGGTTCCGTTAAAGTAGACGACAACCAGCATAAAATTTGTCGAATAATCATGATATGATTCCTTTAAAAATTTGTATTAATGCTAGGGCGTCCCCTAGAAGCGGCATGCTATATGGCCTGAATACACAACAAGTGTGCAAGGGCCACTACACCAGCGCTTAGGTGCAGTGTTAAATAGGCAAGGGTTCACATATCAAGGACGAATGTGAGCAAAGAAGTTAGTCCATAAAACTAAAATTAGGATTATAACTTGGAATATTATTTCCCTTACAGGACAATTAATGGAATTAATATATATTATGATCAATAGGAAGATAAATATTATGTGCATTCAGGAAACTAAATGGGTAGGAGAGAAGGCTAAGAAGACTGATAATTTAGGTTATAAATTATGGTATTCAGGTATGAGTCATACTAGAAATGGTGTAGGTGTGATTATAGATAAAAATTTGAAGGATATTGTTATAAAATTAATAGAATTAGAGATAGAATTATAGTTTTAAATATTATTATTGATGTTAAGATTATTAATATCATAAGGGCTTATGCTCCTCAAGTAGATTTGGATATGGGTTCAAAATTAAAATTTTGGAATGACTTAAAAGAAATTAATACAAAAGATACCTCTTGAAGAAATAGTTTTTATTGGAAAATATTTAAATGGACATGTTGGTAGAGTGATAGATGATTTTAAAAGCATTCATGATGGCCATGGGTTTGGAATGACAAATGAAGGGGTAAGACCATATTAGATTTTTTTTTTAGCTTACAATTTCTTAATAGCTAATACTTTATTTAAGAAAAGAGATTATCATCTTATTACTTATAAATATGGATATAGTAAAACATAGATTGATAATTTTTATAAGAAAATTAGATATTTTATATTGCAAATATTGTAAAGTTATTCTGAGTGAAAATTTATGTACCCAACATTGATTATTAATTTTGGACTTTAAGTTAAAGGGGTAGAAAATAAAAAATAAAGTAAAATAATTTTCTAGGATTAGATTGGGGCATTTAAAAAATATTAACAAAAGTATTTTTAAGCATTTTTTAGAGTAAGATTTTAGATCTTAAGATTTTGTCTGTGCATGAGGATACTAATATTATGTGACAAAAAGTTGCTAGTGATATTAAAAATATTGTAAAAGATGTGCTTAGAGTTTCAAAGGGAAAAGCTCCTAATAATAAAAATAGTTGGTAGTGGAATCCAAATGTGCAAGAAAAGATAAAAAATTAAAAAAAAATGTTATAAAATTTGGTTTAGATGTAAAAATTTTGATAATTAGGAAAGCTATAAAGAGGCTCATACGGAATCTAAGATAGCTATTTACGATGCAAAGAGTCTAGCTTTTAATGATTTATATAATAGATTAGATACTAAGGATTGAGAAAGATATGTGTATCAAACAAAGAGATAAGAGTAATAAGGATTTAGTTCAAGTGAAGTGTATTATGGATGAAGTCAAAAATTACTTTTCTTAAAGATAATATTCAACAAAGGTGGATGAGATATTTTGCTAAACTTTTTAATGAAGAATGTGAAAATACGATTGACTTTAGTGATTTTAGCACCCTAAATGTAAATAAATATTTTTGTTTTTATCGGTGTATTAGTAAACCTGAAGTTAAAGAGGCTTTAAAGAAAATGAAGTGCGGAAAAGCTATTAGACATGATGATATTCCAATATAGATGTGGAAATGCTTAGGAGATGAAGGAATTTATTTGCTTACTAAACTTTTGAATACTAATTTGAAGACTAAAAAGATGTCAGATCAGTGGAGAATGAGTGTGTTAATTCCTATTTTTAAGAAGGTGATGCACATGAGTGTGCGAATTATAGAGGAATTAAGTTAATGTGTCATACTTTAAAACTATGGGAGCTTAGTCATGGATGTTCTCACTAGACATTTTCAAGAGGATATACCTTGGTGTATGCTTTTTGCTGATGATATTCTTCTTGTTTATAAGACTAGAGAGGGAGTTGAAGGTAAACTTGAATTATGGAGGTCAACCTTAGAGTCTAAAGGTTTTCGCCTAAGTAGATCTAAAACTGAATAAATGGAGTGTTATTTTAGTAGCAATAGACCTAGTGAGCAGATTGTGACTTTGAGCAATCAAGTTATTAATAAGAATACACATTTTAGATATCTTGGATCTATTGTTCAGAGTGATGGTGAAATAGATGGGGATCTTATCAGCAGAATTCAAGTTGGTTAGTTGAAGTGGAGGAATGCATCGTGCTTGTTGTGTGATAGAAAAATCCCCCTCAAACTTAAGGGAAAATTCTATAAGATGGTGGTGAGACTTACAATGCTTTATGGTGCCGAATGTTGGCCATTAAAAGAGAAGCATAATACTAAGTTAAGGGTTGCAATGATGAGGATGCTTAGGTGGATGAGTGGCCTTACCCTTAGAGATAGGATACCAAATGAGCATATACATGAAAAGGTTGGAGTAGCTCCAGTGGAAGATAAGATTAGAGAGAGTCGCCTTAGATGGTTTGGTCACATTAAACGGAGGCCTTCTGATGACCCGATTAGGAAAGTTGAGGTATTAGATTTGACTTATGTTAAGAAAGGTAGAGATAGATCTAAAAAGACTTGGTTAGAAAATATTAGAAATAATCTTTCTTTATTAGATTTAAATGAGAACTTGACTTTTAACATGGCACAATGGCGAAAAAAGATTCATGTAGACAAAGGCTTGATGTTGTTGTAGTTGTTGTTGATTCAGCAAACTATAGCAATTCCAGCACCAGTAACCCATGACATATGTCAGCCCTTATTTTACTATTTTCTATAACGTTTTTTTGAATTACAACAAGTACATCAATTTATCGAAAAACAAGTACATCAATTTACCTAACTAATTTCACCATTTACAACAAATTACAGCCTACAGCAGCTTTAATTTTTTATTTCTTACCTTAATATTTATTGAATTCTTCCTCTTCAACAGCTTACAGCAGCAGCTTTCCTGATTCCTCTTGCTTGAAGCTTTAGCAGCTTCCAACGAACAGAATGGCTGAAGGGCGAGAGGAATGGAAGGGAGAAAAATACCAAGTGCTTGATATATTACGTAAATTAATTCCCTATATTCCACCAACTCCAATTCCCCTCATATGAGCTGTAGGATTTAGCATGCTTATATTAGTGGATGGGAAATGCTTAGATTTGTGGAATGCTTATGCTAGTGGATAAGTTAATGCTACAAGTAATTAAATTACGTTAACTTAATTAATAGGTAATTAAGTAATTAAATACCTTAAATTTAATTAATCTAAAATGTGTTAAGCTTGTAATTTAGGTACACTTCTATATATCAAAATGCTCGAAATTAAAAATAAGATTTAATGAAATAATTTTGACGTGCTATGGAGGAAAGATAAAATGGGGAAACTTTAGAAAATAATAATGCCTAAAATATTGTGCTTACATTTTGAAATTTTGGGTATTATATAAGGAGCCAAAATCCTTGAGATTCTATTAATGATCGGAATCTGATGCCTATAAGGCATGTTTTGGTGGCTAAAAAGTCATGTTCTTATGACTATAAGCTATGTTCTTTTGCATATAGACAGGTTTTGCTACTATAAATATAAAGGGAGTCATAAGATGCCAAAATCCTTTAAGATTTTGTCTAGGTCTAGAAAAAGAGAAAACATATATAATATGTTATGTTATGTTTTATTCTGTGATATGAATTTCAATTTATTAGATTGATTAATATTATTACTAGAATATTTGAATAAATGCTATGTTCTTATTATTACACATTGATTTATTATACTGCATTTAACTATTTTTAAATATTCTAAAAAATATTTAATAAAATAAAATGGAAAGTTAAATCAATTTGTGTTGCTTATTAAGCTGTTGTAGCTCACTATGATTTTGCTCTATTTTTTAGAATATGAGAAAGGAAATAAGCTTGATGATTAACAGTTCAGGATCTAATCAGAGTTGTTAGCTATTTCTTTTGTTAATTTTTGTATCGTCATGACTTATTTTTTATTTAGTTTTGTAGCTTCTGTTTGTAGTCATATACTGTAGTATAAATATATTTTTGACGAAATGAAAGAATTTATATGGATGAATTTTTTCAGTACTTAGATGTTTTAATAACTATTTATTTAAAATGATTATTTAAAGAGAATCTGAAATATTCTAAAATTAAATCTTAGAATTTATCTGTCATAACACAACACAATAGGAATCCTAATGGATTGGAATTGACACTACAGGTTTTATCTTTTCTAAATATGTCAGAAATGCATTATTCCTTAATTTCATAAGGTTTCATCGTATAACTTTTGATATATTATCAATTTGATCATTTTGAATAATTTTATAAAATTTTATTGCATTTTCTTCCGTCAAATATATTTATAAGAATTTTTATGGGAAATAAGAAGGAAAAATGTATACTGAAAACAAGTTGAAAGGTGGTGTACTATGATTTTGATACAATGTTTAAATATGATATATGATGAATTAATTGATATAATTAGTTTATGTTAAACAGTAATACTGATATTAATCTGATAAGAATGCTGACATGATGGATCTTATAAGATGGAATTTTTGGCATATGTGGAATTGGGAAGTCGAAACACAACATCGTAAGGTGTGATGAAATGATGTACTGATTGATATCAAATATATGATATGATAAATGCATATGATTTACTGATGGAGGTTATAAAGAGCTGGAGATTGATACGGAAGTTATAAGTACATGAGCAAGATCCACATGATTTATTGATTGGGAGTTTTAAGATTCTAGAGACTGATACATGATTCATAAGTGCGAGAGCAATATTAAGTTACCATCATCTGAATATATAATAAATGATAAGAGTGTTGATATATGATAGATAATAATGATACAAGATAAGAATATTGATATAACATAGCACATAACACTAACATGGCTCATTAATTGATAGTCATTTATACTGGTTTTATTTATAACTGAATAGATCTCTTTTGACTTAAATGATCATATTAATTTTATTATTGATTAATATGAATTATTAATTGATACGGATAAACTCGTCATTGTTGATTGATACAGACTACAACTAGAGTATGCATTATTTGCTTTGCATATTTGATTTTATATAATTTCAAACAAAGATAAGGAGCCTACAGTATGAGTTTAGATAATGATGCTAGTTTAGTTCTATTTTTAACTCTTATACTTTGAACAAAATCATAAATATTAACCCTGGAAATATAATTATGTATAACACAATTAAATTTTCTTTGAATGTAATTAATTAGTTCTGGTTATAAATGATCTATTAATTAAAGAAATAAATAAAATTCTTCTACTTTGGATCTCGATGCATAAAAAAGAGGTCTCAGAGTAATGATTAATGAAAGAATTTGATTGTAATCATAGCTGCATTATTAATTGCATTATTATTTGTTAAATATATTTGTATAATTATTTTATTTTATATTTGAAATTTATTTATAAATCACCCAAATAAACATAGAAGTGAAAAAGTTTGAACTCATACTAAAATCTTTTCAGTAACATCTAAGAATATGATAAAATTTTTTGACATGGTCACTCATATGATGAGCTCTAAATTGGTAATACAATCCGGACAAAATTATACAAAAATAGATGAAAGTAGAAAAGAAAAATATTAGCGAGATTGTCAAAACACCATCCACTCTACAATATATCTGATGTTGAAGAAAACATGTCGCAACCCAATCAAACAAGAACCATTAATAGAACACATCATATTGTGTTGCCTTGCAAAAAACAAATTCTAAAATTTACTTTTAAAAAATTTTAAATTTTCTTCCAATATAAATGTTAAAACAAACAGCAAACTACAGAGCTACTAACAATATCAAATACACTAAAAATATTAGTCTCATTTGAACTTAAATGGACTAAAGTGGATTTTCTTCTCATTTGACCTCAAGTAAATGGACTAAACCGGATCGATGCAAATTCGGCCACATCTCTTCCCTCTCATGCACCCTCTTCATTTCTTAAAATGTTAGTCTCATGTTCATAACAATGGCTACGGCTATTGCCCCTTCATAGATTATTAATCAAGTTCGAATTTGCATCTATCCACTTTGGTCCATTCATTTGAACTTGAATTCACACATTATTGATATTGTTAGAAATGTCAACAAGAGGAGATAGCATTTTAATCAATAATATTTCAAACTTTCTTATTTGATTTTTGGGTGCTTTAAGATCTATAACTTTGCAACAAATTTATTCTTAATTAATGGCAGTTGTTATGATCCCAACTTCAAAAACTTTGTACAAAAGATCAAAAAACTCCCATAAGAGAGCCTCTATTATTTACATAAGACTGAAAAAAATCAGATGACTAAAGCTCCAACTGGAGAAAGAGCATTCAGAATGATGGAGTTATGAATTTAGGCAAAAGCATAAAGAAATTACATCAAAGCTTCTAGCAGATGGAAAATTCAGAGGCTTACTTCTATCAACATACATATACAGAAAAACCAAAATTTATTTAACTGTTGTACCACATTTCTCCTTATTGTCTCAGGTGAAAATAAAAAACTGGATAGATTTACGCTCATTGTAAAAAATTGAAGCAGAAAATCGACAAAGTGCTTTTAACACATCTTACCTCTTCCTGGAGAGGAAGAACTCATAATCTGGGTGACTGTTTGTGCAAGTCAGACTACCCTTGCGGATGGTGGCCCTTGACATCACAGAAGCTGTTCTCTCTAATGACTGCAATCTGCCCTTAAAATTTCCTGAAGGACTTTTGGGCATGGATGAATCTGTCTGGACTGCTCTAGAGTTTAAATTTGTTGGCTCAAACCAGAACTCCCCCTGCAAGAAATTAACATTTAAATCTGGAGTTTTGTAAAGATGCCATTCATTCACAGTGTATATGTATTCTGCATAATTTGATGGGGTATTACTGTGTTAATACACCTTCTAACATAGTGAATGATAAGCAAGGTGACCTTGTATTCAAGTATTCGATTAGACTTCAATTCAACACATTCTTATGTCCTTTTTATGTTAGTCAATCTATTTCAGCATTAGACAGTGTATACTTTTTTTGTTGGACTATTTTATGAGGGCTATGTTTTATAGAATGGATGAATGAAGAATGAAGAGAATTTATTGAACCAAACTCTCCTCCTTCCTGAAGGCAAGTGGCCAGCTCTCCCTCTCCCAAGGTTGAAGTCCTTTATCATTTGGTTCCAAAGCGTTCTTTATCATATATTCCTGATGTCGTTTATAGCTGCTTTTCACGGGGAAAACTATGCCAAAGTCACCCGTGTGGCCTTAGCACCCTCCCTAGTGCTAACCAGCCTTAAACTCCTATAAGGCTTGGTTAGAAAGAGAGAAATTGAATGAGAAAGCTTTAGTATTACCAGATAAGTTATACAAGAGGAGAACTGGAGGGGTGTGAGGAGATGGTTACAAATGATGGGGAGGGTTTCTATTTATAGCATCCACCCTTGCCTAAGAACATTCTAGAGTTTCCTTCATTATTCATGAGTGTAGAGCTCTATAGAATACTCCACACAATTACCTACACTTACATTACAATATTATGGAGAGTTCTAGAGTATCCTAGAAGACTCTCCAAAACCCTATACCATCCTAGAACATTCCAGAGCATCTAGAATATTCTAGGAAACTCTAGGTCAACCGAGTGTCTTCCAGAACCTTCCAATGTTGTGTGACCTCATCTCAGGATGGTTTTGGAGGATTCTTTGGCCTCCACTCGGCATGTCACGCCCAAGGGGTTTGGCCAAACCTCTAGGTCAAATAATTGAGCGTGACACTCTCCCACGCCTATTCTCGTGATGCCCTCATCGCGATTCTGCTTGAAGCCATGATGAAGGTCCTCAAATCATCACAGGTCCATCCTGCATCTCTGGCTCCCTTGGCCCTTGACCCTTGACCTTCTCCCTTAAGCTGGCTTCCTTGTCGTCTGCTGGTGCATCAAGGACTTCGGATCTACCCTGGCGCTTCGGCTTCACCTCAGACTATACCATTGGCAAGACATTTGTAGGTACATCGAAGACTTCCGTCACCAATAGGCAAGACATTTGTAGGTACATAGAAGACTTCCGTCACCTCTATTGGCAAGTCTTCAACGTGATTTCCAAACTCTCCCTCATGAGTTAGATTATCGTCCTCATCCCTTGGAGTATCTTTCATAACCTGCAACTCCTTGCCCTTGAAGTTAACTCTATATGGTCCTTGCTCTTGCACCACTTGCGTTACCTCCACCTATATGACCCTATCACCATCCTCTCCATCTACCATCCCCCTTGATGTTTTATGAGTTTTAGGGTCATATGAGGACAATGCCTTCTCCAATGAGGCCCTTCGCAAACAAAGCAGACAATTCTCCTCTCCTTATCTTGACCCATTCATCTCTCTAGTAGTTCTAGCCCCCACACCTTGATTTGATCCCTCAAGCGTCCACGGTTGGTGGTGGAAGTTTTTGCTAAGGTATACCTACAATCCTCATGTAGATCCCCACCTCGAGCTAGCGTCCCGTTGAAATCCCTCTTAAGCTCTCCATGCACATGCATTGTAATATGTATCAACGATTAAAAAGGCGGAAGAGGCGTACGCACTAAGGCGCGACTTAAGGCGAGGCGAAGCATTTGCGCGTTGAGGCTTACGCCTCGTTGGATTCGGCGGAGCGTGCGCTTATTTCGCACGGGGCGTAGGCTTCGGTTCGTAACGCCTCGAAGCGAAATGAAGCACCGCTTCGATTTGTAAGTATATAGACCGAGCGGTGAGAGTCGTATAAGAGTCGACTATTAGGGTAACATACCTGCTTCTTGCTTCAGGTGAGAATTGAAAGGCGAACTCCGCCAACTTGGACGACCACAGTTCGGTCGAGTTCGAACATAGCTGGAGGCGATCGAAGGTAACGATTTATTTCTTCTTCTTCTCTTGCTTCCTGTAATCTTCCCATCATTTGCTTCATGTCTCGCTTCTTCTTCTCCAGCTTCTTGTAATCGAAGGTTCTTTTTTCACGGCTAGGTAACGATCTTTCTTCCCGTTATTTGCTTCATGTCTCGCTTCATCAGATTGTACATGCTCGGTACCGCTCAGTACATGCTCGGTACTGCTCAGTACATGCTCGGTACTGCTCAGTACATGCTCGGTACCGAACAGGTACATGCTCAGTACTTAGCGGTACATGCTCGGTACCGAGCAAGTACATGCTCGGTACTTAGCGGTATACGCTCGGTACCGAGCAAGTACCGCTCGGTACCGAGCGGTACATGCTCGGTTTGGAGCGGTACATGCTCAGGTCGAACCCCGCCAAGGGGCAGCGCCCCCTTGGACCCCCGACAGACTGGTATATTTTTGTATTCATGTTGTTTTATTATTGGTATTTGGTAGTATAAATAATTGTTAAAATATATCCTATTATTAGCATGACTAGTGGCACAAGAAGGAAAGATCCTGCATGGAAATATGGAACTCAAGTTGAAGTGTCAGGCGAAGGTGCAAAGAAGGGATATGTTTACATGAAATATAATTTCTGTGAGAAACGCATAACTGGTGGCGTCAAGAGATTGAAGGATCATATAGCCTGCACTCATGTCAATATGGGATCATGTACAAAAGTTCCTGATGAGGTGAAGAAGGAATGTACAAATTATTTAAAGAAGTTTGCCACACAAAGGATGTCACACAAAGAAATATGAAATAGATGATAGGAAACTCTTCTTACTATGGATCACAGCATGAAGGTTCAAGTACTGGAAGCCATCTAGTTTCTTCTGATCGAGGCAGTCGGGGGCCCATGGATAGATTTATGCTAAATATTGATAACGACGAAAAACATAAATACTCAGGATATTCAGCCTCCTACAGCTACAAAAGAACTCAGGAATAGAGTTTGTTTGGATATCGCCAGATTCATTTATGAAAAAAGGATTCCATTTAATGTTGTTAGGAGTCCGTCGTGGATCAATATGTTACGATCTGTTGGAAGCTACAGGAAGAGGATTACAACTTCCAAGCATGTATGAGCTAAGGACTTGGATGCTGAATGAGGAGGTTAAGACAACTTCAAAAATGGTGGATGATGTTAAAAAGACTTGGATTGAGACAGGAGTGACAATAATGTCAGATGGCTGGTCAGATATTCGACATAGAAGTATTATTAATTTATTGGTCAATAATCCATATGGAACAGTTTTTCTCAAATCAGTAGATGCTTCAAGCTTTGTAAAAGATGCACAATTATTGTTTGAAATGTTGGATGAAGTTGTGGAGGAAGTGGGAGATGCCTTAGTAGTACAGGTTGTTACTGATAATGCAAGTGCATTCAAAGCTGTGGGAAGAATGTTAATGGAGAAGAGGCCTCACCTTTACTGGACTCCTTGTGTTGCACATTGTATTGACTTGATGCTTGAGAGGTTGGGACAGTTGTCTCAACATAAATCAGCCATATTAAAGGCCAAATTCGTTAATAAGTTTATATACAATCATTCTTGGTACTCAGCTTGATGAGAAAATTCACTAACAAGGAAATTATTAGACCTGCTGTTACAAGACTTTGAAGATTGACTAGTACTCAGTTTGATGATTTTGACATTAATTATGAAGATTCTTCTGAAGACAATCAAAGTGATGATGAGCCTGCTTTGGGTCTTGATCCTAAGGGGATATTTTATTTTTAAGTGAGTTTATTTTAAATCTTGTATTCCAGTAATATTATCTTAAAACAAATCTTCAAATTCATAGTTGACATAATATTCTGTTATTTTTTGTCTTTATTTATAATTTTAAATTAATTTATTTTAATCGTTTTGAGGCTTACGCCTCGATCCGCCTCGAGGCTTACGCCTCGCCTCGCTTAGAAAAAAACGCCTCGATTCCTGATTTCGCCTTTTAAAACCTTGATATGTATGCATATAGGTACACAAAAGGGCAAGTGAAATCACACAACCGGCATGGCCCTCGGCGAGGGTGTCATGGGTATACATGTGACATCTAGAAAAGCTGCGCGGGTCAATAAATGAATGTAGTATGAGCCTGATCCTTCTATATGAATAGATAGGAGTCGACATGGCTCGAATTATCAAACAGATATACGGTCACTCCGATAATGGCCGTATTGAACGTAGATCTCAACCGGAGGGTTAATTCTAAATAATCTATACATTTAAAATATCACAGAAATGCCCATAAAACCCAAAACTCCAAGAAAATCTCAAAAATCGTCCAAATCAAAAATGTTTAAAACTTAAATAAGCTACTGATTGCTTAAAGAAAAAAGCTATCCACCTTCCGTAACAATTTACCAAGGTGGTCAAATTTGAAAAATACTTCAACTCACAAAGAGATAATGTGTGGTCGAGAATATCACAAGAATTCATTCTCAAACAATCTCCTGCCAGTAAGTACACAGCATGTGTCCTCTAACCGGCGATTTTGCCGTCAAATGGCACCGCAGGATAAACGGTTATGATCGGGGCCCTCTGAACCGGGTGGTTTGCCGCCAAATGGCACCACTATATTACGGCTATAGCCAGAGCCCGTAAGCTCCCCAATGACATAAAATCCTTGAGATATGTATCAATAGAATATAATCGATAGGGCACAAAGCCCTCTGTTAGCTAAGGTGGATTCAAATTCGTCCCCTCAGACAAACACCCACCCCAGGTTACAAGGTAATATTGGACGAAGCAACTCATGGCTGCCGACAAGGATCCTTTATGTTAAGTTGGGTCGACTACCTCCTCTGACTAAGTAGATCAGGGACTACGATGGCCCAGGACGATGGAACAATGGGATCTTGATCGGGTCCATCATCCATTGCCCCACCATCTGCTTTAAGTGCAAGATGATGAAATTTCTATTTTAAATATCCAATTCCCAAATCTAAGTTCATGCTGCTATTATATGCCAGATACACGTATCTCTACGTATTTGATTGTTGACTAGCCTTCATCGAAAGTTCTCTCTCGTTATCGGGAGGGATAATTAACTATAGAGGTATGCGCCTATAGGAAACTAGAACTCAAATTATAAAATCCTCGCAAAATGAGGGTGAAATCTTTGGGTAATGTCTTATCTATAAACCCATCTGCCTTCCAAAATTTATCCCGGAACTTAATCCGTTAAAACTCCCCCAGAAAAAAGCAATAGGGGAGGCCGGGGCCAAATTTTCAGAGCCCACAGTTAATAGAGGAAATTTACTATGAACCATCTATTTGAATCAATCATCAATCTTTAACCTTTCACCATAAACCACTTTAGTAATATGCCTCCTCAGCTCGCATTAAGCTGGAAGATTTGGTAGCACGGTGTGATTGAAGAAATGATAGGAGAAAGTAAAAGAATAAGCTTTTCTGTGCTAGGAGTGTTTTAGTTTTCACAACTTAATAATTGATCCAAGTTTAAAAATTGATCGGAAGAAAGCCAATATACTAAATAATGCAACATGAAATACTAGAAATTATGATGCTTCTACCTGTGCATTGTAACTTTGCAGACCTACAATAGGCAAGATTACAGAATTGATGCAACCATTAGTACTATTTGACGTGCTTCTGCGAACAAAATGGCCAAAAGAATGATAGGTTAAAAATGCAGCACGAAAGCTGCCATCAGGTATCCGATAGATAGGATACCATGCCACGGCATACCTGAAAAAGCCACGACAAACAAAGTATAGTTCATATATTGCAAAATATTTCTAGAATAAATATAAGGGAAACTTCAAAAAATCATGCACAACAAACCAAGAGGCAGGATGGAGTTCTTTCAGATTTAGACACCCCAACTTTGAAGGATCCCCAAATAAGTGGCAATTAGATGATGAATCATTGAGAATAAGCTCTTGAATCCTATTAAGTTAAAAATTTATCCTAATGTTAGTATAAAAGAAAATTTTAATCTTATAAAGTAAAACTTCAACTTTGAATCTATGCAACTGACGTATGCAACTGTTTAAAACTTGTTTCTTGGACAGCAGGGACAAAAAATTTCATAAAATTTGTGAGCACACAGGCACGTATCTTAATAATATAGTAACATTTGGCCATTAACCTGAATACCAAATTGTCTTCGATGGAAAAGCAAAAGAGACTCCAAAGTTTTGAAAGTGCCTGGTAATGCGTGAAGATTATCCTATACTCCACACTGAGACATTAGGTTTCAAATTCTGGGGGGCAATGATTTAAAATAAAGGTGTCAATACAAAAATAAAAATATTTAGTTAGGAAACGCGTACTGCTCGTTCTATTTCACCAAAATATGTAAATTTTCACATTGCCCAAGAAATACAGCAAAAAGTTAAAAGACAAGTGTTTTCACGCTCAAGGAGTAGTAATTTCCACTCAAACAAAATTTGAACCTACAATTTGACTGGTACATTAGCAAATGCTAATATACACACTATACTAAGGAGAGAAAAATATTGTCAAACTTACTTATCAAATAATGGTCTACGCTTCTGTGGCTGATCCGAATCAAAATATTCAAATAGCAACTCATCAGCCAATTGCTCCCTAAACATTGATTCACTGAATTCTTTATTTTTGATTGACGAATAAAGTTTTGTTGGCCTTGTATCTTCTTTTTTGCATGGTTGTGGCAAAAGCTTTGAGAAGATAGGAAGTGAAGCCAAACTAGTCGAATATTTGCATGTGTCACAAACATCACAAGTTTTCATCAAATCTCCTTCTGTATCATTGTTAGGATGATTGATGGACTTTCTAGATTGGGAAAATAATTGTACAGCAGAAAGATATGGTACAAAATAAGCTGAAAACTTAGAAAGACCAGTCCGTGATCTCTTTGAGGTATACAATTCATCTAACTTTACTTCCAATCCATAACTGCCAGGCTTCTCATACCATTGCCACAGTCTTCTCAGTGAAATGTTGGGAACTTGATGGGAGCACAAAGAATTTCCAATGATTTGACTTTGAGAACAGATATTGCACATGCTGATGCAGCCTGTTTCAATAAGTGGTGATGCAGAATGTAGTAATCTCTCAAATCCAGCAAGCGGACTACCAGTAGCCAGCTGAACACCCTCAGCTGCAACCAATAACTTGTATGATCCATCAACTGCCTCAATTATCTTGCTCAAATCAGTTTCAAAGCCTGGAAAAAGTTGTTCCTTTGTTTCAAGAGAGAAATGGCAACCAGATGGAGATGAGAAATCACTGGACTCTTCAGATGACGTACAAGGTTGACAATCAAGCTTGTTGATGAGTTCACCCTCTTCAGGAGATGAGCAATCCGCATAGCTAGAGGAGGGACTTGAACATTGTATTTCTCTAGTAGACAAATAGACCAAACTATGAGGATTTGAACTGAGGTCATCAGTAAAGCTCGAGTTTAGACTACGAGGAACTGAGTTATGCACACTAGAATATGGCTGATCATCCATTTGACTTCTAGTAATCACTACATCCTGTCCCCCAGTTGGGATGCACTTCTGTAATAGAGACCCAGAATTGTTGTTTCTGCTAGTTTCTAGGTGAGTAGTTTCCATATCTAATCTCTGGCATTGGATATCTTCCTTCCTTTTATAAATGCACGGATCTTTACTCATATCAACAGAAGGCTGTGTAGTACTGTCAAAATGTGTATTCGCATGCCTTCGGTCTGATTTTAATTCTATCACGGATGAATCAGCTAGGATTTCTTGAGACATTGAAGATGTATTTTGTAGAATGCTGCAGATATTATTTGGTCCTGTTTCTTTCGGTAGGATTTTGCTCTGTGAATTCTTGGTTGATCTTAATAAAGTGTTAACTCTGTCAGTCCGCTGATGAGAAATATTAGTAAACTTAACTGCAGTATCCAGATTTTCGTTTCTTAAAACTTGAGTTTTAGAAGGAATATTAATATTGTTTATACTATTATGACGTGCACACTGGTTTTCCCGCTCAGTAGCTAAACCGGGCTTCTTTTGCAACTTTTCCAGGTAGGTACTACCATCCATTGAAATATGACCTGAATTAGCCTCAACAATAGAGGATACTATGGATGAATATGATTGAGAGGAATCCAATTCGTTAGAAGAAAATCTTTCAGATTTTCCCCTCCTACTTTGCTTTAGCTCACTAAGCTGTTGAACCCTTGGGTCCAAGCAATTTAACGAAACATCAGCATTTCGTGAGACAATTTTGCCATTATTTCTTGGACGGGTTACCGCTGAAGTGCCAGCCTTTTCTACCTTCTGCCATATAGAATGTTTATTATTTGTTTCAAAGCCCCGATGCAAATGGGCATTATTGAGTCTATGCATCCCATTTGAAAACCCAGAAAGCTTTCTTGCCAGCCTTCCTCTCTTAGTATAGATAACTGGATGGAAATCATCACTGCTTGAAGCTTGGCTGCTATCAAAAAGTCTTTCGGAACAGCAATCAATATCTGCAACATCCTTTTCCCAGTCAGAGCAATTGACACGGCAGCTGCTGGATAAATCATTATCTTGATAAGAGTTATCCTTGCATTCACCTTCAACCGAAACATTCCTTGAAGTGAAAGTCATCATATCAGCCAATGGATTAAATCCGCCATCAGTTGCAAGGGACCATTCCGTTCCACAATCAACAAGAGAATCGTTAGTCATATCAATCTCAGGGTTATTCTGAAGAGAAGTGGACAAACTCAATTCACAAGATTGGTTAGAGCTTGATTTTACAACCTGAAACAATATCTTGTCTGTCTCAGCATCAGTAAAGTCATAAGGTAGAGAAACTGGCTTTCTAGAAACATTGATGCTTTTGTCTAATGGCTCTTCCACTGAGCTTGATAACATGCCTGAGCAATCATTACCATGGCATTCAAGTTGCTCCAAAACTTCACTAGAAGTTTCTTGAACATCCAAGGTCGGACAAGGAACAACCAAGGACAAGTTATTTTCAGATGCATACGAACAAACTAGATCACCGCTAGTGGAGCTTTCAGATTTTGAAGCAACACAGTTGACTTCCTCACCCTGATTTTCTGGTTTAATGGATGCCTTGTTATTCATGGATCTTTTATATTGTTTTCGCTTCTTTTTTCTTTTCTTTTTTGAACTTAGTTTTGCAGGTTTATCTACTTTACTAGTTGCATCAGCTGAGATATTCGATGCTATATTATCAGAGCCATAATTGAGCCAAGAGGACTCCTTCGGTGCAGCAATAGGCAGTGAGTTATTGAGGCTATCCCTAATAGATTTGTTTCTGGATAACCTATGGGATTCTCCAAGAACATTAGAGCCGGGGGATCTGTAGTCTGTAACTGTCCGAGGGGAATCAGAAATAACCGATGGATTTTCCTTAGGAATGGGACTACCTTCTTTCTGAAAATCAAACTGGACAAATATAGTTGGTTGCAGATATGATGAATTGTGACAGTCCAACATATCTGCATGAACTGGATTTTGAGAACCCTGTTCATTTATAAATTCAGGCCCTTGCTTGAATGAAGTTAAAGGCACTACCATTCTCGACAAATGAACATCGGGTGTAAGAAATCTGAGAAAAATCCGCCTGCTAAACAAATTGCAAGATGGACATAATAGATTATAACAACATTCCATTTGAAACTGAAGGAGAAATTAACAGGAAATAGGCCTTTTGTCCTACAAGACAATGGGCAAAATATGTTATAATGACCTCATTAAAATCATGTAACCAAAGGATAGAAAATGAAATTTAATATTCCAGTTCACACAGTAGCATAATCTTTTGTTTCGTAAAACAACTCAATAGATGTTTGGAAGTCTTTTTGTCACGCCAAGAACAGTATAGGATTGGACTATATAAAGAAGCAGCAGCAAACTTAAATGGACACTTGAACACTCATAGGGTTTTTTGCATGTTGTATGGTCCATATATATTTGCCCATGTAATCCAATCTCGGGTTTGACAATGTTGAACCACAGGATTTAGCCATGCCAACACAATCAAGCATTTTTTAATGAAATTTTATTACCAATCAATAAAATATTATAGGAAGAACTATTTTAAAGAATGTCTATAAAAGAGTAAAGAAACAAAATACATTATAACAAGATAACAGGCAAGCTGAAAGAGTAGTATCTATCCAAACAGAGAGTAATAGACTCACGTTCAAATACTTGCTAAGTCAAGAATGCCAAAGTCAGTATAAGAGTTATTATGTCTAGCTTGAAATCTATTAGACTTGAGAGAATAAAGTTTTTTTTTTTTTTCAATGTCTCTTAAAAAAAGCAATAATTAAAATCTTTTAACTATTAGACCAAGTGAATTAATAAAATTTTGAGATTGAATAGAGAGCTTAAATCATCAACAAACTCTACATCGGAATAAACATCGATAACATTGTCAAACAAAGTTGAAACATCACAGAGAGAAATGTGGAGAGTGACTGTTGGACACTCAATAAGCTAATAGATAACTTTCCCAAACAAAACTCCTAAAATATCAGCAATTCTGATAACTATATCTAATGAGATATGGGATCAAGAAGGATACTAACATCCAACAAACCCATAACAACTAATTAAGGAACATAATCAAAAGACAAGGCTAAAATAGAATCCATAGTGCGAGAACATTTCAGGGGGGATAAGGCATATAGGACAACTTCTAGCAAGTTAGTAGGTTCATTTGATTATTACCGTTTACAATACAAATCTTGCTTGTTCATATCATGTGAACATGATCAACAAGACTATATTGAACAATATGAGCCCCTAAAGGAAGATTTTCTTAATTCTACATGAACTTTGAAACAATCCCCTTGTTCATGATCAAAGATTTTGCAAAACTAATAATATGAGGGCAAACCCTCAAATTTAACTTTTTATCAAAGTGTCAATCAATATCTCCTAGGCCAAAGGAGTAGAATGACTATTTCACCAAGAACATGGGCCACAGATAGTTAGGAGAGTTTAATGGTAGTAGTATTCATTTATATTGCTTTTCCAATAATTGATCTTAATGAGTATAGAATAGATTGATTAATGAAGTGGACAAATACAACAACAACAACAAGCCTTTATCCCACTATGTGGGGTCGGCTACATGAATCCTTTTTCTCCATTGTATCCTATTAAAAGTCAAATTCTCATTTAAATCTAATAAAGAAATGTCATTCATAATATTTTTAACCAAGTCTTTTTAGGTCAAGTCAAATCTAATACCTCTACTCTCCTAACCGGGTTTTCGGAAGGCCGCCTTTTTATGTGACCAAACCATCTAAGGCGACTCTCTCTAATCTTATCTTCTACTGGAGCTACTCCAACCTTTTCACGTATATGCTCCTTTCGTATCCTATCTCTAAGGGTAAAGCCACTCATCCACCTGAGCATCCTCATCTCTGCCACACTTAACTTAGTATTATGCTTCTCTTTTAATGGCCAACATTTGGCACCATAAAGCATTTCAGGCCTCACTACCATCTTTATAGAATTTCCTCTTAACAAGCCCGATGCATTCCTCCACTTCAACCATCAACCATGAATTCTGCTGATAATATTCCCATCTATTTCACCATCACTCTAAACAATAGATCCAAGATATCTAAAACGTGTACTCTTATTAATGACTTGATCGCCCAAAATCACAATCCCCTCACTAGGTCTATTACTACTAAAATTACACTCCATATATTTCGTTTTAGATCTACTCAAGCGAAAACCTTTAGACTCTAAGGTTGACCTCCATAATTCAAGTTTACCTTCAACTCCCTCTCTAGTCTTATCACCAAGAAGAAAATCATTAGCAAAAAGCATACACCAAGGTACATCCTCTTGCAAATGTCTAGTGAGAACATCCATGAATAAAGCAAAAAGATATGGGCTTAAGGCTGATCCTTGATGTAACCCAACCGAAATAGGGAAATACTTGGTCAAACCACCTTGTGTTTGAACACAAGTAACAGCTTCTGCATACATATCTTTACTGATTTGAATATAAGCATTATTGACTCCTTTCTTTTCAAGAACTCTCCATAGCACTTCTCTTGGAACTTTATCATATGCTTTTTCTAAATCAATAAATATCATATGTATATCCTCCTTATTTTCTCTAAATTTCTCCATTAAACCTCTTAATAAATGTATGGCTTCCATAGTCGACCTACCCGGCATGAATCCAAATTGATTTTGAGAAACATTAGTATCACGCCTCAACCTATGCTCCATAACTCGCTCCCATAGTCTTAAAGTATGACATATTAACTTAATACCTCAATAATTCGTACAATCTTGTGCATCACCTTTATTCTTAAAAATAGGAATTAACACACTCATTCTCCACTCATTTGGCATCTTTTTAGTCTTCAAAATAGTATTAAAAAGTTTAGTAAGCCAAGAAATCCCTTCATCTCCTAAGCATTTCCACACCTCTATTGGAATATCATCAGGTCCAACAGCTTTTCCACCCTTCATTTTCTTTAAAGCCTCTCTAACTTCAGTTTTACTAATACGCCGATAAAAACATAAACCTTTATTTTCATTTAGGATGCTAAGGTCACTATAGTCAATCTTAATTTCACAATCTTCATTAAAAAGTTTAGCAAAATATCTCATCCACCTTTGTTGAATATCATTTTCTAAGAAGAGTATTTTTTTATCTTCATCTTTAATACACTTCACTTGAACTAAATCCTTACTACTCCTATCTCTTTGTTTAGCTAAATTATACATATATCTTTCTCTCTCCTTAGTATTTAATCTATTATATAAATCACTAAAAGCTAATATCTTTGCATCGCATATTGCTTTCTTAGAATCCTTATGAGCCCCTTTGTATATTTCTCAATTATCAGAATTTTTAAAATTTGTTGACCTGCGAATAAAAAAAAAGAAAGAGAGAGAGGAGGAGAGATCGTACACACCATACCTGCTCTGCCGAAGCCGTGCATCGCACGATCTCTGCTGCTCATGTCGCATCGCCCACGACTCTACACGACGAGCTTCTCACGTTGTTAAAATGAGCACGAAGGCTCTCATTCGCGACCTCTCTTCTCTGCACTCTCTTCTCTGCACTCTCTCGCTCTCTCTCGCTCTCTGATTGATCTCTCTCGTGCGATCCCTCTCGCCTCTTCACCCGCTCCTCCATGCCTGAACGACTTCGCTCCTTTGACGTCGCTCCCTCCCCACTGGATCGGTAGTTACGACATTAAGATCGGAAGCAACGATGGGAGTTAGCGGCTGTGAAGAAAACCTTCTACCTCTAGTGCGCTTCTTCCCTCTTCTCCGGTGCTGCTCGACGCCGCTCCTTCTACGACTTTCGCTTGTTGTAGGATCGGAAGTTTCAACATTTGATCGGAAGCAAGTAGAGGAGCTCGCCGGCTGTAAGGGTAACTTTCTCCCTTTCACGTACTTGCCCGGCCAAATCCCGTAAATCCTCTGAGCCGAGAGTGGGGGAAGGAGAATAAAAATTTTATTATATATAAAATTGTTTTTTTTTTTAATTAATTATATTAGTTTTAATTAATTGTGATTAATTTTAATTATTTTATTTAATTATAATCTAATTATTTTAATTATAATTAATAATAAAAATGATGATGTTTAATTAATTATGATTAATTAAGTTTTGATCATAATTAATTATTTCATTTTTTTATTATTATTAATTATCATTAATGTAATTAATTATAGTTAATTAAATTTAATCATTATCAATTATAATTAATTAAGATTAATTTAATTAAAATGATAAGATGTTCACATGCTTCCCTTGCCTCGGTCCACGAGCTTCCACCGCCGGTCCGCGGGTCTCCAAAGGTATAATTTTTTCGAACCCTTGTTCTCTCTCTTACCTCGGCTTGCATGTCGAGTCGGTGGTCTGCCCATGCACGCTTTTCTCTAGCGTGGTGGGAAGGGCAACCGGCGCAACACCCACGACAAGGTAGGCGAGTGACCCTCGGTTCCTAATTCTATTCTCGACGTTAGTGTCGAACCGGAAAACCAACCCATGCATGCTTTTCTCTAGCTTGGTGGGAAGGGAACCCGATGCGGTGCCTATGACGAGACCAGGATACCCATAAGTACCCGCTTGCGGGAAACGACTGCTTCTCTTTTGCAACAGGTACCGAAGACCCATGCACGCCTTTTCTGGCGTGGTGGGGGAACAAAGATTTTACGGCCGCGGTGTCCTCGAAAGAGGGCACCTACCGTGCATGCTTTTCTCTAGCGTGGAGGGAGGCCCAGTTTTCCGTCATTTTCCCCTAAATAAGGGAAACGCCGGGAGGCTGCCAAAATTTCGGATGAAATACTAACTACACTTGGACCTGTTTTGCACTCAAAAGAACAAGAGCCTCGACTCAAATGAGAAAGAGCAGTGGACTTTTAAACATGATTGAAAATGTGCAGAGGACCTAAACAAAGTTCAAATGATTTCTAAAGATCAAAATCCAAATAAAATCAAGACAGAACTGAAGATCAAATTCAAATGAAATGAACTCGAAATGGGACCAAATTGAAATCATTTGAATACAAAATTGAACTCAAAAGATCTCAAAAAAAAACTTTGAACAATCATTTGAACATACATTCGAACTCAAATTCAAAGGAAGTAAGTGCGAAAGACACTAAAATTGGACAAGACTCGGACTACAAGGGACAAAGAAATAACCTTGCACACTGAGCTCATGAAGCTGATTCGAACTGGACTTGGAAGGGTTCATACTTGAGTCAGATTCGACACCAATCAAACTACAAGACTTCCTACGGATGTATTCGGTGTATAACACATGACAAATGCAAATGCCGCAATATACAGTAGAAGGCTCCTACGCATTCAACCTACGACCTACAAACAAGTGCAAATACACAAAAACCCACCTGAGATTGGTGACAGGTGGGCATGATGTAGGCAACAATGGGTCTCCCACGAACAGTTCCAGGAGCTCGTAGTGGCTACAACGGGTTCCCATAAATATGTACAAGTCGTTTGTGGGTAACAACAGTGGGCATATCGTAAGCACAGCGAACCACTGTGGGCACAAGTACAAGGACTCCTACAACAATCCCTACAAATGCATGTTGATTGAAGAAGGCAATACAGGAGACCAATGATGGAGGACCCGTCCCTATAAGCAACAGCAAATTCATCAGCAATACCACCTGAGATTGGTGAAAGGTGGATTCGATGCTGATGTAAATGGCTCTTCTACGAACACTTCTAGGAGGTCGTAGTTGATACAACGGTCCCCTGCAAATGTATACTTTGTGGATAACAACAGTGGGAATATCGTAGGCACAGCGAACCACTGTGGACACAACTGCAAGTATCACCTACAATAGTGGTGATCAAGATCTTCAAGTTATTTCGGGTACAGGGGCAACCCGATGTACGAAAAAGGACACCTCCTAGCATAATGGAAGAGATGTTTGAACAAACTAAAACAAAAAAAAACTTCCTGGTATTCCAAAGTTTCTACCTAGTCCCATCATTAGGAAGAAAAAATTCAGGCATCCACAAATTATAATTCAACGCCACCGGATCTGCAACAGTGATACAAGCAGACAGAAGGCGTCTACAATCTACAATGCCACGCTACCGGATCTGCAACACATATACAAGCAGACAGAAGGCGTCTACGATCTACAACTCAAGGCCACCGGATCTGTAACACATATACAAGCAGACAGAAGGCGTCTACGACCAACAACTCAACGCCACCGGATCTGCAACACTGATATAAGCAGACAGAAGGCGTCTACAATCTACAATGTCCACCCCACCGGATCTGCAACACATATACAAGCAGACAGAAGGCGTCTACAATCTACAACTCAACACCACCGGATCTGCAACACTGATACAAGCAGACAGAAGGCGTCTACAATCTACAATGCCACACCACCGGATCTGCAACACATATACAAGCAGACAGAAGGCGTCTACGACCTACAACTCAACGTCCACCGGATCCGCAACACTCGTACTAGCGGACAGAAGGCGTGTATAAGCTCTCAAATGAAATATTGTGTGCATCCAAATGACATTATACGCACAACTACAAATATTTCAAAGTACCTCTGCATGTGCACTATAAATTGTATGGACATAGGGACACTAATGGGGAAAATATAATCTTGACCCGCATAGGCCCCGGCGAGCATGTTATTGGTACACATGTGACGTCTAGGGATGCTGCGCGGGTCGATAAGTGAATTCTAGTTCGAACATGATCCTTCTATACGGATCAATAGAAGTCGACAGTGTTCGAACCTTCAAACAAATACATGGTTATGGGAACCGATGTATTTGTTTCAATACATTCATATTAGGCCTTCAAGGCCTACAATCAAAAGAATTCACTAAACAAAATGAATGAAGCCTACGAAACCCGATCCTCCTAAGCAGGTGAATAGGAGTAGACAGGGTTCAAACTCTCAGATAAATATAGGCCTTAAAGGCAGATCTCAACCGGAGGGGTTCACAAAATATTTTAAAGTGCCCTCAAACTTCTACAAAATTCAAATATTTTTCAAGTGACCTCGAGGTCACCCCGATGATGACCATGTTGAACGAAGATCTCAACCGGAGGGGTTAATTTTAGGCATTTTCAAAATGTCCACCATGCTCCACCCAAAAATCCAAAATTCCACAAATCCTAAAATCCAGATATTTAAATTCGAAATCAAGCCATCAATCACTCAAAGCAAAATCCATCCACCCTCCGCAACAGTTTGCCGGGGTGGATAAATTCAAATAAACTCTAACTCACAAAGAGTCAAATGCCTAGTCAAAAATATCACTATGATCCATTCTCAAACAATCTCCTGCCAGTAAGGACGTGGTACGCGTCCTCTAACCGGCGGTTTTGCCGCCAAATGGCACCGCAGGATAAACGGTTATGACGACCCGGGGCCCTCTGAACTGAGTGGTTTTGCCGCCAAATTGCACCACAAATACCAGTTATGGCCAGAGCCAATACGCTTCTTATTGGCATCAAATCCTTGAGATATGAATCAATAGGATATGATTGATAGGGCACAAAGCCCTCTGTCAGCTAAGGTGGATTCAAATTTGTCCCCTTAGACAAACATCCAACCCAAGTCTACAAGGTCCCCTTGGACGAAGCAACCCATGGCTGCCGACAAGGATCCTTCTGTCAGGTTGGTTCAACTACCTCCTCTGACTAAGTAGACCAGGGACCACGATGGCCCGGGACGACGGAACCATGGGATCTTGATCGGGCTCATCATCCATTCCCCCACCATCCTCTTTAAGTGCAAGATGGTGCAATTTCTATTTTAAATACGAAATCTCCAAATCTTCCAATACTCCGAATTCTCAAATTCTCTAAATTTCCAAATCCAAATCCATAGCTGCTACTATATGCAAGATAGCACGTATATCTATATATCTGATTGACGAATAGCCTTAATCGAAAGTTCTCTCTCGTGATCGGGAGAGGTAATTAACTATAGGGGCTTGCGCCTATAGGAAACCAGAACTCAAATTATAAAGTCCTCGCAAAATGAGGGCGAAATCTCTGGGTAGTGTCTTATCTACAAACTCATCTGCCTTCCAAAATTTACCTCGCCGAACAAAAAGAAAAAAAAAATGCAGCGAGCGGAGGCCGGGGCCGAATTTTCGGAGCCCACAGATTTCTGGCGACTCCGCTGGGGAATGGTTTTTCTTTCCATCTCTGGCTAGTCACTAAAATGCTATAGTAGCAAGCAAATCAAATTTTGAATTCCTGAAAATGAATCTTTTAAATAAGATCAGTGGAAATTCAATCAGCATGGTTTTAAATTACATGCTAATTTTCCTGCTATCATTTGTTCTGCGTTATTTCTGTTTTATGAAAGTGTGGGATGATGTATCAATTCTGATCACTAACCCCTGCCTTTCATTTGTGTATAATGAAAATGCATGACACCCCAATGACCGTCCAACTAGGACGATGAGCCAGGATTTAACTGGCGAATACTGTCATAGAGACTGGAAATACTTGAGCCATCATCCACTTTAGTGAGCTCGAATTCTCAGCAACTACTGCAAGGGCTGCAGCCGTCCCTGTGTACGGCGTAAACTCTGAAGAACCTTCTGGAAGATCTTATTCTACAAGGACTGCTGCTAGAGGTGCTACTCAAGGAAGAGCTTCTGTGTTTGAAAGACTATCCCAACCTGAGACCCTTACTGCAAAAAGGGTTGTTTTATGGGAGAAAAATTTCTGTGGTGACTGCAAACACCACTACCCTGCCCAGAGAGACTGTTGCATCTGGGAGGTATGATACTGAAACTTCCTCATCTGGAGGAAAGCTCAACATAAGGTAGAGGAGGAAGAGAAATGCAGAGTTACGCGCTCAACAGCTGCTAGTGTCAATCTATCCCTCCAATCTGCCAGCACAAGAACCAGAAATCAATATTCCCACTCAGAACAGGTTTTCTAACCTGAAGTGAATCAAAATAAATATCTCTACTGGGGAGCTAAAGAAATCATTCTGGGAGCGTCGACCTGAAGCTCCAACCCCTCAGAAGATACGAGAGCCCGAATGTCTGTCTGCCCGGGTGCACCGAGTACTGAAGACAGTTAAGGAAAGAGGGCTGATGAAGAAAAAGTTTCAGAGGCCACTGATTGTTGAGGCCCGAAGAACTCCTCCAAGAGATAGACTATCATCTGCTGTGATAGTTGAAAGAAGAGGTTTTCAACGAAAGGCTCCACGTAGTGAACATTGGGGTGTGACACCTGAACCATATGTTCGGGGATCCGCCGCTGAGAGGTCCCGGTGGAAAGGCAAACAAATATGGAGGCCAAAGCCTCGAAAAGAAGAGGTGATTGAAGAAAGAATTAGTTCGGTTGTGACATCTGGAGCTGTCTTCCGGAGATCCGCCCCTACTAACAAAACTCGTCAGAAATGAGTCCAAAGGAAGGCCCATAATGACAATTATAGTGACGGTCGACATCCTGGAGAGTCTTCCAGGAGATCCCGTCATTTACCTCCTCCGGCTAAGGAAGAAGTTCAATTCGATCGTATAGCCCGCGGATCGAAGAAGTAATCATTCCGAGCCAATAACCTAAAATTCAGTGGCGACGCCGCTCAGAAATTAAAGTACAGGAAGATGAAGAAGAATATGGCAATGATAACACTATGGAGATCGAGGTGGTTCGCATGGTCAGCCACGCCGATGCTGAAGAGGAAGATGATGATGGTGATGAAGATGACCAAGAATCACAGCCCCGTACACGTACTTATCGTCGTCGCCATAGGGCTCAATCTATTGCCAGTCAAAGTGCTCGCTCCTCAGAAAAAGGAGAAGAAGAGGAAGAAGTTGGATAAAATCTTTTCGCTGGTGAAAACATCACACTCGCAGATATGCGGCGACAAATGCCGCGACAGATACGAAAGAAAGATAGAGAAATCTCTCAGTTGAATGATAAAATGACTGAAATGATGACTCAAATGACGGCCATGATGGATATGATGCAGAAGACCACTTCTGTGGGTCCTGCACCGGCTCAACCTGTCGATCAAGTCGCTAATACTCAAAATCCTCAAGCGCCTCAAGCCTCAGAAGTGAAAGGTGTACCTGAAGGTGGCGATAGGAATGATGATCCAACCCGCCAGCGCACTCCCCAAAATGTGGCAAACGCCTCTGAACATGTAACTCCATCACAGTTGGAAGGCTTAATCAGTGAAAAAATCAAGGCCATTATAGCTGCTGAACAGGCAGAGAAGTTGGTAGGAAAGGGTCACCCCTACCCAGCAGAGTACGACCAGGTGTCATATCCAAAGGGATATTCTGTGTCGAAATTCAATATCTTTGATGGCAATAAAATCCCAGACAACACCTGGCGTAGTTCAAAGCAACCTGCGGAAATACAGGAGGTAATGATGCTCTGTTATTCAGGCAATTCGTGAGCAGCTTGAGTGGAACTGCTTTTGAATGGTATGCTGAACTGCCAAATGATTCTCTGAAGACTTTCGCGGAACTAGAAGCTTCATTCGTGAAAAGATTTGTCAGTGCAACAAAGAAGACTACCATTGCTGATCTTGCCCTTGATAAAAAGAGAAAAGATAAATCAGTGACGAGGTATATAACACGCTGGCGCAATCTCAGCATGAAGTGCGAGCAGCAGCTGGAAGAAGAGCATGCAGTCCAATTGTTGATGGGGAACATTGATGATAAAATGCAACCCTTCCTGTGTATTTCTTCAATCACTACCTTCCAAGATCTATTGGACAGGGTGGCAAAATTTGAAAAGTTGAACTTGTCAAAGTTAGAAGGCCTCCCTGATAAACCCAAAAAGGCTATAGCAACTGAAGCCAGAAAGAACGAGGCTTATTCCGCATTCCCTCCTAAACCTCATAAAGGTAAACGGGTAGTATATAATGTGGATAAAGGAAAACAGCCTATGCACTATGAAAAAAACCAAAATAGGCTTATAATCCAAATCCTCAACCAAAACAAGTTCTTGGAGGAAATGACAAACCTCGAGCCTTTCCCGATGGAGAAGAGCGCCAAAGGCAAACTACATGAGCTGGTGATAGAACATTCCCTTCCCTCAATGAGAAAATGAATAAAGAATACTAATTCAAGAGGGAGTGTTGCCAAACTGTTCCGACAAGCACTCAAGAGCGGTCTGGAGTTGCCAGAATGCAAAAGATTTGAAGAGTCCAAACACAGTGGCGACCCAAACTACTGCCCATATCATCGGGTAGTTAGTCATCCAATTGAATATTGCTATGTTTTCAAAGATTGGCTAGAAAAGATGTACAAGAGGGGAGAATTGACATTATCAGATAATGTGTTAGTTCGTCCCAGAAAGGAATCCACCCGGGTAGTCACGTCCTCTTTCGTACTTTCGCCTAAAGAAACAAAAACAAAAGAACCTATTAAAAAAGAACAATGGGAAACCCTGGTTTCTAAGAAGACAACAAAAATGTTGAAACAGCTGGAAGGAGTTCTGGGTGTCAAGTGGAAGTCTCCTACTGAACCAGTACTGAATTTAAAGTGGTTTCCTGTATCACAAGTATCCACCTCTAAACAACAATCTAGCCAAACTAACTCATCAAAGTCTGGAAAGCTAAAGCCAAAGTCTTCTAAGAAAAAAGCCAAGTTGAAGAAGCCTATGGCGAAGAAGACTGCAACTCAAAAGGCTATCGATAGTTTGGGTGAATATTACCAGACTGTCAGGAGGCCTATTAAGCTTGGTGATTTTATGAAAGAGCTTAAAATAGATGAAAATGAAGAAGAAGCTGAGAATGAATCTCTTCCGATAGAGACATGCCGAGTCATCTTTACGACATCAAAAATAAAAAAAAGGGATAAATACGCTGAAGAAGCGGCCCTGAATTCTGTCTGATGGTGTCATCAATAGAATACAGTTCAGAAGATCTATGTTTTCCAGAGGATAAAGATTCAAACCCAAACATAGCATCGCAAATGAAGCAAGTGAAACTAGGAGATGATTCCGAGTCTACAGGCGAATCTCCAGACGCGACAATGGCTGACTCTGAAGAGAATGCTTCATCAAACAAGTCTGAATCAGATGAGGTGGCCCAAGTACAGTTGAGAAGTGGCAAGGTACTGCCGCCTCCACCAAAGAAAGGGATCCCTAATAAAGATAAGGAAAAAGAGATAGTTATCAATGAAGATATTATCCCCGAAGATCCCAAGAAAAATAATACTTTGTCGAAGGGGATAGATTATAATATCTTATCCCACTTGAGGAAGATCCCAGCGCAACTCAGTATATATGATGCCTTACTAATGTCTAAAGACCTTCGGGAGACGTTGATCCAAGCTCTCAAGGACCCTGAAAGATTTGAGGCGTATTTAGCAGAAAGTAACTTGACTGAGGTTTTGCAAGCTTGAAATGAACCACTAATCACTTTTGTTGAGGATGATCTGATGCTTGGAAAAGCAGATCACAACCGCCCTCTATATGTTACGGCAGAGAGCGATGGAATGATGATCAGTCGGATTTTAATTGATCCCGAATCTTCCGTAAATCTTATGAGCTTTAAGGCACTGAGATCCCTCTGCCTCGATGTGGAACATCTTGGGCAAGACAAGTTGATGGTGCATGGTTTCAACGAGAAAGAGCAGAAAACACTTGGTTCGTTTATGCTTCCTCTTGTATTTGGGGAGCTTCACACAGAAGCTAAATTCCATGTGATTGATGCGAACACCTCATTTAAGGCGCTACTAGGTCGTCCTTGGTTGCACGAATATGGCGTTGTCCCTTCAACATTACACAAGTGTATGAAGTATCTCAGAGAATGAGAAGAATTCAGAATTTCAGGTGATATTCAACCCTTTGCAGTACATGAAGTAATAATATATAAAGATGACAGGTACTTCATGCCAAAGAAGCAAAAGTCGTCGAGTTCTCTTAAGGCTAGAGCATCAAATTCTAAGGCTGCAAAGAAACCCAAGCAAGAGGGTGAGAAGAAGCGTGTAGAGAGAAATAAGGCAACGCCAGCTCTTCCCAAATCACCAACTATTCCCAAAGAAAGGAAACATGTGCCTTACCTAGGGAGTAACACAGATGAAGATGATGTTACTCCTGTCAAATCTCGAAAAGTATGCAAGTCCACGGATGAATGGAGTAGGCATGTTGAATTTTCAGATGATGATTATGACTACGACTCAATCTACATGAACTCAGTGCAGAGTGTGTTCTCCAGAAGAATTGATAGTCTATCAATCTCAGATAGCGTACTCGTAGTCACACATATCCTCCTACAACACTTTAAGGAAATCATTTCACGCGAGATGCATAAGATTGAAGAACTCTCCACACTTTATCTGCCTCCTCTGAAGAAGGGGACTGCACCCATAAATGTATTGTATTCCACGGGAATACGCGAAGAGGAGAATAATGATTGGTGTTGTATGCTCCTCGACTCCGAGGAATTATTTTCTACGAGGCTACCCAAGTTCAATACCAAGAATATTCAAAAAATGCTACGAAAACAAATCAATATTCCTACTACCAAACGACAGCTCCGTACAAGCTTGGGCCTCTGGTATTGGAGAAATCCACATCCATTACGACAAAAGGATATAGACGCATATAAGGGCATCGGATTCATCAAACGAAAATTTCTGCGGAAAGAAATTTGTCGGACAATCACATGCATGGAAATTGAATCCAATGATGGTGGCATTGATGAGATTTATGAAGCTGGTGCTCATGATGATCAACCTGTAGAGGCAAGACCTGCACCAGAAGAGCTCGAGGTAGGTGGACAGGCAGCTACGATGGACGAACTCAAAGAAGTCAACTTGGGAACTGAGGAAGACCCTCGCCCAACCTTCATTAGCTCTCTTCTACCAAAAGGTCAAATAGAAGAAATAAAAGAGCTACTATGTGAATTCAGGGACTACTTTGCCTGAACATAGCTGAGATGCCTGGCTTATCCCCTGATGTGGCAGTTCACAGATTAGCCATCAAACCTGATGCAGTACCCGTCAAGCAAGCTCCAAGGAGAATGAGATTGGAGATTGAAGAGCAGGTGATTGCAGAAACAAAGAAGCTTATAGAAGCAGGCTTAATCCGAGAAAAAAAATATGCCAACTGGATTGCCAACATCGTCCCTGTAAAGAAGAAGAATGTTCAAATTCATATCTGCATCGACTTCAAGGACCTCAACAAGGCATATCCGAAAGATGACTTTCCGCTCCCAGTATCAGAGCTTCTAGTTGACAACACTTCCAACTATGATATGTTCTCCTTCATGGACAGATCGTCAGGCTACAATCAGATTAAAATGGAGCATGAAGATGAAAGACATACATCATTCAGAATGCCTATAGGCATATTCTGCTACACAGTTATGTCATTTGGCCTAAAGAATGCTGGTGCCACTTACCAATGGGCTATGACTCGTATATTTGATGATTTGATCCATCAAAAGATCGAATGCTATGTAGATGACTTAGTCATTAAGAGCATGGACCGAAAAGACCATTTAGATGACTTGAGAATTGTGTTCAAGAGGATCAGAAAATATGATCTGAAGATGAACCCTCTCAAATGTGCATTTGGGATATCCTCAGGCAAATTTCTGGGGTATGTTATTCGACATCGAGGCATTGAAGTCGACCCCAACAAGATCAAGGCAATCATGGAGATGCCACCTCCAAAGAACATTCGACAACTCCGCTCCTTGCAAGGGCAGTTGGCTTTCATTCGGCGATTTATATCGAATATTGTCGGGTAGGTATCAGCCGTTTTCAAAACTAATGAAGAAAGATGTCCGTTTCAAATGGGACGAAGAGTGCCAAGAAGCATTTGACAGCATCAAAAGATGTCTGTTGAATCCTCCTATTCTCGCAGCGCAAATTCCGGGGAAGCCTCTAATACTTGTACACGGCAGTACTAGAAGAGTCCCTCGGAGCATTATTGGCCCAGCATAATGAAGAAGGCAAGGAGTATGCACTCTACTACATCAGTCGAAGGTTGATAGGAGCAGAAATCCACTACTCTCCTATCGAGAAATATTACTTGGCTCTGATCTTTGCAGTTCAGAAGCTCCGCCATAATATGTTATCTCACAAAATCACCTTAATATCAAAGATCGATCCGCTGAAGTTCTTGATGACAAGACCAGCGTTGACAGGTCGTTTGGCAAGGTGGGCAGTGATACTGTTGCAGTTTGATATTACATATGTCCCTTAAAAGGCAGTAAAAGGGCAGGTGTTGGCAGATTTTCTTGCTGCACACCCTATCCCTGCAGATTCACCACTCAACGATGATCTACCTGACGAGCAGATCATGAATGTTGAAGAAGAGGAGATGCTACGAGTATGGAAATATACTTTGATGGAGCATCATCAATTAAACGTGCTCGGCCTCCAAATCTAGAGAAAGATCAAGCCGAAATCGGACTCATTTTCGTCGCACCCGAGGGAGGCATAATGAGATTCTTATTCAGTTTAACTGAACCTCGGATCAACAATGAAGTTGAATATGAAGCCCTAATAGCAGGACTGGATATTGCAATCGATGTTCGAATTCGAAATCTCCAAATTTTCGGCGATTCTCAACTTGTTGTAAATCAAGTACTTAGAGTTTACAAAATCACCAAGTTTGAGTTGGCCTGTTATCATCGGCGAGTTCTTGAGCTTATGAAGCAAATTCCAGTTGTCAAACTATCTCAAGTTCCCCGAGGTCAAAATGGCAAAGCTGATTCTCTTGCCAAATTGGCTAAAGAAATGGTGAATATGGATGACGAATGGCCCATCATAATTATGGTGCACAATCGTCGGATCCTAGAACCAGCACTATTACAATTCCCTCAGGTAGAGAAAATACCAAATTCAAGCCAGCAGGATGCAACCCAGGTTGATCCTCAACCTCCCCAATCAGTTGTTCTTGGAAACCAACCTGAAGAACATCAAACTCCTAAGAAGAGGCGTAAAGCCAGTCAAGCTTCAGAATCGTGGTGATATTGCCTAGATGTCGAGGAAGAAGATGATTGGAGACAGTGTTCATTGACTATTTCAAAGAAAGTAGATTGCCAACAGACAAATCATTAGCTGCTCAAATCAGAAAGAGAGCACTACGATATGCATTCATCAACAGCACATTGTATCGGCGTGCTTTCGATCAAATGTGGCTATGGTGCCTAGGGACTCGAGAAGCTGATAAAGTGGTGGCAGAAGTTCATGAAGGGCTTTGTGGAGCGCACCAATCAAGTCCCAAGATGGCACTAAAAATTAAAAGAATGGGTTACTATTGGCCGAGCATGGTCAGAGATTGTATCAATCACGCTAAGAGGTGTCATGAGTGCCAGATCCACGGTGATGTTATACATCAACCGTCAAATCCACTGCACCCTACAATAGCATCTTGGCCATTTGAATGCTGGGGTACTGATATTATCGGGCCGATAGATCCACCGTCATCAGCAGGACACCGCTTCATCTTGGCAGCAACCGACTATTTCTCCAAGTGGGCAGAAGTGACTCCATTTAAAGAAGTTACGTCCGAGCACGTGATCATTTTTTTTACCCACAACATTGTCTATAGATTTGGTGTGCCACGCCGTATAATCTCAGACAACGAAACTTCTTTCAAGAGTACAAAAATCTATAAGTTCGTTGATTGGCACAAAATTGATTGGCGATATTCATCCATATACTATCCAAGAGCAAATGGTCTATCAGAAGCCTTCAACAAGACACTGGTGAAGCTGTTAAAGAAGATTCTTACAAAGAACAAAAGGGAATGGCATACGAAGATGGCAGAAGCGCTATGGGCCTATCGTACAACTTACAAAACGCCAATCAAAGCCACTACTTACTCTCTGGTGTTCGGAGTTGAAGTTGTACTACCCCTAGAAGTTGAACTTCCATCTCTTCGAGTCGCTATCCAGAATGAGCTAACTCAAGAACAAAATGCTCGCCTAAGGATGGAGGAGCTCGATGCGCTCGATGAAATCAGGTTGCAGGCTCAGCAGAACTTGAAGATCTGCCGAGCAAGGATGATTAAATCCTTCGATCGAATGGTACATCCTCGATCATTTCAAGAAGGGAAATTGATCCTGCTGCAGAGAAGACCAATCATCCCACACAAAAAAAATTTGTGAAAAATTTGTTTCCAACTGGGAAGGACCTTTCGTCATCGAGAAGGTACTTCAGGAAGGAGCCTATCAACTCATCAATCTGAATGGTCAGAGGCCCATGCCGCCGATCAATGGCCGATACTTGAAGAAATACTATGCGTAAAATTACCCCATAAAATGCTATGTTTAGACTATTATGCTTTCATGTCTGTTAGTCAACACATATATTTCATATTTTAAAATTCTCTTGTGTTATGAGAATGTATTTCAAAATCCCCCATCATACTAGGAGCATTTTAAATATTTGTTTGGGTCGACATCGCGCCGCATGCCGAGATCCCCAAACAAATATTTAAAGTTTCAAAAATTTCAATTCTATTCTACTCCAAAATGTCCCTGGAAGACGGGGCATTTTAAATATTTATTCGGGTCGACATCGCGCTGCATGCCGAGATCCCAGAATAAGTATTTAAAATTATCAATTCAAATATTACTTTGTGCTAAAGAACACAGATGCTTCTCTTTTAAAGCCTATGCAGGTGATCTCTCAAAGATCGAGATAACACCTCCAATAAATCAAGACTCAAAAATCAAGAAAGAGACTTCTATAACTACACACTCCTACAAATTGAGCTGGAAAAGCTTGAAGTCTTTCGACAGCCTGAAGCTTAAGGTTCGAATGGGTGTAAAAGGTCGGATCCAACAAGCCCAAATATGGCCGGATCGCTGGCAGCTCCGTCTACTCAACAAGCCATAAGAAAGGCCGTAGTAGCGAAACCCCCACTTCGTCAACCCATCAGTAGGGACTGTAGGAAGAACGAAGGCAAATTTAACTCGACAAGTTCAATTGGTCGTAGTTTACAAAATTCTCCTAAATGACTGGAGAATCAAAGTTCCAGTGAGAAGATGGGTCTCAAGCAACTACCAAATGTTTGTATGCTCCAAAATCTGCAACCACAAAAGGATGACTCCAAATCTACCAACTTCAGCAAAATAAGTATTGGGGAGCGCAACTCCCATAGCTCAAGTCTTGAAGCCTGAATGGTTGTAAGAGGTCGGATCCAACAAGCCCAAATATGATCGAATCGCTGGCAGCTCCATCTACTCAACAAGTCATAAGAAAGGCCGTAGTAGAGGAACCCCCATCTCAGCAACCAGAGGACAAAGAGCTGTCAAATCTCAGCTCTCCCGATCTGATGAACTCAAGTAACTTAGATTAAAATCTTCTCAAGTGGTTAAGGATCAAGATACTACTTACATTCGGTACTATCAATTGAATCCAAATCCTGCAAATCCTTCAGCAAATCCGTAAAGCACAAAACGAGGATCGAAGGAACTTTTCTTCAACAAGTCCGTCAAAGCACAAAGAAAATAATCGAAGAAAACTATCCCAAAGTTCATGAAAGGTCTATGCTGAACTAAGAGGATTTCGTCATCAACAAGTTCGCTATGCACAAAGCTCTGGACCGATGACTTTTTGCCACCGACCTAATACAAATCTAAAGGTTTAGGTCACCGACATCTACCCCTTCATCAAGCCCGCCAAAGCTAGAAGCACAGGGCAAAAGGCGAACAAATCCTCTGACAAGTCAGCAGAGACAAATCAGACAACCCTTCACCAAGTCCGCAGCACAAAGCACAGGACAGAAGGATTAAAATCTTAGGACTCAGGCCAAAGCTGTTGAATGAGTTCCCTGAATGACATCTACAAATGTCCCTAAAGACTGGGGGCATTTTAAATATTTATTTGGATCGACATCGCACTGCACGATGAGATCCCCAAATAAATATTTAAAATTCCATCAACGTACAACCAGATAATGGAAGAATCTTGAATATATGCTACACACTAGCATCAATCTACAAAGACAAGATATCAACGATATATGGATATATCTAAAAGAGTCAAGAAGAAAGAGAGATTAGTGCGACATCCAAATAAAATTTTGGAGATCCACTAAAAAAGAGTAGTGTGACATCCAAGCAAATTATTAGAGATCAACTAAATGAAAGACCAGTGTGATATCCAAGCAAATTTTGGAGATTCACTAAATGAAAATCTTAGTGTGACATCCAAATAACTTTTGGAGATCCACTAAATGAAAATCCCTAGTGTGACATCTAGAACAAATATCTAGAGATCCACATGGTAAATCAACATAAAATAAATGTGGCCCGCTCCAGACGCCTACCACATTTGTTGGGAGGCATTTGTTGACCTGCGAATAAAAAAAAAGAAAGAGAGAGAGGAGGAGAGATCGTGCACACCATACCTGCTCTGCCGAAGCCGTCCATCGCACGATCTCTACTGCTCATGTCGCATCGCCCACGACTCTACACGACGAGCTTCTCACGTCGTTAAAATGAGCACGAAGGCTCTCATTCGCGACCTCTCTTCTGCACTCTCTCGCTCTCCGATTGATCTCTCTCGTGTGATCCCTCTTGCCTCTTCACTCGCTCCTCCGTACCTGAACGACTTCGCTCCTTTGACGTCACTCCCTCCCCACCGAATCGGAAGTTACGACATTAAGATCGGAAGCAACGACGGGAGCTAGCGGCTGTGAAGGAAACCTTCTACCTCTCGTGCGCTTCTTCCCTCTTCTCTGGTGCTGCTCGACGCCGCTCCTACGACTTTCGCTTGCTGTAGGATCGGAAGTTTCAACATTTGATCGGAAGCAAGTAGAGGAGCTCGCCGGCTGTAAGAGTAACTTTCTCCCTTTCACGCACTTGCCCGGCCAAATCCCGTAAATCCTCTGAGCCGAGAGTGGGGGAAGGAGAATAAAATTTTTATTATATATAAAATTGTTTTTTTTATAATTAATTATATTATTTTAATTAATTGCGATTAATTTTAAATAATTTATTTAATTATAATCTAATTATTTTAATTATAATTAATAATAAAAAAGATGATGTTTAACTAATTATGATTAATTAAGTTTTTATCATAATTAATTATTTTCATTTTTTTATTATTATTAATTATCATTAATGTAATTAATTATAGTTAAATAAATTTAATCATTATTAATTATAATTAATTAAGATTAATTTAATTAAAATGATAAGATGTTCACATGCTTCCCTTGCCTCGGTCCACGAGCTTCCACCGCCAGTCCCCGGGTCTTCAAAGGTATAATTTTTTTGATCCCTTGTTCTCTCTCTTACCTCGGCTTGCGTCTCAAGTCGGTGGTCTGCCCATGCACGCTTTTCTCTAGCGTCGTGGGAGGGGCAACCGGTACAACACCCACGACAAGGTAGGCGAGTGACCCTCGGTTCCAAATCCTATTCTCGGTGTTAGTGTCGAACCGGAAAACCAACCCATGCACGCTTTTCTCTAGTGTGGTGGGAAGGGAACCCGGTGCGGTGCCTATGACGAGACCGGGATACCCATAAGTACCCGCTTGTAGGGAAACGACTGTTTCTCTTTTGCAACAGGTACCGAAGACCCATGCACGCCTTTCTCTGGCGTGGTGGGCGAACAAAGATTTTATGGTCGCGGTATCCTCGAAAGAGAGCACCTACCGTGCACGCTTTTCACTAGCGTGGAGGGAGGCCCAGGTTTTCGTCATTTTCCCCTAAACGAGGGAGACGCCGAGAGGCTGCCGAAATTTCGGGTGAAATACTACTACACTTGGACCTATTTTGAACTCAAAAGAATAAGACCCTGGACTCAAATGAGAAAGAGCAGTGGACTTTTGAACATGATTGAAATTGTGCAGAGGACCTAAACAAAGTTCAAATGATTACTAAAGATCAAAATCCAAATAAAATCAAGACAGAACTGAAGATTAAAATCAAATGAAATGAACTCAAAATGGGACCAAATTGAAATCATTTGAATACAAAATTTAACTCAAAAGATCTCAAAAAAAAAACTTTAAACAATCATTTGAACATACATTCGAACTCAAATTCAAAGGAAGTAAGTGCGAAAGACACTAAAATTGGACAAGACTCGGACTACAAGGGACAAAGAAATAACCTTACACACTGAGCTCATGAAGCTGATTCGAACTGGACTTGGAAGGGTTCATACTTGAGTCAGATTCGACACCAATCAAACTACAAGACTTACGGATGTATTCGGTGTATAACACACGACAAGTGCAAATGCCCGCAATCTACAGTAGAAGGCTCCTACGCATTCAACCTACGACCTACAAACAAGTGCAAATACACAAAAACCCACCTGAGA
The DNA here is from genome assembly GCA_016618105.1 of Dendrobium huoshanense. Lineage (NCBI taxonomy): Eukaryota > Viridiplantae > Streptophyta > Magnoliopsida > Asparagales > Orchidaceae > Dendrobium > Dendrobium huoshanense. The sequence goes on from CM028356.1 coordinate 42,056,205, forward strand.
TTGGTGACAGGTGGGCATGATGTAGGCAACAATGGGTCTCCCACGAACAGTTCCAGGAGCTCGTAGTGGCTACAACGGGTTCCCATAAATATGTACAAGTCGCTTGAGGGTAACAACAGTGGACATATCGTAAGCACAGCGAACCATTATGGGCACAAGTACAAGGACTCCTACAACAATCCCTACAAATGCCTGTTGATTGAAGAAGGCAATATGGGAGACCAATGATGGAGGACCCGTCCCTATAAGCAACTGCAAATTCATCAGCAATACCACCTGAGATTGTTGAAAGGTGGATTCAATGCTGATGTAAATGGCTCTTCTACGAGGTCGTAGTTGATACAACGGTCCCCTGCAAATGTATACTTTGTGGATAACAACAGTGGGAATATCGTAGGCACAGCGAACCACTGTGGACACAAGTGCAGGTATCACCTACAATAGTGGTGATCAAGATCTTCAAGTATTTCGGGTATAGGGGCAAACCGATGTACGAAAAAGGACACCTCCTAGCGGAATGGAAGAGATGTTTGAACAAAAAAAAACTTCCCGGTGTTCCAAAGTTTCTTCCTAGTCTCATCCTTAGGAAGAAAATAATTCAGGCGTCTACAAATTATAATTCAACGCAACCGGATCTGCAACACTGATACAAGCAGACAGAAGACGTCTACAATCTACAATGCCACGCCACCGGATCTGCAACACATATACAAGCAGACAGAAGGCGTCTACGATCTACAACTCAACGCCACCGAATCTGCAACACATATACAAGCAAACATAAGGCGTCTACGACCTACAACTCAACGCCACCGTATCTGCAACACTGATACAAGCAGACAGAAGGCGTCTACAATCTACAATGCCACACCACCGAATCTGCAACACATATACAAGCAGACAGAAGGCGTCTACGATCTACAACTCAACGCCACCGAATCTGCAACACTGATACAAGCAGACATAAGGCGTCTACAATCTACAATGCCACGCCACCGGATCTTCAACACATATACAAGCAGACAGAAGGCGTCTACGATCTACAACTCAACGCCACCAGATCTGCAACACATATACAAGCAGACATAATGCGTCTACGACCTACAACTCAACACCACCGGATCTGCAACACTCGTACAAGCGGACAGAAGGCGTGTATAAGCTCTCAAATGAAATATTGTGTGCATCCAAATGACAGTTACGCATAACTACAAATATTTCAAAGTACCTCTGCACGTGCACTATATATTTTATACACATAGGGACACTAAGGGGAAAATATAATCTTGACCCGCATGGGCCCCGGCGAGCATGTTATTGGTACACATGTGACGTCTAGGGATGTTGCGCGGGTCGATAAGTGAATTCTAGTTCGAACCTGATCCTTCTATACGAATCAATAGAAGTCGACAGGGTTCGAACCTTCAAACAAATAGAAGGTTATGGGAACCGATGTATTTGTTTCAATACATTCATATTAGGCCTTCAAAGCCTACAATCAAAAGAATTCACTAAACAAAAGGCATGAAGCCTACGAAACCCGATCCTCCTAAGCAGGTGAATAGGAGTAGACAGGGTTCAAACTCTTAGGTAAATATACGGTCACGAATGTGATCGGAATATTTATTTTAATGCATTCATATTCGGCCTTCAAGGCCTAAAATCAAGAAAATTCATAAACAAATGCACAAATCCTACAAGAAACCCGATCCTCGATCAATACCTTGGTCGAGTTGACAAGGTCCAATCAAATAAAGGGAAATGACCCCAAACACCACGATGATGGCCGTGTTGAATGCAGATCTCAGCCGGAGGGGTTCATAAAATATTTCAAAGTGCCCTCAAACTTCTACAAAATTCAAATATTTTTCAAGTGACCTCGAGGTCACCCCGATGATGGTCGTGTTGAACGAATATCTCAACTGGAGGGGTTAATTTCAGGCATTTTCAAAATGTTATCCAAGCTCCACCCAAAAATCCAAATTTCACAAATCCTAAAATCCAGATATTTAAATTCGAAATCAAGTCATCAATCACTCAAAGCAAAATCCATCTGCCCTCCGCAACAGTTTGCCAGGGTGAATAAATTCAAATAAACTCTAGCTCACAAAGAGCAAAATGCCTAGCCGAAAAAATCACTATGATCCATTCTCAAACAATCTACTGCCAGTAAGGACGTGGTACGCGTCCTCTAACCGGCGGTTTTGCCGCAAAATGGCATCGCAGGATAAACGGTTATGATGACCCGGGGCCCTCTGAACCGAGTGGTTTTGCCGCCAAATGGCACCACAAATACCGATTATGGCCAGATATGAATCAATAGGATATGATTGATAGGGCACAAAGCCCTCTGTCAGCTAAGGTGGATTCAAATTTGTCCCCTTAAACAAACATCCAACCCAGGCCTACAAGGTCCCCTTGGACGAAGCAACCCATGGCTACCGACAAAGATCCTTCTGTCAGGTTGGGTCGACTACCTCCTCTGACTAAGTAGACCGGGGACCACGATGGCCCGGGACGATGGAACCATGGGATCTTGATCGGGCTCATCATCCATTCCCCCACCATCCGCTTTAAATGCAAGATGGTGCAATTTCTATTTTAAATACGAAATCTCAGAATCTTCCAATACTCCGAATTCTCAAATTCTCTAAATTTCCAAATCCAAATCCATAGCTGCTACTATATGCCAGATAGCACGTATATCTACGTATATGATTGACGACTAGCCTTAATTTAAAGTTCTCTCTCGTGATCGGGAGGGGTAATTAACTATAGGGGCTTGCGCCTATAGGAAACCAGAACTCATATTATAAAGTCCTCGCAAAATGAGGGCAAAATTTCTTAAGTAGTGTCTTATCTACAAACCCATCTGCCTTCCAAAATTTACCCCAGAACTTAGTTCGTTAAAACTCCCCTTGTCGAACAAAAAAAAAAAAGCGCAGCGAGCGGAGGCCGGGGCCGAACTTTCGGAGCCCACAAAATTAAACCAATTTTTATAACAAATCTTGTTATTTTTAATCTTTTCTTGCACAATTGAATTCCACCACCAACTATTTTTACTATTAGGAGCTTTTCCCTTTAATACTCCAAGCACATCTTTTGCAATATTCTTAATATCACTAGCCACTTTTTCCCACATAACATTAGCATCCTTATGCACAGACCAAGGTTTAAAATTGCGTAAAAAAGCCTCGAGACGGTCTGAGACGTAAGCCTCACGAACACAGAATTGCGTAAATGAAAAATTAAGGGTTTTAGCAGGAAAATAATAGCAATATTGTACCTTACAATAAAAACATCTAAATGATATATAAAAATAGTGAAAAATAAGAAAGTAGATGCAATAAAATCATATCCCAAAGTACAAAATCATAAAATATTAGTTTAACAAAACTCCCAAAATACAAAAAACATATAAAATGAAATCATATCCCATCAATAAATTGGTCTTCAAGTGAATCTTCTTCTCTAATTGTATCTATGAATGTCATGTCATCATCTTCAACATGACTCACTTTTCTCTTCCCTGTTCATTAAGAGAAGATCATTATCATGTATTCATGTTCATTGATCACTTGACATAAATGTAATGTAATAGCATATAAGAAGTTGTGGAATACCTTTACTTGATTGTTGTGCTGCAGAGCTAGTGGATGTGTGTGGTGCAGTACTAGTGGATATGCCAACTTGATCTGCTTCGCCCCTCAAGACATCCACACTTAGATCTTCTAACTGTGAGTCTAATAATGGCAAATCTGTCTCATCATCTACGAACCACTCATTATCAGACGACACATCATTACACACTAATGGGTCCTCATCATCCTTCAACCCCTTATTCCTTAACCTCCTCTCTCTCAACCTCTTGTTGTGCATAATATATACGAGAGAGTTCATTCTGCGTGTTGATAGCCGATTTTTTCTCTTTGTTTGCACTTGGCTATATATACTCCAGTTTCGCTCACACCCAGAAGAAGAACAAGTGAGGCCCAACACTCTTACAGCAAAACTCTGTAACTCAGGGGTGGAATCACCAAATTGGATCCACCATTCAACTGTTTTCAAGAAAAAACATAATCAGAACTGAATAAAGTGTTTTGCATTTACCAAAATAATTATACCTGGAGATCGTTTAGAAATGGTTGTTTTTGCTGCATTCAATCCAAAAAAACTCTCTTTATTCCGGAACTGAACAAGCTGTAAATCTGCAAGCTCCCTATCTGCCTGCTCCGGTACTAATCTTTCCATACAATGATATAGATCAAGCTTCACCTCAGGATTTAAAGATTTCTTCTCTGAATATTGAAATTGAGGGTTGAGATAATATGCCGCTGCATGTAGATGTCGGTGTAACTGCACTAGGGGTGTAAACGAGTCGAGTCGAGTCGAATTTTGGCCCTTATCGAGCTCGGCTCGTTAGATAGAAAGCGAGCTCGAACTCGAGCTCGAGCTCGAGTCGAGCTCAACAGTCGAGCTCGTGTCATTGTTAAAGAGCTCGAGCCGGCTCGCCAGCCATGGGCGGGAATTTTTAAATTTAGGCGGGATTTTTAAAAAATTTTAAAATTAGGCGGGATTTTTAAACTTTAAGCGGGATTTTTAAAACTTAAACAAAATTTTTATAAAAATATGAAATATTTCACTTTTAAATAAAATTTAGGTGATTATTATTATAATTTTTTAATATTTAAATTTAATAAATAAAATAAAATTATTTTTAAAATATTAATATTTAATCGAGCCGGCTCGCGAGCTCACGAGCCAAGCCGGCTCGAGCTCGAGCTCGACTCGTGAGCTCGATAAGCTCGGCTCGTGAGCCCATAAACGAGTCGAGCTCGAGCCGGCTCGCGAGCCGGCTCGGCTCACTTACACCCCTAAACTGCACCTCCCACCGAGCATTAACGATATCCCAAATCTCCCTATAACTTGCCTCCTCTCCTCCCAAGTTATGTGCAATCATCTCCTTGGCCTCATCCATAGCATTATAAATAAAACCCATAGCTGATTTCTTCTTTGCATCCACTAAGCGTAGAACTTGCACTAAGGGTCTCATGCTCAAAATGACATAGGTTACAGTAGCCCAAAATTTATCATTTAGAATTATCTTTCTTATTTCCTTCCCCTCACTTTTCTTCCCCCAAGCAGAGTTAAGCCATTCAGTTGATGTAAACATGGCTTCCAAAGGTTGCCTCACCTCCATCAAGCTCTGCAGTGTCAAATAGGAGGTGGCAAATCTATAGATTCACAGTGCACAAATGTAAGAACTATGAACATACAGTAGGAATGATTTGCAATGTACAAAATTAGGAACATACCTAGTGGTTGCAGGGCGAATGATTTCTTTCTTTGAAAACTTTCTCATCAAGCTTAAGACCCAAGAGTGATTGTAGATGAACTTTGTAATCTTCTTCGCCCTAGAAAGAGCACTCTTGTGCTGAGGTAAGTCACCAAGATCCTCCAAAATGAGATCGATACAATGTGCTGCGCAGGGTGTCCAATATAGATGTGTCCTCTTCTCCATCAACATCTGACCAGCTGCATGCTTTGTATGCACTGGATTATCAGTCACGACCTGGACAACCAATTGCTCCCCAATCTCCTCAATAACACCATCAAGTAAATTGAAAATGAATGTAGCATTTTTCACCTCCTCTGAAGCATCAACTGATCGTAAGAACACCGTGCCGTAGGGATTGTTAACAAGGATGTTAACCAAGCTCCTGCTCTTCATGTCAGACCATCCATCTGACATAATAGTCACATCAGTCTCAATCCATGTCCTTTTAATCTCCTGAATGCTCCGCTCTGTGTTCTGCAGCTCCTCTTTTAAAATCCATGTTCGCAACTCATACATGGAAGGTGCCTTCAACCCTCTTCCATACAATCCTACAGACCGCAACATACTGAAGTAGGCAGGCGATGTAGCAACATTAAATGGTATTGCATTCTCAAAAAAAAACCTCTCAATGTCCATGCAAACATGTCGCCGACCCTCTCTAGTACCAGCTGTAGGCATCATCTCTACTTCTCTATCCACTCCTGGAGTAGTCATATACTGATCCATAGGACCCCGTGCACCTCTACTATTTATAGTGGAGGAAGAGCCCTTTCCACTCTCGCTCCCAAAATAAGCACCATGCTCGACCCTTTCATCAAATTGCTCCTCTTGTAAATGTTTAGCAGTGGTAGTTTTCTTCATGTAAGCACTTATTTCTTCCTTCACATTGTCCGGCACTTTTGTACAGGGTGCTACATTTTTGTGCGAGCATGATAGATGTTCCTTCATGCAGGTAACACCTCCCTTCACCACTTTATCGCAAAAATTACATTTCAAATAAACATAGCTCTTCTCTCCGCCGCCAATGTCAACTTGTACACTATACTTCCAAGAAGGGTCCCTCCGCAATGACTTATTCGTCTTTTCTTTACCTCTAACCATGTCTCCTAAAGCAAAAAATCAAATACACAAAAAAAATTCAAAAAAACCAAAACCCTAGTTTTTCTTAAACTTGAAAAATATAACCCTAAACTTAATAAAAATACCTAAAATCCAATGTGGAGTATTCCTAGAGGGCGGTCGGAAGTTTCCACTTCGCCGGAGAGAGGCGGCGCCGGCGGGAGAAGCGGCAGGAAGGAGGCCGACGGCATGCAGGATCTCTGTTTCGCGAACTGGAGCGTGCAAGAGGGGGAAATGTCAGGTTTGCTGAAGGCTTTCGGGTATAAGGAGAGAAAAGGGTTCATTTTAAGTGAGTGGGCCCTATCCCAGTGAGGCGTACGCCTCACCAGGAATTGCGCAATTGCGCCTCTGAGGCGCGCCTCAGTCCCAGTGAGGCGTACGCCTCTTAAAGACTTGGAATTGCGTACGTTATGAGGCGTTTTTGGGAGGAATTGCGCAAAGGCGCGCCTCTAATTGCGCAATTTTAAACAGAGGCACAGACAAAATCTTAAGATCTAAAATCTTACGCTCAAAAATATTTTTGTTAATATTCTTTAAATGCCCCCATCTAATCCTAGAAAAACGTTTTACTTTATTTTTTATTTTATGCCCCTTTATCTTAAAGTTTAAAACTAATAATCGATGTTGGGTACATAAATTGATGAAGTGGACAAATAAATAAGAAAAAATTAAGCCATTGGATCTCTTTCTAATAAGATATATTTCTTCACTCAATGCATTGTGTCGGTATCCAACTTATTAATGGAAATTAAAAATAAATTAATTTATTATATTTTGGCAATAATACCCAACTCAATTTGATTCTTTCTTGCATAAGGACAATGTATTCAATTTTTATCTTTAAATTACCAGCATATTAAGAAAATCTCGTTAATTTGGCTCATTTATATACGTCAAGCTAGAGAAGCATGGCATTTTATTGCTCTTTCCATTAGACTTATAAAGGGGCGCTTTCTTACAACAGTCATTTGTATGTCTTGTGAATAGGAGAGTAGCAACTCGATTATATTTTAACACATTAAGTCCAACTTTTTATCTAGGTCTTAAAATTGAGAGAAAATAAACTTATACTTTTCCAACTTTAAAGCATGCAGACTTCAGCAATCCTTTTATTTTTTAGAATCTTAATGAATCGAAGATATGACCCTCTAGCAGTTGTGCTCCATTTGAAGATCAATTTTATTTTATGATGCCACTACATTAAACTTAGTGCCAATCTATGAGTATTTGTTGGCTGGGGAAATCAGCATGTAGAATAATAATGACCCATTTGAGTAATTATATATATATATTCTCTACCTTATAGGGAAAAGGTTAATGAGATCTTGATATACATAAATAAAAATATACAAATATCAGTTATCATGCAAAGAGATTTTTAGAATATATATATATATATTTCAACCATAATACATCTTCAGGCAATGTGTATTTGATTGGAGGCATGGGTCATAGATCAAGAAACTGATAGCCCCTTTTTACATGCTTTCTTGATGGCAAAGTAAAATTCCCAATTCGGCTCAAAATTGTTGCCGACTCAACGATGGGGAATGATAGGTTAACATGGCAATATGATTAATTCACCTTCTTGAAATATTTGTGAATGCACCATATAGTTGAAAGACCTAGCTATCATTGTTTACTAATTTTCTAGGTTGTTGAGCTGGATGTAGGACTTCATCAAATGCATTGACCTCTTCCATTCATAGGTAGGCATTGTGTTCTTGTGTGAAGTTGTACTAAATAGTTATTCAAAGTGAAGATAATTCCACTTCAAGTAGCATGACTGCTTCTACCCTGAATACAAGGGCATATGAGGTGGATTTAGTCATCAACTTATAGGTAGTATGATACACTCATAAATCATCTATCACATCGACTTGACATTCTCTAGTATTTTTTATAAGAATTTTCTTAATTGATGATCTACAGTGTGGTGACATACAATATTGCATCATAATATTTTTGTAGAATCTAATTATGAACTAGATATGCAAGTGCCTATTGACCTGTAATGAAAAAAAAAAGATCGTGCGTACCTGTCGAAAGCCATCCCACGCACATCATTCTCACGTCGCTCGCACGCAGACGTCGTTTCTCCCCACGTCGCCCGCACGACGTGTTCGCGTCGTTAAATAGCCAAAGAAAATGAGTCCTTCGGCCTCTCTCGCGCTCACTCCACTCTCTCCCGTTCTTTCCCTCTCTCGGCATTGCTCTGCTTCGCTCCTTTTGTGACTTCCCTTCCCTGTCAGTGGATAACAACAGTGGGTAATCGTAAGTACAACGAACCCCTGTGGACACAAGTACATATACCACTTACGGCAATGGTGATTGAGATGCTGCAAATTATGTCGGGTATGAAGACAACTTGATGCACAAAAAAGGACATCTCCTGACAAAATTGAAGAGATGTTTGAACAAATTCAAACTAAACTTCCTGGTGTTCTAAAATTTCTTCTTGGTCCTATACTTAGGAAATTAAATAACTATAGCATCCACAAATATCAGAAATAATAAGTCTACTATGCTAAAAATCCTGAAAGGAGTTCTTTTAAGAGCAGCGGTCACGAAAGTTCGAAAAGACCCTCCCGGTGAATGAGAAAAGGAAGTGTACATCAGAACAATGAGGTATCTCATTGCAATTAGGTGACAACGCTAAGATTCACCTATCTTTAAAAGCAGGAGATTAGTTAGTAAACTATAATCCACCTATAAAAAGCAACATATAATACACGACAGTCTACATATACAAAGCAGCAAAAAACTCAATTCAGAAGCTGCTACAATATGCCACCGGATCCGCAACACTCATGCAAGCGGACAAAAGACGTTTAGAAATATTCCAAAAATGCCCCCGCACATGCACTGTAGTTTGTATACGCATAGGTACATGAAAGAGGGTAAGTGCAATCATAAACCCGCATGGGCCCTGGTGAGCATGTTATTGGTACACACATGACGTGTAGGGATGCTGTGCAGGTCAATAAGTAAATTCAAATTCGAACCCGATTCTCCTATGTGGATCAATAGAAGTAGACAGAATTCGAATCATCAAACAAATATACGGTGGTGGCAACCGGTATATTTGTCTTAATACATTCATATTAGGCCTTTTAGGCCTATAACAATGAGAATTCACTAATAAAGGCATAAAGCCTACAAAACTCGATCCTCCTAAGAAGGTAAATAGGAGTCGACAGAGTTCGAACTATTAAACAAATACACGGTTGTGACGACCGGTGTATTTATCATAATATATTCATATTAGGCCTTCAAGGCCTATAACCAAGAGAATTCACTAATAAAGGCATAAAGCCTACGAAACCTGGTCCTCCTAAGCATGTAAATAGGATTATATAGAGTTCGAACCATCGGATAAATATGCGGTCACGAAGTTGACCAGAATATTTATTTTATACATTCATATTAGGCATTTAAAGCCTTTAACAAAATAAATTCACAAACATAGGCATGAAGCCCGAAAAACCAGATCCTCCTAAGCAGGTAAATAGGACTAGACAGGGTTCGAACCATCAGATAAATATGCGGTCATGAAGTTGACCGGAATATTTATTTTATACATTCATATTAGTCCTTCAAAGCCTTTAATAAAGAAAATTCACAAACAAAGGCATGAAGCCCGAGAAACTCGATCCTCTATAACCAGTTCAACAGAGTTGACAAGGTTCATCCACAAAATGGAAATATTTTCAAATGGAAATAACCTCAAAGTCACCTCGATGATGACCATGTTGAATGAAGAGCTCAACCAGAGGGGTTCATTCCAAATACTTTCAAGTGATTTCTCAAATGTCCATTAAAATCCAAAACTCCACAAGTTCTGAAATCCAAAAATTATGAAAATCCCAACTTCCAAATATTTAAAAATTGTAATTTAATCCATCAAATCACTTAAAGTAAAATCCATCCATGCTCCGCAACAGTTTTCTAGGGTGAATAAATTAAAATTTACTTCAGCTCACAAAGAGCTGATGCCTAGTCGAAAATATCACTAGGATCTATTTTCAAACAATCTTCTGTCAATAAGGACGTGGTACGTGTCCTCTAACTGACGATTTTGTCGCAAAATGGCACCACAGGATAAACGGTTATAACCCGGGGCCATCTGAACCGAGTGATTTTGCCGCCAAATGGCACCACAGATAACGGTTATGGCCAGAGCCAATGCGCTCCTTAGTGGCATCAAATCCTTGAGATATGAATCAATAGGATATAATCGATAGGGCACAAAGTCCTCTGTTAGCTAGGGTGGATTCAAATTTGACCCCTTAGACAAACATCCAACCCAGGTCTACAAGATACCCTTGGACGAAGCAACCCATGGCTGCCGACAAGGATCCTTCTGTCAGGTTGGGTCGACTACCTCCTCTGACTAAGTAGACCATGGATCACGATGGCCCGGGACGACGGAACCATGGAATCTTGATCAAGTCCATCATCCATTCCCTCACCATCCGCTTTAAGTGCAAGATGGTGAAATTTCTAATTTAAATATTAAATCTTCTAAAACCTTTAAATCCCCAACTTCCAATAATTTCCAAATATCCAAGCCCAATACTACTACTATACACCTGATACAAAATATATTTATGAATATAATGTATCTGATTGACGACTAGCCTTAATCGAAGGTTCCCTCTCATTATCGGGATGGGTAATTAACTACAGAGGCTTGCACCTATAGGAACCCAGAACTCATATCATAAAGTCCTCACAAAATGAGGGCGAAATCTCTAGGTAGTGTCTTATCTACAAACCCGTCTACCTTCCAAAATTTACCCCGAAACCTATTCCGTTAAAACTCCCTCGCCAAAGAAAAGCAAACAAGTCGGGTGGAGGCTGGGGCCGAATTTTTGGAAAACACAGTGCCCGAGTCATTGGATCAATTTATTTTTTATGGAAATGTCATTTTGTACTTCATAGCAAGCTTAAATAATTTAGATCTTAGATACTAGGAATCATTCTATCATGAAGCAGAAGCTCTAATTTGATGGCTCAAACCCCTTATCATTGGTTGGAACAAAGCATCATTAACCAATCTTTGTGAAAAGGTCAAATTCCAACAAGAGATCAGTAATGCAACTAATAATTAATTTAAAATGAGTGTTGAGATAACAAGAAAATATTGTCATTGATTGTATGTTCTTAATACTAAGATAAATAGCTTGACTGTCAAAGTGAAGGGTTTGGAAGGAGATAAAGCGCTTGTTGTGTAGATCAAATCTCCAAGCAGAGTGAAATGAGAGGAATCAAGTGACCGAAAGAGATCAATAGAGGTATCAAACTCGATATCAAGTTATGTTGGGTGTAAATGTTGCATTGGCTCGAGCAATTAAGCATGGTTTAAAATTGCGCAATATGAGGCTCACCTTGAGGCCCGCCTTTGCGCAATTTCAATAAAAAATGCCTCGATGCTTACGCCTTGAGTTTTTTTATGATGCTTGCGCCTCAACTTGGTTGAGGCCCGCTTCGCCTCATGCTATATATATTAAAACTTACATAAATCTTGAAGTAAATGCCCGACATTGGACTCTATATAAGAGGAAGGGGACATAGCAGTTCATCATAATGATGATTCAAATGAATAACCCCTTAGTGATGACAGTGTTGATGACTTATGAGTTCTTATGTGATATGTCATTGTTATTTATTTTTAGAAATTGGAATTATATGTTAATGAAAAGAATACTGGGATTTGGGAAAAATAGAATTTTTTTATGTTGAACTATATTTCATGTTACCTTATTATTGGGATATTTTGATTTCACTTCATATCTTATGTTTTTTAATGTTTTATATTATTCACTCATTAGTATATAAAAAATGTATCATTTTATGTTTACGCAATCTTTTGATTTTGAGGCTTACGCCTCAAAACGCTTGAGGCTTACGCCTCGCCTCTTGAATGAAAAACGCCTCAATACCCGAATACGCAATTTTAAACATTGCAATTAAGGAGTAACAAGATGCTTAACGTGATGTTGTGTTGACTCGAGTAGTTAAAGCGTTATGAGATGCTTAATGTGAGCACCAAATACATTATTCAATGTATTTGATGAAGGGCTAATCACAACCTAACCTCATCAAAAATTAATGTAGAATTTAACAAGAGGAAATGATGTCCATTGGAAGACGGCATATCAATAGGACCAATTATGTCCATGCCCAACATTCAAATAACCAGTATACCATAGTAGGGTGTAATAAATTTGGAGGTTTATAAATAGTGCACTATGGAGTTTATTTGTGACACTTCCTTAACATAATTAATACAATCTTTCACCATCAATGACCAATGAGGCAATGATAACTCATTTGTTTCATCTTAATAGTCATTGTAGGGAATAATTGATGCACACCATAGAGACTTTAATGAACTTCAACTAGAACATTATCGACTCCATCCTTCCCTAGGCATCACAGCCATGTTTGATCAAAATTTCTAGAATATTAGCGTATTTGAAGCTAGAGTACGTACCTATGACGCACCGACACTTCTCTTCAAAGAGGCGTGCAGTGTCCGACACGACACTTGTCCGACACTCCTCCGACACGTGTCGGACACGCAGAAAATGTGTCCGATTAAAAAAATATTAAAAACAATTTGGACACACATGTTCGACACGTGTATCTTAAATATTTTATAATTTTTTTAAAATATAATTTCTTATTTTGGCGAGATTTAAACTAAATTTCTTATTTTCTATCCACAACACCAAATCAACGTCTGCATTTAATACCCTTCATCGAATTTTCTCTTTTTTATTTTTCTTTGGCAGTGAAGGTATTTTCATCTCCTCTCTTTTTGCACAATTACAAATCTTTTTCTTGTTGAACCAGAGTTGAAAGCAGTGATATTCAATGATGATGATAATAAATGCCAAAAACAAACCTCTAAAGCTAATCCTAGTAGTTGAAGCTTGAATGCTTGATGTTGTAGTAAGTGATTATTTGTTTATATTTTTGTTGTTGAACTACACATTTTGTACTAAATATTTTATATTATAAGCTAGAAAAGTTATCATGTCATTCACTTATTATTGTTTGTCATTTTTAATATGATATTACATTAATATATATACACTATATAAAAAAATGTATTGTCGTGTTCGCGCCGTACCCGTGTCCTATATTTTCAAAAAAAGCCGTGTCCTGTGTCCGTGTCGTGTCCGTTTCGCCGTGTCCGTGCATTATAGGTACGTACTACACAAAATCCAAGGTTTTACATGTTGTTTGGAGTTGATGTGACTGGAGCTAAGGATCGACACCCTTGCTAAAAAATGAAACTGAATACTGGTATTAGGATTTATTTTAATTTTCCTTGAGTAAAAACTTAATGCCCAAAAATCTGCCAAGACAGGTAAAAAGACTCATCATTTTTGGCAAGTCCTCATATGGAAGAAGATGGGAAATTGGTTTTGGAATCCAATCTCCACCAAGTTTTACTTGATGGCACATGAAAATTTTACCGTTAATTAAACCATATTCTGATTATACATGAGATAATGTCTCGCCAAGAAAAACAAAAAATATAGGTTATAAAAACATATTCAAGCAGCAAATTTCTAGAATAATTCATAATTAATGTTCTAAAATTGAAGCTTTATCTGAAAATAAAGGAGCAGCCAGAATTTGCAAAACAAATATCGCATGTATTAGTAGCCCACAAGAGACGATAAAAATACGGACAACCGATGCATATAACAAGCTCTAAAGGTGAATCAAAACTGTTGGATATGTACACAAATTGAGGATGAAAAAACATGAACACTTGGTAATATCTCAATCTAGTAAAGTATCGTAAAACAAATGTTAAAGGTTTTCAACTAAATTTCATACCTTCTTTCCTAGAACAAAAAAAACAACAGAATTTTGTCATTCCAAAGTAAGCTTTGAAATTACGCAATTAGATATTGAGGCGGTTTTTTTATGAGGCAAGGCATAAGCCTCGAGCCAGTTTGAGCTATAAGCCTCAAGATTAAACCATTAAATCAATAAAATATGAAATAATAAGTACACTATTAACATCAAATTAAGATGTTAAGTGTGATCATAAAAAATCAAAACCAGGCCATTAAAAGTTATACAAGGCTAAAAACAACACTAAATAAATAGTTTTTCCTAATCTCCGTTCAACATAAATAAATAGCCTAAGCTCTTAATTTATGAATTCAAAAGCCACCCACACTCTCATCACTTAATAGATCTTCATTAAAATCATCCTTGCGATTAATAACTTTCTCTATTCCCTCATACTAAAACTAAGGAAATGGATTTCCCAAAAAAAAGGAGAGGCGTTGCAGAAGAAGTAGTGGCGATGCAACAAATGCAGCAACAAACCAGGTACAAGTAAGGGCGACAGGATCCTGCAGTTGCAAGTTTGAGATTGCACGGCTCGTGTCATGCTTTGGTTTGGTCTAGATATAATAAAAATGTTTAATTTTATCTAAATAATTTACAAGTAAAATTTTAAAATTATCTAATCCATAATTTTTAAGGCTTGTCTCTTCAAACTCAATTGCAGTTTTTTCTAGTGCACAATCAAAATAAACAACCATCCCACCACATGAAGAAATGTAAAAAGAGTATAAACAATCTGATCAGTTGGTTCACTACTAAAATCTCATGGATAACCCTCACAACAGTACAACCCACATGAATCATAGTTATATCTGACAACAAAAGAACAGTTAGCTGCAAGTCACACAAGGTACATAGCTAATGATCACAAACCACACAAGGAGCTACAAGTCCTAATATGCACTAACTCAGTAAGTAATGAATCATCGTTGAAGCGCAAAATAAGAACCAAGTAACTTTGAAGCCCAAACAAGGCTTAACAGTAGAAGACTCCATACCATCAAAGATCACACTATTGAACAATCAAAAAAATAAGCATAAGCTTTAGCTAGACCAAGAAAATTGGGAACCAAAGCTAAATGAGTGAACTAGGGATTGTTCCTTTGTCAATGGGTAATGTCCCGTGTTTTTTAAGTCATTAAACTTTCGAGTTTTTCATCAAATCTGCCCAGTTTTGGGAAAATAATTTTGATAAATTAAACATTTGATATCCATCGAGAATATCTAAACATAATTATTGCACTTAGCGTAGGGGACACTATAAATCATCACATGTAAATATATTACACTAGTGCACAAGATATTTTTGACATCCACCATTAGTAGTGGATACAATTCATCATCTAATATTGATTATGGAACAAGATATATAAAACCATCTAGTAAAATATTATGCATGAATTCCTAACGAGATGGAAAAGAGAAGAATATAAGACTTTGGTGGAGATATAATGATATAAAATAAAAAAAGAAGCATTAACAAAACTTCTCAAAACTTTCAATTTATTATAAGTTACCCCAATACATTGCATGATTTTATACGGTCTTGCCTTCCTAGCAATTATTTTTTTCAAGGTTCACAAAAGAAATCTTTCAGAATTTCAACATACCATTACTTTGTCATATTGTTGGAGTTCAACATGTCTCTTATTCACATCAATACAAGCAAATAGAATTTCTCATTAATAGCAAATTTTATGTGAATATTTTCATTCAAATCATGAAAATGACTAATGAAGGATGCAATATGATATGATGCAAGTAATAACAATACTAAAAAACTAATATAATTTTTAATAGGAACTAACAAATGCAGTGGTGGAGCCAAAAAAATTTGCTAGTGGAGATCCAATTTGATTGTTTCAATAATTCCCTTCATTTTTCTCATCTGAGCATAAGATTTAAAATTGAATTTATTATTAAGACTTTGAAGGGGACGGTGGGAATCTTATGATGTCAAGGGTTGAGTTATGCAAGTAAAGTTGTGGTAAATTTATTAATAAAATATGTAATATGGGGAAATTATATATATATATATTATGCATATCTACTTCTTTGCAAAATTTTAGAGGTGCTTGTTGTAATAACCCTGAATTTAATAAAATAATATTTATTTTGAAAATATGAAAATTTCCCTTATGAGCGTAGCAGTGCTGAGAGCATTACAGAGCTAGAAACTGTCGTCACAACATTAGATTATGGGGCGTGACACTCGTGCCCCCTTGAGCCCCCACTTGAATCCAGCAATAAACGAAAGAACCATAATTAATTCCTAGAGGAAGAAATCAAGCTAGAACTTATTTTAAAAAAAAAACAAGCTGCACAAATATGAAATGTTACTATAGTTACTATAGTTGAATTTTTTTTTTTTTTTTTTTTTTGTTTATAAAATTAACCCAAACAACTTAAATATTAGACATGATGAATTATTCACTTCTAAATTTAACCATATAGATTGCTTTTAAATTTCAAGTTTCTTTAAGATAATTGTCATTAATAAATCATTTGAAATATTGATGCAACTCAACACTCTCCATAAGGCTCTTTTAAGAATTTGTAGATCAAACAATTAAGAACCACATACATAAATGATTTTACTCTAATTATTATTATAATAATAATTTTAGAAAATAATATCTCAGGAACTAATTTATCATTTTACATAATCAATTCAATCATTATATTCAATGATTTATTTGATTTCACATTCAAGATGAAATCTAATATCTATTAGAATTTCAAAGACAAATATAAGCTATTGTTCAATACTGATCTCAACTCAAATTATGACTTGCTCTAATTCATGAACATGTTCTAATGTAAGTGCAGACTCAGATTCAACATAGTTATATGTAGATTCATATTGTAAATGCATCATCTTTGGCATCTAATACATTATCAAAATAATATTGATAGACCGGTCCAGCCGAACCTTTCATCCGAAGGTGCAAGCTACTATTTTTCCGCCCCTAGTGAGTTCCGCCCTCCCTTATGTGGGGCCAACAACTTAAGTAGAGAGAGAGGATGAGGGATTAGGAGGGAAAATTTGAATTATGAGGACTGTTTAGCCTATTTGGGAGTTATTTTTTGTGTGCTTTATGTAGGAGGTTGGAATTAGAGTTAGGGTTATCTGAATTATTGCTGAAGTTCTACGTTTCCTTGGTGTTCATGGGCTATAGCAGTGTTTAGAGAGTTGGGAGAGATAAATCCTCCTCTTGAATAGAGGATTAATTGTATCTTGTTATTTTCTTTTTGTTTTCATCAATTCCTACAATGTAATTGTTGTTTTTCCCAAGTTTGATTGGAGATTTGTGGTGAAGTCTCACTGAAATTCAGATTTTGATAAAATTTGCTTGAGATCTACAAGGGTTTTCTATCAAATTGGTATCATAACCACTTTCCGGGCTGTTTTAGCTGTTTTTTGGCATTTACCTGCAGCAGTTTTCTATTTCCAAACAGTGGTTTTTTTGCTGTTTTTTTTTTTTGGGACAATCTGGATTTTTTTTGTCTAATAAAGTTTCAGATATCGATGGCGGCCAAGAAGGTGGATGCTTTGGAAGAACGTCTAGAGGGGGAGATAAACCAAATCAAAGCAACAGTGAAGGATAGAATTTCCTCCATGGAAGAACAATTCTCAAACCTACGTGACATGGTTAAGAAGATGTTGGATCTCCACAACCAAACGGTGGCATCAGAAGCGAGAGGACCGAAAGGGAAAAATATGAATTTTGAAATTCGTAGGGATGAAAATGATGTGGAGATCATAGAGGGATAAGGGAGAAGACCCCATCTGGAACCTTTCCAGAGGGAGGAAAGGAGTTGAAGATATGGGGAGCATACCTGTTAACGGCAAATGGCGCACCATGGCGCAAAGGTCCATTTGGAGCCATGGCGCATAGCGCACGGCGCTGCGCGCACTATTTTGAACATGGTGCAAGCTATATAAAAAATATAAAATAATAAGCATGAAAATGAAATATTATTAAAAATGAAAGACAAGCTATCATAATAATAAAAGACAACCATAACATATATAAGTTCGACTAAGTAACATCCAAATATCTCATAATTCAAATATTACAATCTTTTTTTAAAAGATCAAATATGAATTTAATCTACTCTTATTGGGAATCATCATCAGCAAATGTTAAAAAAGCTTCATTATCTTCTTCAACATTGTCTCCTACTTCATAAACCTCTTTATCACCCTCCTCATCATCATTCTCAATAGCAACATCATGCCTGATTGAAGATTCTTTCTCTTTTCCTTTAGATCTTTCCCGAATATTATAACTTTTATCATAAACACCAGTAGCTTTAGCAACACTTGTCCAAGTTAAATCTTCCTCTCCAGCAATAAAGTCATTTTCTTCATCAGACTCATCATCTAATTTTCATGTTAACCATTCATTTGCATCATCTATCTCAGTCAAAGAAATAGGATCAATGACATCACGATGATTGAATCTCCGAATCAGTGCTCTATTATATTTCACATAAACTAAATCCTTTAAGCGACCATGATCCAATTTGCTTCTTCGTTTGCTATGAAGCTGCAATTAAAATATTATTACATTATTATATTATGAATATATATAAAAAATCAACACATACATTGTAAAATACTTACATGTTCAAAAATACTCCAATTGCGTTCGCATCCAGATGAACTACATGTTAAACTTAGGACTTTGATAGCAAAGCTTTGTAAATTGGGAGCTCCTTGTCTATATGCCAACTACCAAATAGCTGGAAGAAATGAATTTTTTTTTCAATATTATATAACAAATCAGTCTTAATTTTTTTGTAAATAATGATACCTGGAGATCGGGTAGTTCTTTGTCTTACAGCTGGAGGAATACCAAAAAGTCCTTCACCCCTAATGTATAAACTTAATTCATTATTGATTTTATCTTCTTCAGATACATCTTGAGATAATCTTCCAATACATTGATAAAGACCATCAGCTATTTCCTTATCCTTGGCAATATCAGGGTTATTGAAGAAATATTCAGGATTTAAAAAATGTCCCGCTGCATGTAGAGGCGATGTAATTGCACTTCCCATCTTCTATCAATCATTTTAAAAATTTGATCATACTTATCACTGTTATTGAAGCTTGCAGCAATTGCCTCTTTTGCTCTATCAATTGCTTCATATATGTAAGCCATTTGGGGCTTCTTCTCTCTATCAACCAATCTAAGAACCTTTAATAAATGATCAGTTATTTTTAAGGCATACACTATAGTGTTCCAAAATGATTGCTGTAAGATTGTATGTTGAGATTGTTTTGCTTTAGCCTCTTTCACATAAGGACCCAAGATAAATTCCTCAAAAGTAAACATTTTCTTCAAGTTCAGTTGTTGTTGATGAAAACGTTGTAAAGTTAAAAAAGCCGTTGCAAAACGAGTCTTTGCGGGTTTGACAAGTGCTCTTTTATTTGTGCTGTGTAATTGCTCCTTTTGTTATTTTACCACAAAAAATGCATGTCACACTGTTGTTGTCGGATTCATTTATTAGTATAGCATATTTCCATGCTGGATCTTTTTTTAAAGATTGAACTGAATCTGACATTTTATGATCACCTAAAAGAAAACAAATTTAGATAAAAGAAACATAATATTGTCGAAGAAACATAATATGGGGGCTGCCGGGGGTCCAAGGGGGTGCTGCCCGGGTTCGACCTGCCAGGGGGAGCAATTTGTAAGAGGAATTTTGAAGTTCGTTTGTATGGAAATTAGGGAGCGGTACCGAGCGTGTACCTAGTTGTACCGAGCTGTACCGAGCGGTACCGAGCATTTACATAGCAGTACCGAGCAGTATCATGCATGTACTTAGCAATACCGAGCATGTACTGAGCGTGTACTTAGTTGTACCGAGCTGTACCGAGTGGTACAAAGCATGTAACTAGCGGTACCGAGCATGTACCGAGCGGTACCGAGCATTTACATAGCGGTACCGAGCGGCATCATGCATGTACTTAGCAATACCGAGTGTGTACCGAGCGTGTACCTAGTTGTACTGAGATGGTACCTAGTTGTACCGAGCTGCACCGAGCTATACCGAGCAAGTAACTAGTGGTACCGAGCGGTATCCAGCATATACATAGTGGTACTGAGCATTTACTTAGTGGTACCGAGCATGTACCTAACGGTACCGAGCATGTACCTAACGGTACCGAGCATACCTGTTAAGTTGTAAATTCTTGTAAGAAATAGTAGTGCAAAACAACAGAGTTGTGCGGAACAGACAGAGGTCGCAAATCAGAGTCAGCTGGTAAGATTTTTTATTGGAACAGACGAAGGAGGGGGCGGATTTGGCAGAAGCACTGCTCTGAAGACGATTCGGCGGAAACAACGACTTCAACTTCGGGACAGATTCGGCGGAAGTAGCGAATGCAGCAAATAGAAAACAGAAAACATTCGACTTCGGGATAGATTCAGCGACTTCGACTTAGGGACTGCGGGATGTGTTCGACGGATGCAACAAACAGAAAATCTTTCGTGAAATTAGGGCAATGAATAGTCGTTTATCTTAAAATATAGATATATTTAAAAATATAAAAAATATTTATAAGTATACGAAAATTTAAAAACAATTTGGCGCGCTATTTTGCGCCATGCGCAATGCGTCATGGCTCACATGTGGCGCAAATAGCACGAGCTATTTTAAACACATGCGCCTCGCCATGAACATGGCGCCGTAGGTGTGCCGCGCCACGCAGTGCACCATGGCGCGCGCTATTTTGCGCCATTGACAGCTATGATGGGGAGTGGCGTGGATATGTGGGGTATGAGCAAAGGGGTTCTAATTAAAAAAGAAAAAAGGGGGATTACCGCAGGAGAGGTGCGAATTTTGAAGGAAGAAGAGGGGGAATTCAAATAAAGGTTTGGGTATAAACGTTGAAGGGAAGATCGGAACACTTGGGGGTACATCTCACTTAGGGAAGGAGAAACTATGGTGGAATTAAGGGAAATGAAGGGGATTATAAGGTCAGTAAGTTGAAGATGTCCATTTTTTAGGAGAAGGATGCACGTGGGTAGATTTACATTGTAGAGAGATATTTCACCATCAATGGGTTGATGAAGGAGGAGAAATTAACGACAGCTGACCTATGTTTGGAAGAGAAGACGTTGGCTTGGTACCAGTGGGAAAGAGTGCTTAATGGAACTTTCCGAACCAACAGGGGAGGGGACTTCTATGAGAAGTTATTTGCCCTAGTACAGGAAAGCACGGTGGCAGAATACCGCAAAAGATTTGAGTACTTTGCAAGTCGACTGGATCGGCTGCCTGGGACTATTCTAGAGGGCAATTTCATTAAGGGGTTCAAATTAGAGATCCCAGCATTAGTGAGAGTCATGAGGCCTCGAGACTTGGTGAGGCGATGGAGCTAGTTCAACTTGTGGAGGATCAGAAGTACCACGAGAGGGGAGTCAGAGACGGCACTTCAACTGGTTCATACAGGATAATCACCACTTTCTTAACACCCAAGTGGCCTACACCGGGTAACATTCATAAGATTCCGAGGGAGAAGCCTGTAGGAGGAGGAAGTGGGGGAAATTTCAAAAAGCTGCTGAGAGGGAAGTGTAGGAAAAGAGGGCAAAGGGATTATGCTTCCGATGTGATAAGAAGTATACTCTGGGGCATAGTTGCAAAGACCAAACTCTACAGGTTCTCACTGTTTGTGATGACGATGAAGTTGAGGAGGGAGTTGGGAGTAAGACCAGGGTAGAGGAGGAAGACAAGTTATATCTGGACGTAGCAAAGGTCTCCTTGAACTCAATGGTAGGATTTACTCCTAGCCACGCTATGAAGCTGAAGGGGGAAATAGCAGACCAAGAGATGGTAGTGTTGATCGACATTGGGGCTACCCACAATTTCATCTCCAAACAGGACGTGGACCAATTGGGGGTGACTTTGGTGGATACAGGGAGCTATGGAGTGATGATGGGCATGGGAAAGGTGGAGACGGGTAAGGACATTTGTATGAGAGCAGTGTTGATCATACAAAGGATTCAGGTGAGAGAGAATTTTCTCTCATTGGAGTTGAGCAGCACTGATATCATCTTGGGAATGAAGTGGCTGCAAACCTTGGAGAATACTAAGGTTAACTGGGGGGCACTGATCATGGAGCTGGTAATGGAGGAGAGAAGAGTAGTGATCAAGGGAGATGCACAGCCATCCAAAGCTATGGTGTCCCTCAAAATCATGGTGAGGAGCATAGAGGAGGTGGAGGAAGGATTCCTAGTGTAGCTACAAAGATTAGTGTGGATCAGATTAGAGGAGGGTGGAGACAATCCTCCATCAGTACAGTCGCTGATATAACAATTCAGTAAGGTCTTTTAGCCACCTCGAGGATTGCCACCACCAAGGGAGCAGAAGTATGCCATCACCCTGAGGGAGGGGGTGTTACCCATCAATGTCAGGCCATACTATTACCCTCAATTTGAGAAGAATGAAATTGAGAAATTAATCAAAGAAATGCTAGGCAGGGATTATTCGACCTAGTGTGAGCTTTTTTTTTCTATTCCAGTCTTACTGGTTAAGAAAAAGGATGGGAGTTGGAGGTTATGCATAAACTATAGAGCTTTAAATAAGGAAATTGGGCCAAACAAGTTTCTTATCTAGTGATAGATGAGCTATTGGATAAGCTGAGTGGGGAAGTTATCTTCACCAAGATTGATCTGAAGTTCAGGTACCATCAGATCCATATGAAAAAGGAGAACGTATCAAAGACAACTTTTAGAACACATGAGGGGTATTATGAGTTCCTAAATATGCCTTTTGGCCTCACTAATGCCTAGCTAACTTTTAGTCCCTAATGAACACAGTGTTTAGATCCTATCTCAGGAGATCTGTATTGGTTTTTTTTTATGATATCCTGGTGTACAACGGGTCTGATAAGGAACATTGGGAGCACTTGAGGATGATCCTAGAGCAACAGTTGAGAGAAAATTTGAAGAAATATTGCTTTGCACAAGGTAGCGTAGAGTACTTTGGACATATAGTCTCTCAGGAGAGAGGTAGCCATAGTAGCTTTTGAGAGGTTGAAGAAGGCCATAACCACCATACCAGTATTGGCCTTACCAGCCACATTTTTGTAGTGGAGAAGGAAACATTAGAATGTGAATTGGGAGCCGTACTCGTGCAGAGCCACCGACCCATTGCTTACTTCAACCAGGTTTTAATAGCTAGAGTTAGGTTGAAGTCAATCAACGAGAGGGAGATGATGGTTATTATATTAGCCACCTAGAAGTTGCGACCTTACTTGTTGGGTCGACATTTCATTGTTAGGATGGACCAGCGAAGCCTGAAGTACTTATTGGAGCAATAGGATGGTGATAGAGGAGCACCAGAGGTGGCTGTCAAAATTATTGGGATATGGACTTGAAACATAGTATCGGCCCGGGATAAAGAACAAGGCGACGAATGCCTTGTCCGGATGTATGGGGGAGCTCTAGGAGATGGTAGTATAGATTGTTGATGTTGGATTGGGGGGCCATTAAAGAAGAAAGTGCACGGGATGAGGAGCTCGGGAGGATTAGGGCAAATTTACTGAATGATAAGAATAGCCTGGTTATTCTCTAGAAGGGGAGAGATTGTTGTACCAGGGGAGATTTGTGATGCCGAGGACATCAGTCCATATTTCACACCTACTATAGAAGTACCATTGGAGTGCGATTGGGGGTAACTCGAGGGTGCAGAAAACCTACTAGAGACTGGCAGTTGAGTTGTACTGAAAAGGGATGAACAAAGATGTAAAGGAGTTGGTAGCTAGTTGGGAGGTATGTCAAAGGAATAAATATATAGTTATGGCTCCAGAGGAATTACTTCAACCCCTGGCTCTACCTGATCATGTGTGGGAGGGGGTCTCCATGGATTTTATAGACGGGCTATCCCGATCTAAAGGGTTTACAGTGATTATGGTGGTTGTGGACAGACTGAGCAAGTATGCTCACTTCATCCCCCTTCAACATCCCTACACGCCCATGATAGTTATAGCAGAGTTCATAAGAGAAGTGGTCCGACTGCATGGGGTGTCGGAGTCTATAGTGTCCGACAAGTACGAGGTGTTCCTCAACCATTTCTGGAGGGAGTTATTCAGGTTGCAGTGTACAGTACTAAAAAGGAGTACAACTCACCACCCCCAGATGGATGGACAGATAGAAGTGGTCACAATGAGTCTGAAGACATTCCTATGATGTTTTGTATCAGAGACACCTCGGCTTTGGGCAAAGTGGCTAGCATAGGCGGAGTACAACAACAACAACAACATCAAGCCATTATCCCACTACGTGGGTCGGCTACATGAATCCTTTTTCTCCATTGTGTCCTATTAAAAGTCAAATTCTTGTTTAAATCTAATAAAGAAAGGTCATTCCTAATATTTTCTAACCAAGTCTTTTTCAGTCTACCCTTACCTTTCTTAACACAAGTCAAATCTAATACCTCTACTCTCCTAACCGGGTCATCGGAAGGCCACCTTTTTATGTGACCAAACCATCTAAGGCGACTCTCTCTAATCTTATCTTCTACTGGAGCTACTCCAACCTTTTCACGTATATGCTCATTTTGTATCCTATCTCTAAGGGTAAAGTCACTCATCCACCTAAGCATCCTCATCTCTGCCACACTTAACTTAGTATTATGCTTCTCTTTTAATGGCCAACATTCGGCATCATAAAGCATTGCAGGCCTCACTACCATCTTATAGAATTTTCCCTTAAGTTTGAGGGGTATATTTCTATCACATAACAAGCCCGATGCATTCCTCCGCTTCAACCATCCAACTTGAATTCTGCTGATAATATCCCCATCTATTTCACCATCACTCTAAACAATAGATCCAAGATATCTAAAACATGTACTCTTATTAATGACTTGATCGCCCAAAGTCACAATCCCCTCACTAGGTCTATTACTACTAAAATTATACTCCATATATTCCGTTTTAGATCTACTCAAGTGAAAACCTTTAGACTCTAAGGTTGACCTCCATAATTCAAGTTTACCTTCAACTCCCTCTCTAGTCTTATCAACAAGAAGAATATCATCAGTAAAAAGCATACACCAAGGTACATCCTCTTGCAAATGTCTAGTGAGAACATCCATGACTAAAGAAAAAAGATATGGGCTTAAGGCTGATCCTTGATGTAACCCAACCGAAATAGGGAAATACTTGGTCAAACCACCTTGTAATTGAACACAAGTAATAGCTCCTGCATACATATCTTTAATGATTTGAATATAAGCATTAATGACTCCTTTCTTTTCAAGAACTCTCCATAGAACTTCTCTTGGAACTTTATCATATGCTTTTTCTAAATCAATAAATATCATATGTAGATCCTCCTTATTTTCTCTATATTTCTCCATCAAACCTCTTAATAAATGTATGGCTTCCATAGTCGACCTACCCGGCATGAATCCAAATTGATTTTGAGAAACATTAGTATCATGCCTCAACCTATGCTCCATAACTCGCTCCCATAGTCTTAAAGTTGACACAACTCGCCCTCATAGTCTTAAAGTATGACACATTAACTTAATACCTCTATAATTCGTACAATCTTGTGCATCACCTTTATTCTTAAAAATAGGAATTAACACATTCATTCTCCACTCATCTAGCATCTTTTTAGCCTTCAAAATAGTATTAAAAAGTTTAGTAAGCCAAGAAATCCCTTCATCTCCTAAGCATTTTCACACCTCTATTGAAATATCATCAAGTCCAACAGCTTTTTCACCCTTCATTTTCTTTAAAGCCTCTCTAACTTCAGTTTTACTAATACGCCGATAAAAACAGAAATCTTTATTTTCATTTAGGGTGCTAAGGTCACTATAGTCAATCTTATTTTCACAATCTTCATTAAAAAAATTTAGCAAAATATCTCATCCACCTTTGTTGAATATCATCTTCTAAGAAAAGTATTTTTTTATCTTCATCCTTAATACACTTCACTTGAACTAAATCCTTACTACTCATATCTCTTTGTTTGGCTAACTTATACATATATATTTCTCCCTCCTTAGTATTTAATCTATTATAAATCACTAAAAGCTAATGTTTTTGCATCGCATATTGCTTTCTTAGAATCCTTACGAGCCCCTTTATATATTTCTCAATTATCAGAATTTTTAAAATTAAACCAATTTTTATAATAAATCTTCTTTTTTTTAATATTTTCTTGCACAATTAGATTCCACCACCAACTATTTTTACTATTATGAACTTTTCCCTTTGATACTCCAAGCACATCTTTTGCAATATTCTTAATATCACTAGCCACTTTTTCCCACATAATATTAGCATCCTCATGCACAGACAAAATCTTAAGATCTAAAATCTTACTCTCAAAAATATTTTTTTTAATATTCTTTAAATGCCCCCATCTAATCCTAGAAAAATGTTTTACTTTATTTTTTATTTTATGCCCCTTTATCTTAAAGTCCAAAACTAATAATCGATGTTTGGTACATAAATTTTCACTCGGAATAACTTTACAATCTTTGCAATCTAAATGATTTAATTTTCTAATAAGAAAATAGTCAATCTGGGTTGTATTATATCAATTTTTATAAGTGATGAGATGCTCGTTCCTTTTCTTAAATAAGGTATTAGCAATTGAAAAATCATAAACCAAACAAAAATCAAATATGGTCTTGCCACCTTCATTCGTCGTTCCAAATCCATGGCCATCATGAATGCTTTAAAATCATCTACCTCTCTACCAACATGTCCATTTAAATCTCCTCCAATAAAAACTCTTTCTTCAAGAGAAATTTTTTGTATTAATTTTTCTAAGTCATTCCAAAAATTTAATTTAGAACTCATATCAAAACCTACTTGAGGAGCATAAACACTTATAATATTAACAATCTTATCATTAACAACAATCTTTAAAGCTATAATTCTATCTCCAATCTTATTAATTTTTATAACATTATCATTTAAACTCTTATCTACACCTACACCATTTCTAGTACGACTCCTACCCGAATACCAAAGTTTAAATCCTAAACTATCAATTTCCTTAGTCTTCTCTCCAACCCACTTAGTTTCATGAATGCACAAAATATTTAACTTCCTATGAATCATAATATCTATTAATTCCATTAATTTTTCTATAAGGGAATCTATATTCCAAGTTCCTATTCTAATTCCAAGTTCTTATCCTAATTTTATATTAAATATTTTATATTATAGACAAGTTATCATGTCATTCATTTATTATTGTTTGTCATTTTTAATATGATATTATATTAATATATATACACTATATAAAAAAATGTATTATCGTGTCTGCGCCATACCCGTGCCCTATATTTTCAAAAAAAAGTCGTGTCCCATATCTGTGTCGTGTCGTGTCCGTGTCGCCGTGTCCGTGTCCGTGCATCATAGGTTCTTGGGCTCTAGCGACATCCAGAGAGTTGGGAAAAAAAATCCTCTCAAATAGAGGATCAATTATATCTTGTCATTTTTTTTTTCTGTTTTCATCACTTCCACAATATAATTGCTATTTTCCTAGTTTGACTGGAGATTTGTGGTGAAGTCTTGTTGAAATTCAAATTTTGAAAAGATTTGATTGATATCTACAAGGGTTTTCTAACATATTCATGAACTACAATCACTTCAATAGTATCAGATTCAAGCATTTAGGAATTTGATATTGGTGTGGGTTTGGCAAACTTTAGAGGAGATACTAATTATTTTTCTAAGAAAAAATTAATCACAAGTGTTGTAGTCCTAACAAAAGAATGGTTACAATATTTCTTGATATACAATGCTCTATATAAAGCCTCAAAGAGTGTTTTTTGTTGAATTGCAGCTTTATCCATCTTTAATTTTCATATTTAATTTCTCACATAAGGGCCCTTAAAGAAATGTATAATGATAATAAAATAATTTAGAGGCAAAAACTATTTGGCTACAAGACCACCTTATATAATATTCAAACATACTAAAATAATCTTGTTAATAATTATTAAATTGATAATGTCATTATTTTCTAAATTTATTGAAAGTCAAATATTACTCTTTAAGTTTATGTTTCATATCAAACAATATAGATTTAGCAACAACACTTATCAATAATATTGAGCATGTCTTATTAATTTTATTTTAGCAAAATCAACTCTTTGGGAATATATATTGCAACATCTGAAGAAATCTTCCAAGATATCAAAACCAATTTGAAATCCCAAAAGATTGTATCTTCCATCGAAAATAGGAATATAATTGTACACCTTATGAAAATCTCATTGTAGTTATTTAGAATAAATTTCATCCAAATTTATTTAAATTTTAAACTACATATTATTATTTCATTGATTGGACAAGTTATCATATTTTAATTCTTTTTGACATGATGATGCAACTTTATGCTCTAATGTGAAATAATAATACGTAAGATTTTATAATATGGGGTTTCTTAGCAAAATTATGTATGAAATGCACAAAATTTAGCAAACAAAATAAAAATTTGTAATTCACAAATCACCAATTCAAATGAGTATTGATCTCTTTTGATTAACATAAAAAATACGTAATATTAGTGCAAATGATAATTTAATGGTTTCCTGATAGAAATTTAGCTAAAAAAAATTGGGATTGATAGAAATCTCAAATCGATTGAAAATACACTGCAATAAGAAAATCTATATTATATGTGTTTTAACCAAATCTAATCACACAAGTAAACCAATGACTAAAAATACGTAATATAAAAAGATCAAGGAATAAACCACCAAATTAGTAATACAGTCCTCATGCTAATGAAGAAGATGGCTTCCGTAGGAAGTTAGTAGTCACCACTTGTACTTCCCTTGATAGATTTGCATCCAACTAGCACTAAAGTACAAAAACGAAGAAAAACATTTGTTTTACATGCAACATATATTGCTTATTTATCATTACAACTTTCCTTATAGGATTAGTTAGTTAACTGTTGAAATATCGTCGAAACACTCACAGAAGTCGTCGTTCACACCAATTATGAAAAGGTTGTGCAAAGGAGGTGAAAGATGATCAAAATTCACGAAGCAAAATTCCTGATCTAGAATAGTATTAAATAGCTAAAGTACAAAATAAGGCTCAAGTCACTTACAAGCAAGCCCAAACAAGGCAAAAATAGTAAAAACTGCTCATAGCAATAAACATAGTGAACCATCAAAGCAATGAACATAAGCTTAATTGGGCCAAGGAAATTGAAAATCAAAGTAAAAAAAATGAACCAAACCGAATCAGGGATCAAAGAGTTAAGCTAAGTCAAGTCAAACTAATATAGGGAACTGAATCAAACCAAAGTAGGTGAAAGAGTTCAAAACATTAGAGAACACAACCCATTCTTATAAGAATCATCACATGAAATACAACTAAAATTGAAACCTAGAAATTAAAAAATAGTAAAATAAAATCAACTAAAGTAATATCAAAACTTAAAATATCCATTTGTCCATCTCAACACACGTGATGTATTTGTAATGAGAATACATTGAGGCTTGCAACACCTAAAAAAAGACTAAGGATAGTCTAAAACTAAATGGGAAAGGATTTAGATTTGATGATTGAATAGTCGTAAGTAGCCAAACTTGCTTGAGGTTAACTAATCAAAATTAGAGATGAATTGTGATGCAAATCTGAATGTCTTTACTCATTGGGAATATGAATCAAGTGTATTGATGTTGTTTTATTTCTTAGCTTTTGTTTCCAAGTTAATTTTAGTACAAAACAGGCCTATGGTGATGATCCTCTCAAGATATAAGTCAGGTTCCTTTTAGTGGAGCAAATTCTAGATGTTATTGAAATTTTATTATTGCTCTCAGTTTTTATTATGAGATTTTAAATTTCAGTGCCTATACACTATTCTAGGATGAAATAAACATGATCGTTGTTTTTGTATTAATTCCAAAAGTTGAGACTTGATAACCTATGAATTGTTGTTTGTTTATGCTTCATTGTGTATCTCATCGTAGACTGCATTAGTAAATTTTATATACTTAAGGTGTTCTACATCAAATTGAAACTTTAGTAAGTATCTCAAATACTAATAAATCATAGAGAATAACTAAGATCAGAGACCTATCTGTTTTTCAAACCTTTTTTATTTTCTTTAGCTCCTTACAAAAGAAGGAATACTTTCCACCGTAAACAACTAGCTATATAACAGTTATTTTATCACATGCAAACTGCCAAAATAAAGGACTGCAATGCTGAATATAAGACCCCAATGTAGTGCAGTATTCTTATACAAAGCAAAGTTAAAATAGATGAAATGCCTAAAAAAAGCTAGAGATACAAGCAGAAAGTAAATGGGATTTGGATTTAGAGGAACTAAAAGGGAAAAGGATTTATTGGATTCTTGAATAATCCAAAGTAACCAAACATGTGGCTAACCAATCGAGAATTCAGATGAATTGACACCTATGATGCACGGACACGGACACGGCGACACGGATACGACACGACACGGACACGGGATACGTAAATTATTGAAAATATATGACACAGATACGGTATTATAGTTTTTATATTTTAAAAATAGTGTAAAAAATTAAATAAGTATACTTTTAAAAATAATTTAGAAATTATAAGTCATTTAACTAGAATTTGTGCTTAAAATGATTAGTATTAGGATCTCGAGAGTCAAGCTTCAATGTCGTTTATCAGTCACCGAGAGAGGAGATGAAAATACCAATATTGCCAAAGAGAAATGAAAATGAGAATATTCGATGAATGGGTATTAAGTGCGGAAGTTGATTTGGTGTTGTGGATAGTAAATAAAAATTTTTGTTTAAATCCCTCCAACTACAAGAAATTATATTTAAAAAAATTCATAAAATATTTAAGATACTCTTGTCGGACACATGTGTCCAATTTTTATTTAATATTTTTTTAATCGAAAACATTTTCGGCGTGTCCGACATGCGTCGGAGGAGTGTCGGACGAGTGTCGTGTCGGATACGTGTCGGACACTGCACGTCTCTTTGAGGAGAAGTGTCGGTGCATCATAGATTGACACATAAGTAGGGCTATCATGGAAATCACATACAACCGCAGAAGAACTAAGAAGACTTCAAAACCTGATTACATAAGTCTAGCATCCTATTGTAATCTAAATTGACGAATCAAGATTAAATCAATCTATAAGTTATCATAGAATAATGTCGGAAAACATATACTTATAAATCTAGAATGAATCTTTTGAACTATTAGCAATATAAGCAGCAACTAAGAATCTGAAAAATGTAAGAGAAATTGCAATAATTTTGAAGATGAAGATCTATTTTTTAGTAATTGCAATAATGTTCTTTTTCATTTTGCTGGTCAAAATTGTAATAAGTTAGTGAATTATTGTGCTAACTTAGCTTTATCTTATGATTTTATTTGGGATTTATTTTGTGAGATTAATCTTCCTTCTTCTTTTTAACCTTTCTATTATAGATAAATCTAAATTGTCTTGCTTAGAAATTTGGACCTTATCATTTCATTATTAATTTATATAGAAATCAAACGATACTAGATAGAATCAGAACCACATGTCAAATGATAATACCTCTCTTCACAATTCCTCAAGACAGGAACAATTACAAGATTTTCCTAAAAAAAAAAAACAAATGCATCAGCACTGTACTACAAAAGTTGCAACCAGAACAAGAGAAAAGAGTTTCAAATAGAATATTTATAGAAAAATACCTTTGAAGGAAGCTTGCGACTGGTCTGTTCTGAGTATCTTCTAGACAGAACAGAACTTTGTCTGTCTGCAACATTATCAGAAATGAAAACAGTCCTCCCATGACCACGTCGCATAATACCTTGTGTTGCCTGTCTAATCACAAATTAGCAAGGAAAAGCTATATCAATTACTAGGATTGAGAATTTGCAAGTACAAAGCACCCTTAACATAATAGTTCGATTTATCTGAAAAGACATAGTGAACTTTGAAAGCACCTCAGCAAAAGCAACTATTCTACCTCTGACGAAAGAAGACATAACCATTTCCTCATGTGAACCTTTGCAAGCATACTAAATGGATGTATCCAAGCGATTACATTTGAATGATTTAATGAAACAAGAAGGGTTTATTTTTATCTCAGTGGCTGAGGTTTCTCATATGAGCATGTCCCTATGGTTAATTATATCTTGGGCCTAACAACTGAAAAAAAACTCCAAGTTTGAAGAAGGATATACTAGAGCTAAGTTTGGAGATTAAGAGGTATAAAGATTATAAGTAATGAGCCAAGACTAATGAGTTTTTTAGCTTAAGGACTGGGCAACATCAATATAGGTAAGGTCATAATCAATGGGGTTCTAAAGCTTTGAATGGACCATTCAATGTAGAGATGGTCATTAGGCTTTAGAATATGGTTTAGGGATGGTGGAGGGGCCTGAAGGGCATTGATAGGTTCTAAGATAAAATATGTATAGTCATAGAGTTGTGGTCAAAGAAATCTAGAGCCCGGGTATTAAACCACTTTCTTCCTTAAGGAGGCACCAAATTTAAAAAATAAAGAGATACTCATAGCATGAGAGGACACTCTGGGGAATGGATGGTTCTTAAAATTCCATTATATCCATGGATATGATTGTAGGAACTGGTCACAAGGCAAAAGATATCAAAGATGACGGAGACTTATAATCTAAAACCTCGAATTAATCTGGATCATTAGAGCAACCTTGGACTACACCTCACATATTGTTCAACAACCAAAGCTTCACAACTTAGTAAGTAGTAAATATAAATATGCATAATATTAAACGAGTAAGAATTATATAAAAATAGATCACTTGTCTTGGAGAATAATAATGAGGCCCTTGACTCCACAAATTACAGGGAGCACAAAAAAGGGATTAATAGTATTAGAAAGAGTATATGCACAAGAAACTAGAATTATTGGGGTCTTAAAACTTTGCAATAAATAGAACAACTGCTGAAACAAGACTCACAATATTATGAGGGTATGTACCTTGACATTTGAAACCAAGCTTACACCCACAATAACCAGAGAGAGGCCCATAATTGACACATAGTACCCAAATAATATATGCCTTCATGACATTATATACTTACATATAATAATGTAAACCATTGAAATACTATGCTTAACTGAGAGTGTTTCTTCATACTTTACTAACCCAATGCCTTAAGTGGGTACCCTCTTGCATGGACATTTTTAGATTTCAAAATATACATGCCACTAAATTTCACATTGGAAATGTCATTCATTCCGAATCCGACATAATGATGAAACCAACATATATCTTTTTCTATATGGTATTCTATGAAAGTCCAAGAAAAAAATGACATGTATAGCATAAATTGAAATAATTACAAATTGATTGCTTTTTTAGATAAATGTATCAATTGAACACTAATTTTGATTATGAACAATAAGAAAAAATTTTGTTCTTATGCATTAATAGTATAATTAGGTATTAAAAAATGCATGTAGTTGAATTTTGAGTGTAAATTATTTTTTCTTGATTTTTAAAACTTTCATAGAATCATGACAATAAAAGAAACCAACTACATTGCAAATTGATATCAAGGCAAAACGTTCAAAAGTACCAGCTTTATCATTCTTCATTTTTTTTTCACATCAGCGTATACAAAGGAAAACATACGACAACCATCACAAATGAAACTCTGGTCCACTGTGACAAATTAATAATCTCAAGGTAGCTATCATGGTGCTACCAAACCATAAGTGGCACAATAATAAACACACTTAACTTAATCCATATTCGATAATCAATCAATCAAGCTCCAGTCATAGGAAAGAGTACAGTACCGAATAACAGAGGGGAATAACATATTAGTTTCTGAAAGTAAACTTTTAACAGAAATACAGTATTTATACTATGTAGGTGATCCGCAGATTAATTAAAAATCTCATATTAACTGAAAAAAAAAACTTAGAAAAAACTATACATGAGAGAATGGCCCCCGTTGCAGAGAATATAATTGCATCATCGAAAATAAATTTTAAAACGAAGAAACTCATCTTTCAGCCAAAAATATCGTCACGGATCGAATATACACCAAATACAGTAAAACCGAACGCCCGCAATCGGATACAAAGATCTAAAAAAAAAAACTTTCTAAAATACTGAAAACCATTGCAGCCAAAATTTATGATATGGATAAACGAAATGCAAAGAAAAGAACCAGATAGAAAAACAAATGAATTGAATTCGACTAGGGAACGCACACCAAAAATTAATAAATGAATAGAAGAGCTGAAGATGAGAAGAAGACCAGATCGTCAAAAGAAAACTGCGACTTTTTCACTGCTGTTCAGTTCTTTGTTTCGGCGATCGCTCGAGCGTGAGGCTCCTAATAAAACGAGAAATGAAACAAGAGGGCCGGTGGAGAGCGCAGCAGGAACAGACATAGTTTTTAACAAAGTTGCCCTGGCCATTTCTATGAAAAAAAGGATTATATATTTTCTTTATACCCCCTGTATACCGTCAAAATTGCATTAAGTTCTATCCGTCCTTATTCGACAATAAATACAAATTTACCCTTGATAAATTTATATTTCGGCAAATAGGACCTAATGAAATTATAGATGTAGAAAATATAAAAGCCTTGACCCTCATAAATCATTTGAATTTAACTAGATTAAGAAATTTTTGAAATTGGAATTCAAAATATACATGTCTTTAAGAATTATGGTCTTGTGTGTTGATATAGGAGACTATTTTTGTGAGTTGATAAATCAGAGTTGACCAGTGTTGCGCGTCTTTAAGCCCAATAAATGTAGAATCAAAGTGAATGTTCTTGTGAAGTGATGATGATTAGCACCACTATGATTTTAGTGAAGGTATCTGCAGTTTGACTAGCAACAGGAACATATTGAACTTATTAGATAAGACTAGTAATGTATTGTGTAATGACATGGTCATCGAACTCCATATTTTTGTTCAGCCATGTAATAATAGGTTAGTGATAATGTTAGTTGTGCATACATTATTGCATGATCATATGATAAGAGGATGAGGTATATGTTGCGAATCTGATTTCAGGGAATAGAATTTTGATGATAGCAAACACTTATGTTTCTTTACAATTGTCTTGCCTACTAACATTTCAGGTCCACAATATCAAACTGCAATTTGAATCATCTCAAGATTAGGTAAACTAAGTCTGAGTCAGTTTGTAATCTTTTTCTTTTCTTGAGTCAATTATAAACAATGTGGTTCATGATGCTAAGTAACCTTACACACACACACTTGGGAGAAATTTTCTAACTATTTTAGAGTTTTCTATTTTGCTCACATCGTCCAAAATGATCCAAAAAATTAGCCTGGACGATCAGTTAAAAACAGAAAGCCTAATTAGGGCATCCTAGTTAAGGCAGCCATCATTAAGCGCATCGTCCTGGACGATATTCGTACCGACTGGGACGATAAGCTCAAATCAGAAAGAATCAGCCGCCATATATATTTAGATAGCTTTATTTTTGGGCATCGTCTTGGACGATGCAATGCAATTATGCATATATTAATCTGATAATTAAGAAAAGCAATTAAGGTTTAATTGCTCGATCCTATCATCCTAGACGATCGCAGAATCGTCCAGGACGATCAGTTCAAAAACCTTAGTTGTTCCTGGACGATCAAACATCGACCAGCTTATATTTATGGCGATATTCAATGATTTGTACTAATCATACAGGACGATATACTATCAGCCTAGACGATATGAACAAAAATCTTCTGATCATCCCAAATCGTCCTAACTGATTGAGCTAAATTTATACTGATCGTACAGGACAATATTTATATCGTCCTGGACAATAAAGTCAGTTTGTTGAAATTAAGAGCTATTATGAAGCTCTTGTATTTAAGACCTTTCATTCAACCTAAGAGATCATATTTTGCTGATGTTCTGACCTGAGAGAGCCAAGAGGAGAGGAGAGCAAGGGAGAGAGAGAGAGAGAGAGAGAGAGAGATCTTGTGAGGGGTTTCACAAAGGTTTCTCTAAGCAAAGATCAGTCGTCGTCTTCTCCGGTCATCGTCCCTAGTTCCTTGGGAGTTCTAGAGAGGTCTACTTCAATATTTGATCGAGGTTCTCTGTCTACTTCAGGAGGAAGCAAAATGAGTTGGGTTCTCTACCTGCTTCTAGAGGAAGCAAAAGGAGTTGGTTCTCTACCTACATCTAGAGGAAGCAAAAGGAGTTTGGTTCTTTGCCTCATCGGGGTCGGTGAAAAGGAGGTTTGTAAAGGCTTCCTCGCCTTGCTGTAGGGGCAAAAGGAGATATACTGTGTTTAGTGCAATACTCGGAGGACGCCTCCGATGAGTGGACATAGATCGAGTTGACCGAACCACTATAAATTTTTGTGTTCTTTATTACTGCTTCCGCATTTAATTTTCATACTTTGATTTCTATGGTGAATCTTGATTTTGGTTTAAGATTGTGCTTTTTCTTAAAGATTTTTAATAAATACCAATTCACCCCCCCCCCCCCCCTCTTGGTTAGCCTTGGGACTAGTTCATTAAGGCTTAACATCCTTGTCAAACTTTCAGTATAATGTTACAAAGTTCATTTGAAAGATGAAGAAGATGAGAAAAATCTGAAGTAATAATCATAGGTGCCCAATACTTTAACGATCAACACAAAAAAGTTGAAACTTTTCCTTTTTATAGACTCGTCATTGATGTATAAACCCTCATATCTTCATTAGTTGGTGTACTTCCCCACTATGTACCTACCATCAAAATATAGTTATTGTCAATTTTCCTAAAAATTTAGAAAAAATGTCTGTTATCTAAAAAAATGTTATATCTAGTAATTGGTCAATGGTTATTTAAGCACTACCCTGATCAACATGAAAATAGTAAGCCCATAGTTTAAAGTATGTCTTACATAATGAGCAATTCTTTAGCGACAGTATGGGTGTCCAACTAAAATTAATAAATTTGATTCTCATAATATTTTATGTTTTTCCATATGAGAGTACAATATTAAAAAGATCTGATAACTACATA
Source organism: Dendrobium huoshanense (assembly GCA_016618105.1). Classification (NCBI taxonomy): domain Eukaryota; kingdom Viridiplantae; phylum Streptophyta; class Magnoliopsida; order Asparagales; family Orchidaceae; genus Dendrobium; species Dendrobium huoshanense. Next base: position 42,093,536 of record CM028356.1, read on the forward strand.
ATATAATATGGTTGTTCTACTAGAACAACTTAGACCTAACATAAGATGGCATGAGGATAAGTTAGATATCATTAAGATTGAGGTGGTGTAAGAGATTGGGAAGATATTTTGAATAAAAAAAATATAAAGCTTATAAAAAGTTCTAGTAACTTAATATCTAAAAAGAAAGTATGAGATATAAGATTTTTCTTAAAATAATGATGTAACAGCCCAAACTTTTTACAACCAAGATATTATCTGCTTTGGCATAATAACCTCAAGATTTTATCACATTGGTGTAACTTCCCAGATGAACACTCATTCTAAGAGTGCTCCTATACGAGCAAGCTTGACCTTGGAGTTTGTAATGAAATTCTAATCATTATATGATACCTTGATGTTTGAGAGTTTGACTTTATTTTCTTCAAGGGCTTCATAATCTCTCCCACCAAGATAATTGATATCCTTATCAGCTTCTTTATCTTAGAATCATGCATCCACCATGTAAATATGATTCTAAGGGTATAGCTTCCATCTTCCAATGGGTGTGTTGCTCTAATATCATTTATAACAGTCCAAACTCTCAACCATCAAGATATAGTCCACTTCAACCTAATGGCCTCACCATTTTGTCCCCTTAGTGTAACTTCCAAGATGTTATCTCATCCTAAGAGTGCTCCTATACAAGCACATTTAACTTTGTTATTTCTAATAAAATTTCAATCATTACACTAAAATATGTCTCAATGTTTAAGATTTTAGTTTTATTTTCTTAAGGTTTCACAAATGTGACCTAATAGTGAAAGTAAGATTGATGATAGCACATTGAGAATTATTGGTTATAATAATAGCATTAGTGTCTACAAGGTGGCATATAATAATATACTTGGTTGAGAAAAAGGGTATATCAATCTCAGATGTTCTCAAACCTTAATTCAATAAAAAGTAAAAATAGACATTTTATTTTATTAATCAAAATATGAAGTACATGATTAAGGGAGGGTTACAAATATTTTAGTTTGAGAGAATATATTTAAGAGCATGATCATAGAGCATTTTGGTTTGATTTGGTAGAAGATAATATTATGGTAGGTTTTAGATGTAGATCTTATGTAAAAACTACTAGTTATATTGGCCAAGAAATGAACAAGCTAAAAAGAAAATTGTCAACTATGAAATAAGCTGGTAAGGTGAGGTAGAGATGAACTTGGATGTTGACACAATTATAAGGAAGGGATGATTTAGAAAGGAAGCAAGGAGGTTGTGGGTAGGCTACTTATAGGTTTAGAACTCATATGTAAGAGATGGATTAACATGTAGATTTTATAGCATGTACTTCATAAGCATAATATTAGCATGGAAAATAATAAATAGATGATGATGAATTATAAGGTAATGTCTATACTCTTTGCCTTCATTGAAAGTTGTCAAATAGATTGTAATAGAAGATTAATTGTTACCATTAAATATACTATATAGACCCATAAGATAAATGCACAAAGATTATTAATTTTGTTATAGATTTAACTTGAATAGCTAAAAAAATGATAAAATAAGATTTCCTTAAATTATAGGATTAATATCTCCCATAAAACAAGCTCATTAGTTAATTAATGTAACACATCAAGGTGTTTATAAACTACATCCTAACACCTGCCTAATATAATATTTTGTATCCAATAATTATTATATGTTTAAATGTCTAAAGTTAGTTGAGAAGATGGTAAAAAACTAGTTAAAGCTTGTTGCAATGAGGTTGAAAGTTAATTGGAAAGGTGGGTGCAAAAAATGTTAAATGAATTCCTCATCCAAGCTTCATGTGGCCAGCCTCAAGTTCAAATCCAAGGTGATTATGTAATTTAAAAGCTTCATTTTAAAGCATTCTACACAAACTTAGTTTCTTTCTATATTTTTCAAGGAAGGTCGCAATAGAAAAATTCATACAAAGATGGCTAACCCCTCATATCTCTCTCTTGATTTTTAATTCAAGTTTGCTTATTTTGAGAATGAAATATTATGTACATTATAAAAAGGCCTTTATTAAAAGAATTAAAATACCTTTAGAAGTATCTTTGAAGCACTCGATTTGTGTTTGGTGGTTGAATTGTACTAAGTTCATTGTATGAAATTTTTATCTACTTATATCTCTAACCCTAATACCATTGATATCCCACCTCCTTCCACAACATACAAAAATCCCTAATAACTATCAAAGTTCACAACCTTTCTAAATAATTATAAGCCCTAGTCATATAACTCATCTACAACCTAAGGATGGAATTGATTTTTAATCAAATTAAGAGTTTGATAATGAATTTTGATTTTTTTAAATTTATCATAAATAATTTAAAAATATGCATGAAATTCATAATATAAAAGAACTAAATATTAAATTTTAATTTATAGTTTTAAGATGAAGAAGCTAGTAATATATTTAAATTTCAAATATTTATGGAATTTTACCCATTTTATGAAAATTTTATCGATTATAATTCATTGTATTATGTGAATTTATGTAATATTTTAATAAAATAGATTTTAAAAATTTACCAAATCATTTATGAAACAAAAAATATCATTTATAATTATCCTAAGTTTTAAGGTTGTCCTAAGTTTTAAGGTTTTAAATATTTTAAGACCTTACAATATTAAGAAAATAACAAATATATTTAATATTATTCTAAAAATTTATTTAGTATTTTTGGAAAATATATGTGTATAAATTTAAGAAAATTATTATTTTTATTTAAATTTTATGTATTATTTAGGTAAATTGTATTCATTAAATCTATTAAATCAATTTAAATGTATTATTATATCAACTAGTTGATTAAGATTCCACTTGGCACGATTAGGAGCATTGAGTAGTCCCATCTCAAAAGATTGGACCCAACAAATAGGTGTATGCACAACATCAATCAATTGGTGCTAAGGTGGCCATGAGCCAGAGCACAAAACATGATTACATATATTTAGTTATTGTTGATCTCTGATCAAATAGTTTAATACAACTATATTAATAGATTTTTATGCATAGAGGGTTAATGAATATTGATATTTAATCGTATGATATCAATAAAAAAATCTAGTTCAACTTGCCCTAAATTAGATGTCACGAGATTGTTCCCTGCTTAACTTTTATAGAGGATTTTTATAAGGACCATAATAGTAATGATTAGAGAGTTTTCTATGATTTGAAATATATTTGATAAGTTGACAGAATATTTTTTGTATGTATTTTCTACATTACATTTAGTCCCAAGGGTCACGTGTGTTAAAATCTACATGTGGATGAAAAAAATCCCTTGGGAGGGTTGCAATGTTATCTTATGGGTGCTACAACATTATCTTCTCTATTTCTAGTAAAAATAAGATTTTTTTGGGAGAGCTGTGGTACTGGGGTGAGCACTACGACACTGAGGTGAGCAATGTGGCCATGTGTTCTCTATATTCTTATTTTTGTGGGTATGCTGGGAGCCCTGTAGTAATAGCCTCTAAGTGTTGAGGCATTACGTGGTTGAGTTTATTGCGCTGATCAATTATACACCTTAACTATTAATATTGCTGAGGAGAAATATTACATATTTTTAAGAGGATTAAAGGATGAGTTGAGGCATCCATTTGTAACACTGAGGATATAAGAATTCTTAAAGTTAGTTGAGTGAGATTAGCTTGTAGAAAATGATTTGGTTATTTCCAGTTCAAATAGGACATGAGCAGGAAGAGAATAGGTGAAGAAGTGACTAGAAGAAAAAAATAGTGAAAATAAAATATGTTTACTAATATCTAGAGAGAATATATAGTACAGATAGGCAATGTATAGGAGTGTCCCAAATGTAATTGGAGACATGCATGATAGTGTTATTTGATTATAGGTTAATGTCTCATGTGTGGTCATTTGCAGCCATATGATGATAGATTGCCTATAAAGGGGATACAAAGAAAGATCTGGGTACAGGACAGATAAGTTCAGGCAAGCATATGGATAGAAAATACCAAATCCAACATGTCTAATCAAGGTTATGTGAGTGTTATAGATGGAAGAAATTAAAGTGAGAGATAGATGTAGCCCATATAGTCAATGACTACTGCACCTCCAGTACTACCAACAGTGTACAACTTAAGTCAGCAGGAGGTGAGAGATGCACCTGAGAGATCCACCGGTATAGGTTCTCTTTTAAATATTATTATATTTGTTGAAATATACTAGAATTGATTGAATATGCTAGGATTTATATGCAAATGAATGATTGTGTGACATGATTTATTTATGATTGATGATTGAGGTGACCAATGATTAGCAGTGTTAAGAATTTATCGATTATAGAATTAATATCATACATTTTTTTTTGAATTAAATGGATTTATTCAGAGAATGAATTTGGTTTTGCTTTATATTATCTTTATTTTGGCATTAATTTAGTTCTTATTGATCATGAAAATATCGAGGGTGATATTCAAAAGTGGATAGATTGTAATAACCTAAAAATTATAAAATAAAAATTTAGAAAATTTGAAAATTCTAAACTTGAGTGCTGTGGTGTTATGCTTGCATATGCAACGACACTGGGAGGAGCCAGTAAAGCATCACCATGGCATTGAGCTCTTTGAAACTTTTGAAAATAATTTAGCACAGCAACGCTAAGGTGACATTATGGTACATGACTATTTTACATGCAAAGATGTCGTGCTAGGTCATGGGAGTGTCGTGATGCTAAGCACTGAAAATATTTTTTAATATAATATCTCCACTCAACCTCCTCTGCCCCTCATTTCACTTTGCTTATTGAGTAAGGTAGAATAAGGAGATGAGAAGGAAGAGGGGAGAAAGAGGAGTGAGAAAAAAGATAAAATTATTTCAGATCATTTTTTCTTGTCACTTCAGCTATGAAAAGTCTTTTGATCGTGATAGATAACTCATACCCAACTTTTATTTTTAAGGATTTTAATTCCTCAAATTTTGTCTTTTTGAAAAGTAATTAAAATGCATTATCACTTATTTTAATTATTTTCACCATATAACTTTTGATATATGATAGATACCATCCTTTTGAATACTTTGACTAGTTAACATTAAATTTTCACCATATAATTTTGATTATATGCTATTTTAATTGAAATAGATAATATAATATTAATTATAAAATGATTAGGAAGCAATGTACTACATTTAGACATAAAATAAATGATATGCACGTGCATTTTACTATTCATATAAATCAACATACATTTTTGACTTAATATAAGCATCTAGATTGTATATTGATTACTGCATTGAGTGTATATGATAATTTTTATTATTCTTCATATGATGTGTATGTGTGAAAAAGGGCAAGAAAGACTAGTTAAAAATGGTTAACTGATTCAAGTTGGTTGAAGACATGTTATTCTATATAGAAGAGTGAGTTCATAGACTTTTCTTAATGATATAAAAAGGGAGGCATAAGAAGATTGATTGATATAATATTATACACGACATGTAGAGGTGACAACTTCTTATATGAAAGCTATATGAGTGACTTGTGATATTTGATTAAGACTGATTCATGTAGGATTGACCTACATGGTTGAATATAAGAAAAACATCACATGTAGTCAAGTGTCCCATCTTACTTATTTTTCTTATATTGATACATTTCTTGCATAAATATATCATAGGAGTATATATGATATAATCAGTCTACCTTTTTACTCATGATACCAAAAGAATAAAACAAAATACAAAAACGAAAGGAAAACTTGAATTCCAATATGCCTCACTCTACGGGATCCAATCCCCTTCCTGAAAAATATGTAAAACCATGGAATAAGCTAGCAACTTAGTATGTTATTAAAACCCACCACTAAATTCAATACAAGAAGCATGTCAATCATTCAATCAATATCATTATGAATATATAACTGTAAAAGCATGTTGTAGTCATTGTAAACATATCAGGTCATATGATCAATAACAATATGTATAATTATATATATCATAAGCAGTGATAAATACAAAATAAAAGTTCAATAGGTTTTATCATTTCTATTCCCATTAGTTACATAATAGTTTAGTTCATATATTCGCTTAGAAAATCTATACACCTATTATTATCATATGTATGTCGTACAATATCTATGTTATGTATGCATATCATGTATCATGCCCAATACAGTCTACCCATTGTTAGTGTAACATATCATGTATCATTTAATTCATGGCATGTGATTCGTACATATATACTGTGAAACCCCTAAATTTTCTTATAAGGATTTTTTTTATCTAGAATAGTCAATATTTATTTTTTGAGTCATAATAAGTTCAAATCATAAATCGTCTTTTTCAGAACAATTATAATATTGTGTTTTAGCTTCCCTGATTTTTTCATAATTTTTTGACACTACTAATTTTTCTGAAGAAATCGGCATCTGTCAGTACAAGTGGGATTTTAGGGACCGTCAGGTCTCCGTTTTGCAAATCAATTTCACGAGAGTATTTTAAATATTATTAGCTAATTTATTTATATAATTTAGTAATTTTGAGATTTAAAGTTATGAAAGAATTTGAATAAAATTAATATTTTAATATAATATCCTAATTCACTCATTTATTATAAAGCATCATAATTTCATTTCCTTAATAGAGAAGGAAAAATCCAGTTTGGAAAAAAAAAAAGAGAAAAAGAGGCCATTTTTGTCCTATCGGCTCAGTTGGAAAATTTGTTTGTCTCGAGGTAAGACACATTATGCCCATCTTAATTTTAAAAAATGTGTAAATTTTAGCAAATGTTTCGATTAAAATTTTGTATCTGTAAGCGAAAAAAATATATAACTTTGCACATGTAAAACTTTTATCATGTAACTTTTTATATGTTATAGAGATTATGATTATACATATTTTGAATATTTTATAGAAATTTTTCATTGAAGTTTTGAAAATTATAGTATTTTTATTGAATAAAAAATATTTAAATGTTAAAAAATAGGGATGTAGTACAATAAAAGTCTTAAAATATTATTTTACACATTCTCTAATAATTTGATAATTTTTTGAAAATATGTATTTTTGCGTAGTTGAATTTTATGTTGTCTATTGTTATAAAACACTATAAAATTTTGATACATATTCAATTATTATTTAATTATTATAATGTAATTATATATGTGCATATATGAGTAAATAATATCTGTTGGGAACCATAAAGAGCCAGAATCCTCTGATATTCTATCTGTGTCAGGGAATTATTGTGAGTTATAAGGGAGCATAATCATTTGAGATTCTATCTGAGATAATGATATGTGATATGTTCTGGTGTTCTAAGCACAAATAAAAAGAGAGTCATAAAAGGTTAGAATCCTTTGAGGTTCTATTTGGGTTTGAAAAATTTGATATGATCGAATTACTCTATGATATGAATTTTAATTAATTTATTTAGTCTATACTATTATTTAAATAAAAAATAACTATTATACATTTATTACATTTCTCAGTTTAGTGATTTATTTAATTTGCATTTAACTTCTTTTAAATATTCAACAAAACATTTGATAAAAGAATATTTAAAAATTTAGATTGATTTGTATAGCTTACTAAGCTGTTATAGCTCACTGTGATTTTACTTTTGATTTTTAGGATCTAGGAAGGGGAAGAAGATTGTGGACTAGCAATTCAGGATCATATATAAGGTCATAGATATTTTGTTATTTTAAATTTTGTACAATCATGACTAGTTAAATTTTCAGTTATATAGCTTTTGTCTGTAATCTTATACTATAGTATATATATTTATTTTGATAAATAAAAGAAATTTAGTTGATGAGTTTATTTTCAGTATTTTGATGTTTTAGTAGCTCTATTGTCTATAGTTTATTTCAATGAATTTTTTACATAAAAAAATTTGAAATAATTGTAAAACTAGATCTTTGAATTTGCTTGACACAACTCAACACGATATGGACCTGCCCTGGTCAGGTTGGGTTATGACATATAGTGTATACCTTTATATCAGTCTTATTAGTTATATCATTTACTTGTATCAGACATGTCTTATATCATATATATATATATATATATATATATATATATATATATATATATATATATATATATATATATATATATATATATATATATATATATATATATATATATATATATATATATATATATATATATATATATATATATATATATATATATATATCATATCATATCATATGTATTAATGAAACTCCTTATTATTGTATATAAAGTTTGAGGAATAAGTATAGTTTTACAATTGTATATATATTATCAGGGGCGGAACCAGCCTTTCATCTTAGGGGGGGGGGGGCAAAATTTTCTTATTAATAGACAAATATTAAAAAAAACAAAATGAGAATATAATTCAAAATGAAGTCTTCCATTACAATATGATAGATAAATTAAAAAACCATTACAATTTTATTAATATATTTTGCATCTTTTGATAATATTGGATTACATCTTCATTGGGAATCAAATCAAACACATCTTTTTCAATGTAAGGCACAAGACAATCGTTCAACCAATCATCACTCATTCTACTACGTAATCGATGTTTGATAATTTTCATGACTGAAAATGCTCTCTCCACTGTAACAGTAGCAACTAGTAAAGTTAATGTTAATGTAATAAGTCTGTAAACTCTAACAAATCAAGCGAAGTTTCGAGACAAACGAGCGGCGATTCGAAAGTCACTAGACTCACGAAGGCAGATCCTGTCGAGTGTCGATGGAGAGGGAGACTGGGAGAGAGCGGCTTTCGGAAGACTGCAGGCGTCGGGCGAAATAGTGTGAGAAACATAAGAGAAAGCTGGGCTTAGGGAAATTTTTAGTATACTATAATGAAATATTACTAAACAGCCCTTATTATAATATGTTTTTTACATTTTTTGAGGGGGGGAGGGGGGGGGGGGGGTGGGGGGCAATTGCCCCCCTGGCCATATGCTGATTCCGCCCCTGTTTAGGGTTTAGGGTTTAGGGGGGGGGGGGGGGGGGGGGGGGTGGGGGGGCAATTGCCCCCCTGGCCATATGCTGATTCCGCCCCTGTATATGATTATTAATAGCTTTTGCTAGACTGAATTATATTGATAGATTATTACTAGCTATGGTAGTTCAATTAGAAATTAATATATATAATTCTTTCAAATTTGATCGCAAGGCATAACATTAGGGGAGTTCTTATTTTAGGGTTAGTTAAATGCAAATCATAATTTCAAGCAACATAATTGATATTCACTTTTATATGCAAAATGCATCTCTCACATTACAAATATATATAAAATAAATTAAATAGTAAGCAAGATATTTAAGACATGAAATTAATTTATCGTATGATTTTTAAGCTTCAATGGTTTCATTTAAAATCAATATGAAACTCATTAATACCTTCAATTTCAGAAGATTTTGAAAGTTGAGCACAAATTGAAGAGCTTCAATTGAGTTCAGATAAAACTCAATAATTTCATAGTTAATTTTCTAAAATTCTTTATTAATCATTTAAATTTAATCATTTAAATTTAATCAGAATTTGCTTCACATCTTAAATATATATGTTATAATATTTAAATATAAAAAATAATTTAAATCACAATCCTAACTAAATAACATAACCAAATAAACTCTGAAAATTTATTCATTTTTTAATCAAATTAAAATCTTAAAAAAAAAAAAAAACTTGTTCATGTGATGGCAATTGGATGAAGAGCATCAACTGAAGCCAACTGAAAGGACAACTACTACTGCTATTTTCATTCACATTATCTCATATATTTGTAAACTTTTTGGAATTTAGTGGTAAATAAAATATTTATATATGAATACTTTCAGGCCTATAAATAAAAAATATTAATTGCATGTAAATAGGAGATTTAAGAATCTTGTGAGGTTGATAAGGGTTTATTTGAAAACATCCTCCGACGTGGAACAATTCTGAGAAAATTTTCTTGCGGCTAGGCTAACCAGGCAGGGGCCTTTTGGTCTTTTCAACTTAGCGGCATGGGCAACAATTTATTTTAAATTAAAAGATAATATAATTAAACTACTAGATAAATAATTTAATTATATTATTTTTATAAAATTAAGAATATATATACTAAAATTAATTTTATCCCAATATACTACATATAAAAATATTTAGATAAAATATTTTCAAACATTTCAATTGAATTTTTATATATTTATTGTACTAATATATCATTTTAATTTTAAAACAGTGAAAAAAATGATCGCTAAATTATTTTAAGATTGATTCTACATTAAAAAATGTTTATTTTCAAAAAAATAATATTATCATTAAAAAAGAAAATGGCATAAACGTAATTTGATTTAGCTTACGAGGGTAATATAGAAGTTCGCGTCCTCTCTGCGGAAGCATCTAAGAAGAATAAGCGCATCTCAGTCTCTCATTCACTTAATCTTACCTTTCAAACAATGCATTACTGTAACCCAAACACATTAACTAGAGGGAATTTCCCACAATAGTGGTTCTTATTCCTACCTTCGGTGATGTGAAGCATAACACGGGACTGGTAAGTGGTAACGGAGCAAAAATCGGATTTTGATGATCAAATGCTGCATAAGCCAAAACAGAGAACAGTAAAAGATTTCCTATCATTGACGTGCACGAAGTCCTGTTGAGGTTTGAGGAAATTTATGGTAGCGTTAGGTGGCAATTTCAAATGCGATACGTAATGGATGATGTCAGCCGTCCAATAGAGAAGTTAAATGGTCAATTATGAGAGGATTAGGACCATAATTAATTAGATTTTCAAGAAATAAATAAATAGGAATTTCGAATTTGCAAAAAAACAAAAAAAACTAGAAATTAGATAAATGTACGAGTCAAGCTGAGTGCTATATTGAATATGCAAATTTTTTTATACGTTTACATTAATAATTTATATAAATATTTTTTATTATTAGATATGAATGAATTTATGAATTTTAATTAAATTTGAGATGATTTACTAAATATTATTTGGTGAAATTAAAATAATTATAAAAATTAGTTATATATTTAGCTATTTCTTCGATATATAGTATTTATACCTAAAATAATATTTTTAATTTTTTAAAATATAAAACAAAATGTTTAATAAAAAAACATATAATAAATTATTATTAAATGAGCACTTTATCAAAATACTTTTTTTATTATTATTTATTTATTTATTTATTTGACTTTATCAAACTACTTGTTAAACATTCAATAAGCATATTTTAAAATAGAAATAAATTAGTTGGTTAAATTCCAAAATCTCTCATTATTAAAAATTTATATACAATGACCTGGGTGGGTGCTTTCATCCCTACATCCAAATCTTGCAACACGAAAACACCTACTTAGATAGCCTTCAACTCTTCCTACTGTGACCAACCGACATCTGATTTCATTCCTTATGAAACATCACTTCACTCGTGTTCTTCTCTAGGTGATCCCAGACTCAACACAAAGTCATCGATTACCCACTAGTAGTTATCCTTTAGTCATCAAGCATATGTTGCTCGGTACTCGCTCTCAGAGTCACACGCTCTTACTCGGCACTACAAGCTCGTCTGGTGTATATTTGACACTATTAAGCTCACCTAGAGACAGATCATTAAAACACTTTAGCCCCTTTTGCTCTCCTCCAACCAACTAGGAGGTGACATATGCCTATGATAACCTGTGCAGCATTGCAATTTCCTCTTTATTTTTTTCTTTCTTTTCATTCTCACACAAGTTCCAAGTCAAAGGTGCAAGTCTCTTTCCTTCAATCTAATCAAGGACTAAAAAATATAATCTTAGGTCATTTCCCATTCAAACGTAATCTGCCTAAAATTCAACTCAATTGTATTCCAACTAACCAATTGCCGCATGCAAATCTAAACAAGACGGTTTGGTGGCGAGGTAAACATTTTAGTTGAGTGGTTAAAATCTGATGCAGCGACAATTGACCTTTTTAATTAAGTTCAGTTAAGGTTAAGAGAATAATTAATTGATTGAATTTACTTTCAACAATAAATTTTGGAATAAATAAAAGCTCTGGTTGGTGTGGGACCTCTCTCAATGATCATTGATTCGCCATCAAATGTTGAAATAAATCCATATCAAGAGCTTCAAGCATAATTACAAATTTTAGACTATTAATTGAATGATCATATGAGACTCGCCATAAGACAAATTCAATGAGCTCAAGATCGCTTATTTTCAACAACATTAAAGCATTTGAATGTTGAACAAACAATCTATGATCAATATAATTAATACAGGTCGGTAGATCATTACTTACTTTAGATTTTTCTGTAATTATGAGACATGTTACTCTAAAAAATCTTTAAATATGACTTCATTTTCTATATGAGGAGAACCCTTGGCCAAAGAATGCAAATGCATGAAGAATAACAGGCTCCACCATCCGACCACCACCGTCGGATCATTACCTAACCATCGTACGATCACCCCTTTTAGAACTTCACCATCCGACCACTACCATTGGACTACCTTTGTATGACCACCACACGACAACATCAATCGAATCATCACCTGATCGCCACTTTCGGAACATCATTAGAGTGTCGACATTTGACTTTCATCTATAGACCATCTAAATCATACCACCACCACTTGACTAGCACTATCAGTCCACCGTAGCCTAACCGCTATCATCAAAATACTATCGCCCAAACCACAATGGTTGAATCATATCCATCGCTGAAATATCAATATCGGACCTGCTGTTAACCAATTTTCCTCATTGAACCACTGTCAACTGACTATTGTTATCATTAGACCGCTCTCCCTCAATCATCCTTATTGGGCTACTGCCGCCAAACCAATACTATCAGACCATTATCACTCAACTACAACTGTCAAACGCCTTTCATTCCATGCAATAAAGCAAGTTAACATGCATAGTTTAATTAATATAATTTATAGGGTATAGATTTTAGACTTGATATTTATATGATAAAATAAAGATGAATATGGATCATACATGAATTATATGCAGTGCTTTCTTTAATCGATGTGCATGTTAATATTTATGTATCATTTTGACTAACAAACATGCTAATGAGCACCAAGATGACACGTTAGCATTGTAGAATCCACCTAGGTGTTTGCAAATGTGATATTGATACTAAGAAAGGAATAAAATAAAGTTATACTAGTGATGCATGGCTACTAATATTGCTGCATTGATTATTTTTATTCATATGCATGATTCCATGCCAATGATTGATTACAAACAAGTTACATGATGGGTATGTTACTAACATGCTGGAAACTAATATTAGATAACACACATCGACATGATTTGTTATGCATGATACATGAATTTCTATACATTTTATATTGTATACATGAACATGACATGTTTTATTAATATGAATTACAAGCATATATATATATATATATATATATATATATATATATATATATATATATATATATATATATATATATATATATATATATATATATATATATATATATATATATGAATTCTATGGTAGGTTCCATGTGACTTACTAGGCTTTTTGCCCATCACATGTGTACTTGCATGTGCATTTATTTTAAGGAAGGATAATAAATCCAAGAACAAGGTGATGGTATATTAATGGGTGACCTTATTGATGATATAATTTTGAATTGTACATACCTTATTATATTTGTAAGTGAATATAGGTATGTATGCATATCCAACCCTTCCTAGTTGTTCAGAGAATATTTTAATGGAATCCAAATATGTGTTATAATTGATGATTAAATTGATGTTTTCTGATGTCACTCTCCAATTCAATGTGGTCGTTATAGTGTAATTAGCCTAGGGCTTGACATAAAGTGGTATCAAAGTGTTGGCTTTATGAGTCCCATGACATAGTCTATTGATTTTGATGATAACAAACATATGCTTGGTGTTCTAATTTGAGTATGAAGTATTTCAAGTGTATTAGTTTGATGGATGGACAAGATGATTGCTTATAAAGGATGCATATTGTATAGCCAATGTTCGATCAAAATTTAAGAATAGAAGAACCTAAGATGGATAATGATGTATAGCTTGAAATTTTTTATATAATAATTCAAGCTATATATATTTTTAGGAGTGTATTAGATGTCCAAATTTATTTGTTCACAATATAATATATCCATTAAAGTGTTTATAAATTATTAAGGATGGTATGCTTAAATAAGAAATAAATAATATTCCTTAATTAATATAATTTGTTAATTTAGATATTTTTAAATGCTTTATATATTGCATAAAAATTATTTTTTAATTTTTTATATTGCATTCATAAACTTTATTGAATATGTATAAACACTTAGTTAGGGTAATTAAATGTAATATGTATCCACTTTGAATTGAAATTAGTATAAATATTTATTAATATAATTGATTTTATCTGAATTAAATCATATTTTTGTATAAATATTTAGTATATTATAAAATAGATCCAAATATGCATAAAATATTATATTACAGTCATTGATTTGTGACTTTATTTTTACTTAATTAGATTTATTAGATTATGTAGATGCAAATTGATAGGTTACATTACCCATTTTGGAGTTAAATTTAATAATTTTTAAGCCTTATTTGATTTTAATATTACAGCTAGCTAGCCATTTTTGCATTCTTTTGGATGTATATGAAGACTTTTTAACTTGTCATGTGATTAGCCATTTGAATCTTATATTTATTTAATATAAATTATTTTTTTATTAAATAGTATATTATTAGTTGATTAAATAATATTAGATTATTAGTTTTCTTTAAAATTGGCTTAACTTATATTTTCCTATAAATACCTCTTATTCTCTTCATGAGAGGTGTCATGCCACGAGATCTTTTTTTGAAAAATTACATCTACCTTTCATTTTAGTCATGTAACTAAAGCTTACCAATTTTTTATGAACAACAAAAAGAATTATGCATGTTATTTATAGCCTTTTATCATAGTATTATTATCCTTTCCTTAAAAAATGTAAAATTATGTAATGAGCACATAGTCCAGTAAATAGCCAAAATATTACAGCTGAAATTAATGCAAGGTAAAAGAGAATAAAAGACTATAAATCATATATATATATACACATCATTGCATTTATACTGGTTATCTATATCAATAATCAATCAATAACAAATTTAATCTCAGTTAGTTATATTTCATTCTTCTATCATAAACTCTAATCAATCAGTTAGTCAGTCGATATTTATCACTCAATCAATTCCATTCAATTATCATCCATTCAGCTCACTTCAATCTGTTAGTTATAGTCACAGTATCAATAATAGTATTTAGTATAAGTATCATTATAAATATCAATAATTCGTATCAATAATAGTAGCAATTTCAATATAAGTACCAGTATCTAACATTAAGAGGAGGGTATATTGAGTTTGTTGGCATCACATGTAATCAATTATATCAATGAATCAGTATTCTATTGGATATTCATATGCGGGTATTTTACTCCTACACTTATGACTCCCAATCAGTTGCCCCTAAAGACTCCCAATTAGTGTACTCCTAATAACTCTCCTTAAATTATGTAAATAGGTCGCCACAACTAATTATAACTCCTAATTAGTCTTTAGCTCATTATGACTCACGTCATTAAATCACATAAATTAGTAGAGTATCACATATGCATATCATATCATATATATGATTAATTAGTATTTCATTTTAGTAGTACTAGTAGTACATTCTAATACATATCACACATATTAGTACATTCCATATTCAATATACTTTTTCCCGATTCATTTACATAAAAATTTATATACAAAGATTTAACCAATAAAATAAAATAAAATCATATCAAATCATTTAAAAAGATTAAATAACATATCAAAAGTTATGATGAAAGCTTCCGTGAAACCCCTATAAGCCAGTCAACTAAACTTGATTTAGATTAATCAAGCAAACCAGTAGGTCAAAAGCTTTATAGGTGTATGATATGATCACTTTTATGCTTTATTGGTAGTAGGCATGATATTATATTTGTTATATATTTGTGTGCAAGATTTCAAGCCAATCCCAAGGAATCATACTTAGTAGCAGTTAAATGAATACTTCACTACTTGATAGGATCTCCTATGTCAATTTTATAGTATCTTAAAAATTAAGCATCTTGTGACTTTGTTGCATATTCTGATGTAGACTATAAGTGTAAATCAAGAATGTGCATTCTAGTCATAGCATTTTATATTCTAATGTTTTGCAGACTTCTTGATTTTGGTCCCACTTATTAGAAGCAGGTGTGAAAGGTTAAGTAATACTATAAGTACTCTTTTGACTTGATTTACCTAATACAAATCTTGGTGGGGGGGGGGGGGGGGGGGGGGGGGGGGGGGGGGGGGGGGGAGAGGGGGGATTTTGGCCCCACATACTATGTGCAGGTGTGAGAGGTAAAAGGAGTTATAAGGAGAAGTGGATATATAAGCATGCATCAGGACATATTCATTCCAATCATAGCATTTTATATGTTAATATTTATATTGTAAGGTTAAGAAATATTTAGAGTCATGTTCTAGTGATCCTTGAACTTCTATATAAATTTTGATGGGAAATAAAAGGGAAAGTTAAATGCGAGTTAATCTCTGAAAATGACTATTATGTGCAGCATATGGAAACATCTATGAAAGTAATTACATGATTATACAAGTAAGTTTTGGCCTTGAGATTTGGTATACATACTAGAATCTGGTATATTCCTATTTTACTTATGCTTTATGTATTTTGAAAGCCTTTATGTTTTTCTTTAATTAATTGCTTATATATAATGATCTTGCCAAGTAGAATAGGTGTAGAGGAAGGGTTTTGGGATTCAAATCCAAAAGGTATGACTTGTAATCTATTATTTAGTTGTTTGATGTATAGAGTTTTATTATCTGAATTATTGTGATTATATTTTTGGTGAAATAAATTGACTACACAATTTTTATATTTTCGGAGATCTAGTAGCTATGGTATTTATTATTTATAGATGAGGTAATTAATTAAAAGTTTAAGTAAACTTAATCCTTCCATTAAATCCTTGGGCGTTATAAACATGCCCTTTTCAGTAAGTTATGAAGCAACAAATAGGTAAGGATTGGTACATCTTATATTAAATTTACTTAAGTACAATCCTGTGATTGCTTAGATTATATCATTTTTATATTAAAGTTATGTTTACCCCCAATCTTAAAATGTTTCAGTCATAACAAATGATCTAGTGAATGGCGAAAAGATTTCCCTACTATAATTGTGCCAAAGACATTAATGTGAATGATCTTATGAGATTTTCATAAGGATTACTCCAAGCCCATAAGTTTCTCCAAAGATGGTGCCAAACTGTTGCGTGCTACAAAATTAATGGTAATAGATAGAAAGAGAGCTTATCTTCTCATTAATGTATGAAGATCTTATACACACATATAATATAAAGTATAGCACAATTTATAGGAGAAATAATATTTTTAATGTGAAGCTAACAAATAGAGAAAAATCATGGGGCCTAGCTTGAAATAATTTCAATATATTATCTTATAGGTTATATAATGTTTTCCTTCATCATTATTAGAGAAGGCATTGGCATAATATAAGGGTCATGAATTGTGAAAGATAGATTCTACTGTGAAAGTTAGATGAGCTTTGAGGTACTAAATTTTCTTCAAGTTATTATTTGTTATATGCTTAATCACTTTCATTTGAGAAGAGGAAACTATAGACCAATAAGTATAATATAAATATTAGGGTTGATGTTGAGAGTTAAAATTAGTATTGAAGATATGAATTGAATTTATTTACAATGACATGTATTGAAGTTATTGGTAAAGACAAGCATGGAGTCAATGAGGGCTAGCATTGGTGTTGATGATGTGCATTTGTCTTATTGGGAATGACATACATTGATGTTATTAGTGATGATAGGTGACAAAAAATGACAGATACTAGCACTTGTGGCAATATTTTGCATCAACTTTATAAGTGATTGTGTGCATTAACATTATTATAAATAATGAGTGGCAAAATTGGCGAGTATTGATGTCTATGTTAATGGAATGTATCAACCATATAGGTAATGTCATGCATTAATGTTGGTGGCAATGGTGGGCGTCAAAATCAATGATCATTAACATATATCTTAGTGGCATGAATCAGCCATATAAAAATGATCTGAGTCAGTTATCTTAGTAATTATGGGTGATAAAGTCAATTGGTACAAGCATTTGTGTTTATAATGTGCCTTATCCTTATAGGTGATGAATTGCATCTATAGTATTTGAAAAATATACTATATGGGGCCCAAGTAATTAACTTAACTTGGTATGAACTTTTGCTTAATCTTAATTCAGCCATGAATTTTAGTTCTATAAAGTTGAATTAATATTAAATAGGAATATAATCAAAGCAAAATGGAGGAAATGAAAAAATGTTCCTTGGAGTTGCTATGGCACTCGGGGTGTTGACGTCGTGACATTGTCCTCTCTTTTTGAAAAGAAAATTACTGGAGCATTTTAGTGCGGGTGGCACCACCACGGTGCTTAGCTCTTGTCTCGCTTGAAGTTCTAAATTAGGAAATTTTTCTATTTTATCTTTTCTAATCATTCACCATAGCTTCTATAAACCATTCAAATAACTCAATATCCAGCAAAAGTAATTAAATATCATACAACAAAAATATTTCACTATATTCATTCGTTAAAATCACATTTATAATTTTCAAAAGATCACTAACAAATTCTAATATATCCATATCTCCTCACTACAAGAGAATAAAAGAAAATATATAATGAAATTAAAAGAAGAACCTGAGGATCTCAATTAGTCTTACTCCATACGGTCCTATCCCCTTCCCTAATATGAGATCAGTGAAACTATATAATAAGCTTTTAAAGTCTAGTATAAGCCCAAAACTCACAAAAGCTTTTTAATACAAGACCTAAAAAATTAATATGCATGTTCATCTTAATCAGCATAATCAATTTTATTCAATGCTCAGTCATCATACAATTCAATATAATCAATAACAAATAGTGAGAATAAACAGACGTGAAATTCATAAATTAGCCAAATAAAAAAATATAAATATATTGATAATCAACAAATCATTACTGTAGCATGAACATACATGTATCAATGGCATCAACATTACCCATCTAATCAATTATATAAAATCAATATATAAAATGCACACACATTTCTCTATCTATGTATCAGTGCTATCAATATTAATAATGCTACAATAATATCAATACTAAGAAGGGTATTAATGTACTGATTACATCAATATATGATCAGGTATATGATTTAGCAAGGTAGAATATCCAACTTTAATGTGATATTTTTATTCTTTCAACTATATGCATTGCATCATGATGTCATCTATATTATCATTATTTTTATCATTATTATTAAGTTGATTTTCAATAAATTATTAAGAGTTATCATCCTCTGCCCATCAACATAATCAGTAATCAATTACATGCTACAATTAGGATAACAACATAAATTATCTTTAAAGGAAAGCCAGTCGACCTACCCTTCTACGTAGAATATTATATTTTAATAACCAACTCTGATTAATTATAGTGTGAACAATCAGCCTATTTTACTTATATACAAATACTATATTTATTTCATATCAATTGTATTTATCTCCCTTCTATACATAAAATGTAATATGAAATGTTGAAATCTATAAATTCAAAAAATATGTATAACAATTGATAGCTTTGTAAAATCATAACTTTCATTTTAAGAGATAAAATTCAATAATATTACGATCAAAATATCCTTAAAATTCAAATATATCATTTTCAAAAAGTTACATAGTAAAAGTGTAGTAATTTAGGAAAAAAATATATTTTTATCGATCTATGGGAGATTAATTTCATCAAATTCAAAATTATTAAAAATTAAAGTGAGATTTGAGTAGCTTACAACAATTATAAGACTTTTTATAATAGATACGAGCATGGGCGGAACCACATTTAATAAACTCTAAAATTTTTTTTTTTAGAGGAGAGTAAAAAAAAAAAAATTATAGGAGAGTAAAAAATTTTTTATGCCCCTCCTAAAAAATTATTTTTGCCCCCCCCCCCTAAATTTTTTTTTGTCCTAACTTGTCCTAAAATATCTATATATTTCTTCACATTTAATTCTAATATTCTCTTTCATGATTTTTATGACAGTTTAATTACATGTTTTTTTAATTTTTCTTGCTTAATTTTTTTTTTTTTAAATTTTTCATAATATATGGATATATAATATTATTTTTGTGCTGTATTTGCCCCCCCTCAAAATTGAAGCTGGTTCCGCCCCTGAATACGAGAGACAAATATAACCAAAATTCACTCTCTCTCTTTCCTCTCTACTCTTACTCTCCCTTTCCATCTCTTCTTTCATGACAAGCCAACAAAAATGGGGGAGGAGGTGGCGACGCTAGAGGCTTTTAGTGTTTATAATTAGATTAAAATATTTATAAAAATGTCGTTAGTGGTCTAGCACCACAATGCTTCAACCATGCATTGCAATGCCACATGTTGAATCATAATTACTACAAAACAAATACTTCAATACCACAGTGATGATTTTTGATGCTATTATGCTCAAAGGCCAGTACTTCAGTGCCACAACGCTCCATTTTAAATAGAAATTAAAAAAAAAAAAATTTATTTTTCATATTCTGGGTTATTCCAGCTATTGTGTTTGAGGATTCTAAGAGCATATGTAATATTATATGGGAGCTTAGTAACGCTTTGGAGGTGAGTGCTGTGGCGGCATGCCAAAAATGATATATATATATTCCCATATTTTTTCTAAGCTCTCATAGATTAGGATAATGACAGAGCTAAATTTTTTTTTCAACAGAGGCTTAAATTTATTTTGATAAACTTCCCCTCAACATTTTCATTCGGGTTTGTACCAGCATAGACTGTTTTAAAGCAAAAAGATGAAAAAAACACTTGTCATAATTAATTTGACCAATTTTACAAATCATTTGTAAATTAGATAAATACAAATTATGATATATTAAAATTTAATAAACAAACTTATTATTCAGACTTTTTGAGATTATGCATTTACTTTCAAATTCTATAATATTCATTTGTTTATAAAATGTATGATAATAATAACAGGACTAATTTGATTTTGAAAGCAATTGGGTATAATGCAAGGTAGGAAATGGAGATGGTCATTTGCAAGACCACGAGGTAAGTTGTAACTTTAGACCAATCCATTTCTTATTTGTGTGTGTGAGAGAGAGACCATGAGGTCAACTTCCCGTAGGCCTGTGATATGTAGCGTGCCGCGTGTGTGTACTCAGGGTGGAGGAGCAAAGAGGTGGCGGAGGCGCAGAGAGGGAGAAACTGAATTAATTAAGGATTATAAAAATACATGCCATATCTGAATTCTACTGCATTGAGGCATTTTCACAAGCACTTGGAATGCATAAGGCTGCTTCATGTTCACCATCCATGGCTGAATTCATGGATTTCATACACCTACTTGTTGATTTCCTAAAATCACAAACATCCACTAAAAAAATTCTCAATGATATAGGCCAGATCATTCAGTGGCATATCCACATCCGCATACGGGACATTTGAGATGGAATCACTAACCTGCTTGTGAAGTTCCAGAGCACGATGGTATATGAAATCATGATTCACCTCCAAGTTGTCATCCCAATTAGCATCACAATCAGATATAGGATCAAAGCCAAAATTTTGCTTTATATATGACCTATCATCACACAAAATGTTGCGTATAGACTTTTGGGCATCCTAATTGGGCTCCAAAGCAGCCATAACATCATTTGAGTTACAGCTAACTACCTCAAAGTCAAAGGCATTTCGATTAGAAGATTCACAAATTAGAGTGTCTGATTCCTACTGGGAATCGCAGCCAGAAGAAAATACATGGCATACCATCGCAGGCACCATTTTTGTTTTGTTTTGTTTTTTTTTTTTTTGAGATGGGGCACGCGCCCATGTTAGCCCCACTAAATTCACTCATGGATTAGGAAAAGGATAGGGAGAGGAGGAGAGAGAAAGTGAAGAGGATTTAGAGGCCAAAGCTGAAGCTTCATCCATAGGCTAATTAGGAAAATTATTATGCTTAGGTATGCTCCCAATACCATATTACTAATTTTAATTCTAATATTTTTGTGAAAAGTTAAAGACGAAAAATACATTTTAATGAAAATAATTAATATTATACAATGTAGCTTTTAATATGTTATATAATATTTTATTTTGAATATTTATTATAAGAATTAAGATAGTTACTAGTTTGTTTTACCTATATTAATTTTTGAATATTCTTCTATCAAGAACTAGTAACTCTGAGATTTATTATATCACAAAATAATGTTTTGAAGCTTAATAGTGAATATTATTTTAAGTGGTGAAAGTTAGAAAATCTTAGTATTATACATATGTATCATCTTCAACATTATGGTACATCTTCATTCGTAGTTATGTTACCATATTGTGTATCTATTCAATCTATAAAGCTCTGCATATGCATTTATGATCATATGATGGTTGTTCTGATGTGGGAGATTGATAAAATGCATTATGAACTCTATTATATGGGCCCGGTTTTTTGTTATATACTGCTTAACTATTTCTAACTTCTAATTCAAACTATATATGCTTTATGTGGGTGTGAAAGGTTTGAGGAAGATATGAGTGAAAGTGGAGTTATAAGGGGATTCAAGATAGTCTCCTTTACTCAATGAAGGTAGACTATGGGAGGCATAAGTAAAAGTAGAGTTATAAGTAGGCATCAGGATATGCATATCATTTTGCATATGATTTCATATTCTGCTCATCAAAATGAATACTCTAACAAATATTATAAGCCCAATTTCAAAGAAATTTTTTGAAAGTAAGTGCATTATGTCATCTCTGTACAAGTGGTAATCTAGAATATCTATGAGAAATATAGATGAAATTATAGCTCTGATATATTCTGAAAACCAATGAAATTATTGAGAAATTCATATTTATGAGAAGTAAGTTATGGTATATTTATGGGAAACTATTATTTACTTTATATCCTTTCAACTAATTAATTAAAATAATGATATTTGTATCAACATATGCATTGTCCTTATAAAAGATATATGCATTATCAATATTGGTGGCATCAGTGAGTGACATAGTTGGTGATGATATTGGGATGTAATGAGGATAATGAGCATTAGTGTGGACCTACAAAGGGTATTTGATATGAGGGGAATAAAATACAAAGGGTATACGACCCCACCATCCTGAGGGATGAGATGATCGCATGCCTTCACGCTCTTCGCAATCGGGCTAATGACAGGGCAGATAAGATCACACATACAATTAACCATTGAGGATAGAAGCTATCGCCAACGCACCCCGATGGATAATAATATGCATGACCTGATCGAAACAATGGGTTCCCCCCCCCCCCCCCCCCTGATTCATCAGCTTGAGTGGGGTTTATTTGATGGTGAAATTTTGTTTCCCACATGCATATGCCCTATGGTTAATTACATCTCAAGCCAGAGCCTGAGAATACTCTTAATTAAGGATCCAATATTATTCTTTCCAGAATGGGATTGTCACATGGGACAGAGACTAGGAACCTACTCAAAGGGAAAGAAAGGGTTCAAGTGAGCTTAGTCAACATGCATGGTTCATACCAATATACGAAGGGACTAAGGCACTGAGAAGAAAATGGAGAAAAGGAAAGCCAATCACTTAAACCCTAAATCTATAGTGGATTTAGTGTTCTACACCCAACACTAACACCAGTGTCCTCACTATTGAATCATGAACTTATATCCTACCTGAAAAGGAAAGACAGCTAACCACCTAAACACATAAAATACATGATGTCCAATCTTTATAAATGATGGGTAGGTAGCTCAATTTTTGGAAGTTAAAGTTGACATCTAGAGAGTTTTCTAATTGATCTTGGAGTTATATAGGGTGAATGTTCCTAGTGTTGAGAGAGTTGCTATTTGCATGTTTTACATTCTTGCAACTTGTAAAGTTTTGATGATTCCAAATATTGTTGTTTTAAAGTTTGTTTTCTCCTAACACTTTTTAGAAGAATTATTTTTGCTCTTGTGTGGACTAACATTTCAGGATAATCGAACTCCAAACTAATGAAGACTTCAAATCAAAATCTAGCTTGAGATAATTTGTAAATTGAAGCTTGTACTTTTCATTGTATCGAGTTTGAGAGGGAGTGATGGTAATTAAGTAACTTAGCACACACACACACACTTGGGGAGATCTTTAAAATTCATACTGATCGTACGGGACGAAACATGTTCGTACGGGACGATCAAGCCAGTTATCCCCTCGGAAGAGCAATGGAACGAACAGAAAGTACGAAAATTTTTCTAAGTCCTGATCATCTAGACGAAATTCTATATTCGGCCCAGGACAAAATGCTCTCTGTAAAAATTTCATCCAGACGAACTTAAAATTTTCGTTTAGATAAAATTCTATATTTGGCCCAGGACAAAATGCTCTCTATAAAAATTTCATCAAAATGAACTTCAATTCTTCCTGGGACGAAATGCTCTCTGTAAAAATTTCATCCAGACGAACTCTTATTCATCCCAGGACGAAAATGTTTTAACATTTCCAATTTTGATAACTTCGTGTAGTTTGTCAAATCGACCCATGGTATAACTGTTCGTATCGGACGAACTTAGTTTGTATGGGACGATAATCGGGTACAAAGTCAATTTGTACCAATATACATTGGGTTCGTATGCAACTGATTTAAGTAAGTTCGTCCAGGACGATCCACGATCGTACGGAATGATCCACTATATACAGACTTGAATATCAGCAATTTTTAGACTGTTTTTTATGTCTTTCCTATATAAAGTCCAATTAGAATTGCCTCTTAATCTTTTTGCCGTATGATCTTCGTGCCAACTGAAGGGAGACTCAAGGAGTGAGTGTGAGAGAGTGTTTAAAGGAAGATTCTTACTACTGGAGCATGAAAGATTCACTTGGTACTCAAATGTAAGAATCTTTACTTGTGATTTTTGATTTCTTCACTCTTTTCTTTCTTCATTCTAGATTTCTTGTAAGAAGATCTGTCAAAGAGATCTGGTTCAATGCCGAAACTTAGAGAGTGTGAACAACCGAAGGGTTCTCTGCCCACACTTGGAGAGTGTGAAAGGACGAAGGATTCTATGCCCACACTTAGAGAGTGTGAAGGGACGAAGGGTTCTCTGCCTACACCGAGAGAGTGTGAAAGGACGGACGGTTCTCTGCCAATACTGAGAAGAGTGTAAAAGGACGACGGTTCTCTACCGCACCGAGTAGTGGTGGAAGAGAATTTTATAAAGGCTTCTCCGCCTTGTTGTGGGTGCAAAAAGAGAGTCACTAGTGGTATTAGTGCAATACTCGGAGGGTGCCTCTGGGGAGTGGATGTAGGTCGTGTTTGACCGAACTACTATAAATCTTGTGTCTTTTTATTTTTTGTTGCCTTTTAATTTTTACTGTATTAACTTGTGGTTGAAAAATCTCGTTATATAAAATTCACTAAAGTTAATTCTCAGTTTTAAATTTTTAAAAGAGGGATTAAATTTTAATTACCAATTCACCCCCCTATTGGTTAGCCGCTGGGACATAAGCTTAGATTTAACAACATAATACATATTGAACAAGTATCAATAAGTTGTATCAGAGTGTTATTTCAAAATCATAAGTTTAGACTACTTTTTGATTAACGTAGATGGCTACATTTGGAAACCAAAATGCACATGAGAGTTACTCTATAACTAGACCTCCATTGTTCGACAATATTTCTTTTGATTTTTGGAAAACATATATGTCTACATTTTTACAGTCACTTGATTAATATATATGGATCTTAGTTCAGAAAGGGTATACAAAACCAACTAGACTAGTTGACGGAGTTAGAGTTGAAATACTATTTGTGGACTAGATAGTAGAAAAACATGATTTAGCACAACTAAACGCCAAATGCTTGAATAATTTCTTTTGTCCACTTAAATCAAAAGATTATATACGGGTTTCTACTTGCAAGAGTGGAAAGGACATATGAGATAGACTTTGTATAATGTATGAGGGGACTAATGAGGTTAAACAATCTAGACTTAATATTTTGTTGCATGATTATGTACTGTTTCACATGAAACCAAATGAATTCATTTCTGATATGTACACAAGATTCACACAAATAGTCACCTCTTTACATGCATTGGGTAGGGAACTTACGAATGCTGAAATGGTTAATAAGATTCTTCATTGTTTGCTTACTGCTTATGATGCTAAAGTTACTGTAATTATAGAGTCTAAAGATCTAAACATTTACTCTATTGACAATCTTCTTGATTCACTAATTGCTTACGAGCATGGAGTTAGCCAAAGAAAGATTAATGCAGGCGAACCACGAAGGGAAAATAACATAGCACAAAAAGTGGAGGAATCTGAGAGTGAACACTCACAACCTGAGGATAAAAATGACATCGCATTAATGACTCGACAATTCAGAAGCTTTCTGAAGAGGAAGCAGAATAGACACCAGTAATGGAATCAAGGTAAATTTAATAGGAATGTCAAGGTTTCAAATGATGTTATTTTCTATGAGTGCAGGAAACCTGGACATATTAAGACAGACTGCCTAAAACTCAAAGCCACTCCTAGCAAGGAGAAAGTATAGAAGAAATCAATTGTGAAGAAGGGTAAGAAGAAACCAAAGAGCTTTCTGGGCGGACTCAGCTTCAGACTCATCAAAGACCGAAAAGAAAGTGGAAGTCACTAATCTATATTTAGGCCAATAATCTTGATCAGTCAGATAAAGAAGATGTATGTGATTTAACTTATGATAAAGTTTTTGAAGTTTCTGAACACATGTATGATGCATATAGGAAAATGAAGAAATGTATATTAGTCTGAGATTAGAATTTGAGGAACTATAAAAGGAACATGAAATCCTTAGGAAAGATCATGTTTTAATTGATGACAACCACATAAAATTACTTGATTAGTTTGATGACTTGATTAAAAATCATGAAAGTTTGAAATCATCCTATGTAGAACTTGAAAAAAAATTATAAATTTTAAGGATGAATATGAGAGCAAAATTTATAGAATCAATTATACAAATCGAATTTTGGAAGATATGAATTCATTTTATAAATTAACGATAAAAGCTCTCGAGGATAATATGATACCCCATAAACTTGAAGATTTCACTAATCCTATTTTGTATCCTAAATTTATGCAATCTTTAAATAGACAAATAAATAGTAGAAGACATAGGAATCCTTTTTCAAAAGTTAAATGTAACAATTATAGATTGATTGGACACATAGCTCACACCTGTACTTTGAAGAAGAAAACTTATTTTGTGTGGAAACCTAAGATGCATAAATCTAGACATATCATACATGCACCTATTTATAAATTGCTAAAAGGAGAACCCAAACTTGTTTGGGTTCTCAGGTCTAACATTTGATAATCTTGCAGGGTTGCCCTCACATAAGATATCGTGAGAGCATATGGTACATGGACAGCGGATGTTCAAAGCATATGACTGAAGATACTACACAATTTATATCGCTGGAAGCTAGGAGTGGAGGCAAAGTTACACTTGGAGATAACACCACAAGGAAGGTGGTTGGGTCAGGTATGATTAAAAATCTTAAAAATTTTTTACATTGAAAATGTTTTATTGGTAGAAGGGTTAAAGCATAATTTGTTAAGTATAATCCAGCTATGTGACAAAGGGTATTATGTAAATTTTTTTCCTTCTAGCTGCATGTTAAGCCTAAATGGAAATGATATTTTGAATGGTATAAGGGTAAATAATATTTATATGCTATATTTGAATTACATTCAAACTCCTATTGCGTTTTGTTTAAAAACTATTTCTGATGAATCATGGCTTTGGCATAAGAGACTTTGTCACTCTAACATGAAACACCTTAGGAGGATTACCCAAAAGAATCTAGTGAGAGGTTTACCAAAACTAGACTTTACTAAGAACAACTTTTGTGATGCATGTCAATTAGGAAAATAGGTGAATTCCTCTTTTCAATTCAATAAGGATCTTAGAACTAGTAAACCATTGGAGATTTTGCATATGGATCTTTTTGGACCAGTTGGAACTGTAAGTCTAGGAGAGAATGTATACGGATTTGTGATTGTGGATGATTACTCTAGATTCACATGTGTTATATTTTTATTTCATAAAAGTGAATCATTTGAGAAATTTAGAAACTTTTTGACTTAGATTCAACGAAAGTTAGGATGTGAAATTATGACTATACAAAATGATCATGAAGGAGAATTTGAGAATGAAAGATTTGAAGATTTTTATAAGGAGAAATGAATTGATCACAACTTTTCTGCACCTAGAACCCCTCAGCAGAATGGGATAGTCGAAAGAAAGAATAGAACATTAATAGAAGTCACTCGAGTCATGTTGGCAGAATACTCACTTCCTAAATATTTTTGGGCTGAGGTGGTTAACACTATATGTTTTGTTCTGAATAGGGTGAATGTGAAATCTAAATTAAATAAAACACCCTATGAGTTGCTAAAAGGAAGAATACCTAATTTGTTATATTTGCATATTTTTTGTTGCAAGGTGTTTATTCATAACAATAAAAAATCTGCCTTAAGAAAATTTGAACCCAAATCAGGTGAAGGAATTTTTGTAGGATACTCAAGTGTTGGAAAATCTTATAGAGTATTCAACAAAAGAATTTTGATAATTGAGGAGACTACACATGTTGTATTTGATGAATCTGAAATTTCGGAAGAGCTAAATGTCGTAGAAGATGAGATTGAGATTAACTCCCAAAAGATTGATAAAATAAATTTGGAAGAAAAATTGGAGATAGAAAATCCTTTGCCTAGAGATTTGAAATTTTCTAAAAACCACCCAAATGAATTAATAATTGGTGAACCTAGTGAGGGTGTAAGGACTAGGCGTGGATTAAACAAAGAAGTCAATCATTCAGCCTTCATTTCAATAATAGAATCCACAAATATTGATCAAGCACTTTCGGATAAGTTTTAGATTTTGGCTATGCAAGAAGAGTTAAATTAATTTGTAAGAAATCAAGTTTGGGAATTAACTACAAGGCCAAAAGATCAAAGTATAGTTGGAACTAAGTGGGTATTCAAAAATAAAATGAATGACTCAGGAGTAGTCATTAGAAATAAGGCTAGATTAGTTGCTAAGGGGGTATAATCAGATTGAAGGGATTGATTTTGAGGAGACTTTTGCCCCTATAGCTAGACTTGAAGCAATTAAGATTTTGTTAGCTTTTGCTTATTTTAGAGGATTTAAACTATACCAAATGGATGTAAAAAGTGCCTTTTTAAATGAGATAATTCAAGAGGATGTTTTTGTAGAATAACCTCCAGGTTTTGAAAATTCTAAATACCCAAATAATATTTTCAAATTTAAAAATATATTATATGGATTGAAACAGGCACCTAGGGCTTGGTTTGAGAGATTGAGCACCTTCCTTCTTGAAAGATCATTTGAAAAAAGAAGTGTTGATACAACTCTATTTTTGAAGAAAGTTGGAAAGGATATACTCATTGTACAAATTTATGTTCATGATATCATCTTTGTATCTTCAAATAAAAATCTTTATGATGATTTTTCTAAAACAATGAGTAGTGAATTTGAAATGAGTTTAATGGGAGATTTTTATTACTTTCTAGGCTTTAGCATTAAGCAAATTGAGGAGGGTACATTTTTTAATCAGTCAAAGTATATTAAGGACATTCTCAAAAAGTATGAAATGGACAATACTAAACCTGTTAGTACACCTACGAGTTCCTCAGTTTAGTTGGATAAGGGCCCTAAGGGAAAATCTGTTGATCAAAAGAAATTTAGAGGGATTATTGGATCTTTGCTATACTTGACAGCTAGCCGGTCTGATTTCATGTTTAGTGTTTGTTTGTGTGCTAGATTTCAATCAGATTGAAAAGAATTATATTTGACAGCAGCAAAAAGGATTTTAAGATATCTGTTAGTAACTCAGAACTTAGAAATTTGATATCCTAAGTTTAGCTCTTCTTTTGAAATAATTGGTTATTTAGATTCTGACTTTGCAGGTTGTAGGGTGGATATAAAGAGCACTTCTAAAACATGTCAATTTTTTTGGAAATTCTTTAGTCTCTTGGTCCAGTAAAAAAAACAAAATTCAGTAGCCCTATCTACTGCTGAAGCTGAATACATTGCATTAGGAAGTTGTGTGGCACAAGTACTTTGGTTGAAATAACAGTTGATTGATTTAGGATTAACTATATGCACTATTCTAATTTATTGTGATAACACTAGTGTTATTTGTATTTCTAAAAATCATATTCAACATTCAAAAACTAAACATATAGACATCATGCATCATTTCATAAGGGATCATGTATCCAAAGGAGAAATTGAACTCACTCATGTTTCTACTGAAAATCAACTTGTAGACATTTTTACAAAATCTTTAGCCTTTGATACTTTCAGTGCATTAAAAATAAGGCTTGGAGTAATTGATTTGAATGCTTAATAAAAATGTTTCTTATGCAATATTGATGTGTGTTTCTTGTTCGTATTTTTTGTGTGTATCCTTGAGTTTGTGATTTTTTTCTGTATTTTGAGTTTGTGCTTTCATTTTTCTATTATGTTTTTATTGAGTTTGTGTTTTAGTTTTGATTGAGTGTATGTTTTAAAAAATTAAGTGACATTCGTCCAGGACGAAAATAGTTTCGTACGGGATGAAGTGTGTAGTATGTCAATTGTTGGATTTGAACCGTTTGCGTGCAGTTTTTTTATTTTTATTTTTCACTTCGTCTGTACGATCATCACGATCGTTCGGACAAAATTTTTAAATGACGGGATGATTGAATGATAGTTAATTGGATAAGATCATTTTTAATATTATATTCGTACATACGAACCTTTGGTTTGTCCGGACGAAGCTTGGCGAATTGATGTGGGGGACGATTTCAACTTCCATTAAAACGATCATAAATTTCTGATCGTCCAGGATGAACACCTGTTCGTCTGTACGATCAGTTGGTCAAAAGTCTGTACGAAAGGTCACTTCGTAAGTTGTGTGATTATGAAAAGCCATTTTATTTTGGACTCATTCATTCGTCAATACAAAAATTTTTCATACAGGACGAGCCGAATTTCGTACGGGACGAACGTAATTTCATATGTACGAACAGTCGTATTTCATTAAATTGATCGGCTTTGAACTCAACAATTACACTCACACATCTCTTTCAAAACCCTTTCTTCCTTTAGATCTTATCCATGGCAAGTTCAAGTAAGCAATGAAAGGTTCTCTCCAAGGGTCCACTCAAAAATTCTTCTGACAATTTTCTGTCCAAAGCCAATGAAAAATCTTTTCCTAGATTTGCCTCCGCTAAGATCACCCTATGTAGAGTTCTTATTCAGGATCAACTGACCTTTCAGGTAATGAACTTGTTTGCTTCAAATCAATTTGGTCTCATTCTCACACTAGTCCATCTCTACAATAAAGAGACCTTTCACTATTTCTTAGCAAACGTCCTTCAACTCCGACCATTCTGTAATCAAGTCCTTTGTTTTTTAGAAGAAAGTTGAAATCACCAAGGCTGACCTAGGAATCTTTTTGAACTTAAGGACTAAGGGAATTAGAACCCATACCATGACCACTATTGCTGATTTTGATTGGAGTGAAATTAATGAAGTGATTAAAAAAAATCTATTTAAGGAGCATATGCCTAAAGTGTCCTCTCTTGTTCGCAATACTCGTATCATCCAACATGTTCTTCGAACTTCCATAATTTCTAAAGCTGCTGATAGAGTCAACATTACTCCTCTTCTTTCAACAGTAACCTTCTTGATTATGACTAAGCAACTTTTAGATGAAGCCCAACTAATCTTTGAATATCTTTATGAACTTTCCGAAATTGGTCATGTCGCCCATAAGAGAAAGAAGAACATTGCCTTAGGACATCTTCTTGCCTACATTTTGGAGAAGAAGTATGATTTGGTTCATCCAGTTGAAGATTTTGAAGAACCTCTCTACTACAACGATGGATCTTTTAGGGAAATCTTCAATAAAGATGAACCAGGTAAAGCACATGTTATTAGTGACTTAGAGGAGGAACATGAACCTACACCTACACCTGCTAGTGAACCAAATTATCAGGATTTAGTTCAGATATTTGATCGCTTAGAGTCTCATTTTGATTAAAGATTTGATCAAATTGAAACTCACTTACAGAAATAGGATGTTCAATACAATCAGGACATGGGGTATATGAGAGAGTAGATGAATGATATTAGTTCAAACGTTCTTATGATAAGTAGTTATTTTAACTTTTTCAGTACTGTACCTCCTCGTCCTCCTCCTCCAGATCAGGGTCCATCAGAGTGATTCATATACTTGGTTATATTTTTCTTCAGTTGATGTGATTGTGATGTAGTAGTTTGTGATGTGTTACATTGTGATGTATTTTGTTTTTAATTATGTGCTTGTTTCATTTGATGTTTTTGTATTTTGAGTTTTATGTGGTATTGATATCATTCCTTAGATTGTAATATCCATTATAATGATATCAATATAAGTTATCTTATCTTGGTTTTAATCTTATTTTAAAATGTGTGTTAGCCTATATGAAAATCCCTAAAATTTTTGATCATACAAGTGCTATAACTTAATTTGCAACTCAAAATTAAATTCATTACAAAATCTAATTTTTCTAAATTTAAGTTTTGTTTATAACTTGATATAATTAAGATTGTCAATTTCATGTCTCTTATTAGACTACATTAATGTTTAATATTATTATTGTAATTATGATGTTTTCTTATTTTGTATTTCACTTTTCAATAAATATTGATGCACTTAGAAAAATTTGAAAATTTTGATTATTGATTTTGGAAAGATAAAGATTACTCTTGAAAAATATACAAATATATATATATATATATATATATATATATATATATATATATATATATATATAAAGAATGCGCAATGGTTCACAATTTGAAAAAGATGCATAAAATCAGCTCATAAGTAAAAAGATGAAAAAAAATTTGCCACAACTATCGAAAAAGATGCGCAAAGTGCCACATGTGGTAGTTATTTCTTTTCACAATCTTTTAATCTCTTAATTCAAATTGATCTTTTGTATATTTATATTTCATATTGAAATTTGAAATATACAAATTTTATATTCATCCTTTTTGCAATGATTTTCTTTATCTTTGTGTATAAATTGATTCATGTTTTTGATATATATTTGTTATTAACAATGTTATATCTCTTCTTAAATTCTATGAATCATTTTTATTTATTTAATGATTTGATTTTATTTGCAATATTTATTTCAATCACTTTCAAGGATTAATTATCAAAGGATTATCATTTGACTGCTTACATTTCTGTCCTTTTTTCTTCTTCTATTTTTGTTGTTGACAAAAAAGGGGAGAAAATATTATTTATATCATATTTATGTGCTTCTTTGTATCATATATGTGTGCTTATTTTGTATCAAAAAGGAAAGGAAAAGATAAAAGATAAAATTGTTGTGAAATGCCTCTTTATTTTCATATGTTCATCAATTCAGGCGGATTTTAGGAGATTCTTAAAATTTGCAATTTTTATAAATAATAATTGTTTTGCCATCATCAAAAAGGGGGAGAATTATTAGAGAGTTGCTATTTGCATATTTTACATTCTTGCAACTTATAAAGTTTTGATGATTCCAAATATTAGTGTTTTAAAGTTTGTTTTCTCCTAATACATTTTAGAAGAATTATTTTTACTCTTGTGTGGACTAACATTTAAGAATAATCAAACTCCAAACTAATGAAGACTTCAAATCAAAATTCAGTATGAGATAATTTAAAAATTGAAGTTTGTATTTTTCATTGTATTGAGTTTGAGAGGGAATGATTGTAATTAAGTAACTTAGCACACATACACTTGGGGAGATCTTTAAAATTCATACTGATCGTACAGGATGAAACATGTTCGTACGGGACGATCAAGTTAGTTATCCCCTCATAAGAGTAATGGAACGAACAGGAAGTATGAAAATTTTTCTAAGTCCTGATCATCTAGACAAAATTCTATATTCTTCTCAGGACGAAATGTTCTCTGTAAAAATTTTATCTAGACAAACTTCAATTCACCTCAGGATGAAATGCTTTTTGAAAATTTTTTGTTCATACAAAATTCTATATTCAGCCCAGGACGAAATGCTCTCTGTAAAAATTTTGTCCAGATGAACTTCAGTTCGTCCTAGGACGAAATGCTCTCTGTAAAAAATTTGTCCAGACAAACTCTTATTCGTCCCAGGATGAAAATGTTTTAACATTTCCAATTTTGATAACTTCCTGCAGTTTGTCAAACCGACCCATGGTATAACTGTTCGTACTGAACAAACTTAGTTTGTACGGGACAATAATCGGGTATGAAGTCAGTTCGTACCAATATATATTGGGTTCATATGAAATATATTTAATTAAGTTCATCCAGGATGATCTACGATCGTACGGAACGATCCACAATGTACAGACATGAATATCAACAGTTTTTGGACGGTTTTTTGTGTCTTTCTTATATAAAGTCCAATTAGAATTGCCTCTTAATCTTTTTGCCTACTGATCTTCGTGCCAACTGAAGGGATACTCAAGAAGTGAGTGTGAGAGAGTGTTTTGAAGGAAGTTTCTTACTACTGGAGCTTGAAAGATTCACTTGGTACTCAAAGATAAGAATCTCTACTTGTGGTTTTTGATTACTTCACTCTTTTCTATATTTCTTCTAGATTTCTTGTAAGAAGATCTGTCAAAGAGATCTGGTTCTTTGCTGACACTTGGAGAGTATGAACAGCTGAAGGGTTCTCTACCCACCCTTAGAGAGTGTGAAAGGACAAAGGGTTCTCTGCCCACACTTGGAGAGTGTGAAAGGATAAAGGGTTCTCTTCCTACACCGAGAGAGTGTGAAAGGACAGACGGTTTTTTGCCAACACTAGGAAGAGTGTAAAAGGACGACGGTTCTCTGCCGCAACGGGTAGTGGTGGAAGAGAGTTTTGTGAAGACTTCTCCGCCTTGCTGTGGGTGAAAAAGGAGAGTCACTAGTGATATTAGTGCAATACTCAGAGGGTGCCTCCGGGGAGTGGATGTAGGTCGTGTTTGACCGAACCATTATAAATCTTGTGTCTTTTAATTTTCCGCTGCCTTTTAATTTTTACTGTATTAACTTGTGGTTGAAAAATCTAGTTATATAAAATTCACTAAAGTTAATTCTCGGTTTTAAATTTTTAAAAGAGGGATTAAATTTTAATTACCAATTCACCCCCCTCTTGATTAGCCGCTAGGATATAAGCTTAGGTTTAACAACCTAATTCATATTGAACAAGTATCAACACCCAGAGCTGATGCAATTAAAATTTTAATTTAATTAGTTTCTAATGCAATGCATGCTAGTTAAGAAGTCATAAATTAAGTATGTAAGAAATTTTAAAAAGGCTTATACAAGTAAAAATGATTGTGCATCCTCATAGGTAGATTACCTAGACTCTTCCCGTATGAGGGGAAGTGTCTTATAGAAAGGGAGAATAGAAATACATTAATATGCATGTGATCCCAGATGATTTTAGCTATTCCTTATGTCATTAGATTTATATATTATTTAATTCCTAAAATATTAAATTTTGGTTATGAGTAAAAAAGTTTTTAGTCCTTAAAAGAGCCTTGCGAGAGTAGGCCACACACATGCAAGAAAAAAATCTAGAAAAACCATGCAATTTCTATTATGCACATAAAATAAACACATCAATATAAATCACTAGAGTAAAGAAAAGTCCATAATTCACGATAAGTGTTGTATAAGTTTAACTCAGACTCTACATAAAAGTAATGATGGCTTGGCCCCTCCGATAATATCTTGGATTCTGATCCTAATGAATGATGTAATTCTTAAAAGCTAGGCATTTTGTCTTCAAGTATTCATCTTCATATACATCGTCTTTCTACGGATCATCTCCTTCGGGCTCTTTAAGGTTCATCCTCCAAAAGGGTACCCAAATGAATAAGGAATTTCCTAGGAAGGCATTTCTTTTTCTCTTCGGGTACTGAGTGGTTAAATGCCTCACTTTTAAAAGACTTTCACAACTTGATTAGATCACGAATTACATCATTTAAAAAAAATATAGACTCTCCTACATGGTTATCCTAAGGAGTTAAATAAAGAAACATCCCAAGCAATTTATATATAGAAATAAAAGACATATTTCCAATCACACTTAGCCATGCTCTTATAATTAAAAGGGGGATTTAGCAATTTCTAAAGCATATGCAAAAAATATTGTTAGTCTTAAAGATTAATGATTTTCCCCCTTTTGTTAATGTTGCATGAGCATGAAACCTATAGAAGATCGTATGTAGCAAAGGAACCCCTAATAACTGGGCGATCTATCACATAAATCACATCATAACCAAAATATAGAAAGCACAATAATAAAATAAACATCATAACACTCACAATATATCAAAGTAAAACACTCAAATCAACTAACACACGTGCCACATACAAGAACACAACAAAGAAAATAGAAAAGGCAAATTATCAGCCCTAATCCTGGAGATAGAAGTGATCTCGTAACAATCATATGTGTGTGTAGTAGCCCTGTGTGGTTTTGGATAGTTCTTATGCTGGGTAGTTAATTTAAGTTACCTTATGTTCAAGTTTGTTAATGGTTTGAAAGAAGAATTTGATTAAAGTTTAAGTATTAATGAATTAGGGTTCACATTTAGTTAATTTAGTTTGTGGATATATTTAATACTTAGGGTGATAATCTTTAAAGTTTAAGTTAAAATAATGGGTTTTAGAAAGACTATGGTCCTCCTATCCGTTAGCTAGGTTAAGGGGGTCCAAAAGGTCACTATTAAAAATAGGCTAGGTTTAGGGATTCTAGCATTTTAATTAAATATTGAGCCTTATAAGGAGTAATTAGACAATAAGTTTGCTATATTTGAAGTTTTTTTAGGCAAAGTTATGAATTTTAGAAGCTTTGGGCCCTAGTTAACGAACTACGGTTGACTAGAGAGTTATCTTTTTTTTTTATTTAGGTTGGTTTCATGAAACTTAATATTTTTAATATATACTAGATTTTAATTAGAGTTGAATGCCTTTTAGTTTGTCCAATTTAGATTTTTTTTGAAATTATTTATGAATTTTCAAAGTTGGGGCAATTAATGAATTATTAAAAATTATTTAATGAAGGGCATTTTAATTTTCTAAGATTAAGTATTAAATTTTGAAGAGTTTGATATATTATGGTAATTTTTGGAGTTAATATGAATTTATTAGAATTTTTTGAAGTTAACGGGGCTTAATTAAAGGGCAAATTAGGGTTTGTTAATTAAGGGGTTTAAAGGCTCCTAAAATTTCTAGAAAATTCTAAAAGGTTTAGGATGTCACTAAGTTCAAATGTTTCAAATTTCATGTCAATCTGGGATCTACTCCAGCTCTTAGAATTTTTTTAAATTTGCTAGACAAGTTCTTAATTATTATCCTTATGGTGTTGCAACGTTAAGTAGGTTTAAAATCAAAGTTAGTAACTAACCCTTGGGATAACATAAAGGGAATACATAAAAACATAAACACATCAAGTCCTTAGATCTAGGAGGGCCTAAACTAAGTGCTCGTACACCGTACACATGCAAAATACAACAAAATAAGTAATTAAGCACCCTTATCGATGCAATTAGAAAATGATGGAGTCAATCACCTATTAATTCTCCCCACATGAATGGTTATAGGCATGTATTTATGTTTAAAATTTCATGAATGGATCTCCCAAAACTAAGTGATTTAATAATATATGTAATTTTAAATTATATTAAAATACATATAAATTAAATATATAAGTATATAACTTTAAAAATAATATAATTAAAAACAATTCAATTCATATGTGCATGAGGGATCCACTGGTCACCCAAGTGAGGCTCAAAATAATTTTAATTTTTTTAAATTTAAAAAAGTTTATTATGCTATTTATTTAAATAATATTTAAATAAAAAAATAATTCAATAATAAATAACTAATCAAGAAAAGTATGTTTTTATATATGAAAATAATTTTAAATTAAAGTACCTAGTTTTTTTTTTAAAATAAGGTATTATACATGTAATTAGGATTTAAAATGAAACAGTTATGAATTTTTAATGTTTAATACAAAAAAGATATTTTTAAAATAATTTGAAAATAATTAGTTTTTAATAAGGGTAATTATTAGGTTAAATTAAACAGTAAAGTTTCTAAAATTTTATGATCATAATTATATAATTATTAGCAAGTATTTTGAATTTAAGTAATTTAAATAATTTATTAATCAAAATAATTTAAAATAGGAAAATATCTCTCAATTATTTAAAATTAAACAATTATAAATAGTTTTTTATTTTTGAAAATAAAAAATGAAATAAATAAATATTTATTATTACTATTTTTAAAGTAATCAATATTTACTAAATATTTAAATGTTAAGTAATTAAAATTAAATAAAATTACCATAAGTAAATTCAATCTTAAATTAATATTTTTTAAGTAATTATTTTTTAATTTAATTATATTAATGTAAAAAAGAAATGATTTTTTATAACATATTTTAATTACATATTATTATTTATTAAGTAAAAATAAGAAAGATATAATAATTAATATAATTTAAAATATATGTAATATTTTAAACTATTTTTATTTTGAAATTAAAATAATTAATTTTATGGAAATTTGATATATTTTATGAATTTTTATGATTTATATTTATTTTTAAAAATTTTAAAAAGAAAAATTGGTTTTAAACTAATTAAAATTAATAAAAAAACTAATCCTAAGTTAGTGGTGATGGAAGGGTTAAGTGGCGACTTCTAATTTTAGGGTCAAACCCCTGCTAATGATTGTTGGTGACGGTAATCATGGGCAATGATTGCGCCACCGCACAATCATTGACGTATGATTAATACGGCCGCATGGGACCCATGTAGTTTCAATTAATCAGCGTAAACATCACTCGTCAACTGTTTGATTTCACGTGGTTTCAAATAGATGACAGAGATCAAGCCGAACCACTACATGAATGGAGGATTCATCCACACAGTTAAACATAACATCAAGATGACACGATTTGGACCGTCGATCTCAAGATCAAGGGTGTGTTAATCCGTAACCCTAAAATGAAAAAGTCTTCATTCTCGAGGATGGCCCAGTTAAATTTGACAAAATTTTAAACATAGATTACAATCACGAACATAAATTATGGGGGATGCTTTTCGCGGTCTGAAACTTTCTTAATGAAAGTTAAATTAATCTAAGTGTGCTAACCTAGGGTTATAATTTTGCATCAATCCAATGAATGGATTCAGTAGATCTTGGGTTCTTTGAGCTAGTTGGCTATCCTCGTACAATTCCCTAGTTGAAGTCTAGCTCTAAAATGAACTAGATCAACGTGTAGGAAGCTTAGAAGATTTGGAACCTCGGGTCACCAGAAACTCACCGTTGGTGGGGGTTGGACCGGTGGTTCTAAGTCGAGAAAGGTGAAGAGAGTAGGGAAGAGATCACAAATGATATATCTCAGCTTGGGGGATCTTGAAAAGAGGAATAATGCAAAAGTCCTAAATAATCCTAAAACATCTATTTAAAGTCGAAGGCCTTAGATTGGTGTCTATGATCGAACTTAGGAATAATTAGGAGGGAAATCTATTTGAATTGGCTGTGTTTCAATCATGAACTCATTTGGAATGATTAAAAAGCATTAAAGGATGGAATTTGACCAATTTAAGCCTAGGTTTGACCAACTAAGGCTTGGGTTTATGAAGTCAAGAGTTGACCTGGTCAACATGGTCAAGTGAGTTCAAGGGATGGGGGGTTTGAGCCAAAGATGGGTCTAAACTAAATTAGAACTTAAATTGACCTAATTTGGCTAATTGGGTCTACCTAGGTTGATCTGGTCAACCAGGTTGACCCAAGGCATAGGTCTGGGTTCAATGGGTCAGGTCAGACCCACTGAACCCAGGGGAGTGTGGAATTGAGCGAAGGAGGTTTTAAATGGATTTGAAATCAAAAGGAAAGGAATTAGTTTAATTTGGGTCAACTTGGGTTGACCTGGTCAACCAAGTTGACCTAGGGTACGGGTATATGCCCAATAGGTTGGGTCTGAACTATTGAGTCCAGGGGAGGTGAGAATTGAGTCTAAAGAGTAGTGGATTTGATTTGAAATCAAATGAAAAGGGTTCATGTCAATTTGGGCCAACTAGGGTTGACCTGGTCAACCAGGTTGACCCAGGGCCTTGGTCTGGGCTCAATAGACTTGGCTTGACCCACTGAACACAAGGGAGGTGGTCTTGGGGCTGTCCTAGTCAATTTGACCAAGTCAACCCTTTGACCCAAGGGTTTGATGAATTCAAGGTCAACAATTAGCATTTCTATCGATGATATGTAATGACCTTATAGAAGATGACATGAGTAAATGTTATTAGTGATAGTTGGTGAATACGTTGGTGAGCACTAGTGTTTATATTAATAGTGTACATAATTCTTATAAGCAATTTTGTGCATTGATGCCATTGGCAATAATAGTTAATAAAGTTGGTTGATGTCAGCATTTGCTTTGACGACATGTATTGGCTTTATAGGTGAC
This sequence comes from Dendrobium huoshanense, assembly GCA_016618105.1. Taxonomy (NCBI): domain Eukaryota; kingdom Viridiplantae; phylum Streptophyta; class Magnoliopsida; order Asparagales; family Orchidaceae; genus Dendrobium; species Dendrobium huoshanense. The sequence continues at coordinate 42,134,200 of CM028356.1, forward strand.
ATCATGTATCAACATTTTTGGAAATAGTGGTTGAAAAAATCGATGGGCATTGATGTTTATGTCAATGAAGTGCATCAACCTTATAAGCGATGATGTGTATCGATATTGGTGATGACATATGACAATATTGGTTGACATAATTTTTTCTTTCTTTTGCTTTCTCAACATTTGTATCAATGGTGTGTATCAGGGTTACAAGCGATGTCATGCATTGATGTTCTTTATAAAGAAGTTATTTAGAGATGGCGGTCAGGTGACGATGGTTAGAAGATCATATTCGAGCAATTCTAGTTAAGTGATTGTGATCAAGCAATGAAAGTTTGGTGATAATTGTTGAATAATGATGGTCAAGAGATGAAAGTATATCCATAATAATCGAACGACAAAAGTCAGGCAATAGCTGTTGAATGATGATGAATAAGGGATAGTGGTATGGAAAAGACAATTGAGTGACATCGAACAAGGGATAGTGGTCGGGCAATGACGGCTACTATCAAACATTGGGTGTAGCTTTAGAATTCGTTAAATCTCCAAGCTATCTCTAATTTCAAGTAAAGGTTTAAACCCTCCTTTATATAGAGAATAGTGGTTCTATTTATAATATTTTAAGGTAGTGTTTTTATTATTTTCTCTCAAAATTGAATAATCTTGGGCTTATTGGATTTCTATCATCTACACTCATTTTGATTTTAAGCAAAAATGATTCAAAGATCATTTGGTCCTGCAATTAATGTCACAAAATTTTCATTCATGCTTCAAATTTTTGATTCGGACTCCTTTTGAGGCAATTAGTTCAACTATAAACTTGTTAGATATCAAAATTCGAATAATTTTGAATTTAATTTCAAAATTTTCTAATTTAAAGATTACCTCTAGATTCTCAATTCATCAAATAATTTTTTGATGATGTATATATGGATGCTATTTACTCATGTTTAACTCATTTAATAAAGTAGTTGAAACTTTCTATTGAAAATTCTATTATTTATTTATTAAATTAATTAAATTGAGCTAATTAATTATGATGTTGAATACAAGTACATTGAGATCATAATTAATTAATTAAATAATTTTTTAATTTCTATGTTATATTCTTAATTGTGGGACATCAAATTAAAGTTCAAACACAAATTTGACATATGTGAATAATCCTTTCAATTGTAATAACATATAGTTGGCGGTTTTGTTGTTTGATGTTGTCTAAGGCTTCATTTGGTATGGCTTTCTTATTGCTTCTTGTTGCATCCTATAATATTCGTGATGGTAGAGAAATATAAAATTTTATGTCTTAGCTTTTATTACAAAATCTGAGTTTATGGATTAGACTTTTGATGATAGCAAACATTTATGATTTCCTACGACTGCTTTGCATACTAACTTTTCAGGTCCCAAGATCGAATGTAACTCAAGTCAGCTCAAGATCGGGTAGATTTAGGTTGAGTCAAGTATGTATTTTTCCTTTCTTGAGTAAATTATAAAAGTGGTTCCTGATGCTAAGTAACCTTACACACACACTTGAGGGGTTTTCTGAGTTTTCCTGTTTTGAGTACATCTACCTGGATGATGTTCATATAACCAGGATGAGTAAACTAAAAATAGAAACCCTAATTAGGGCATCCTGGTTAAGCAGTCGTCATTAAGCAAATTGTCCTGGGCGATCCTTGTATCGGCCAGGACGATAAGCTCAAATCAGAAAGAATTAGCCGCCATGATAAATTTAGGTATTTTTTGTTTTAAATTATTGTCCCAGACGATCTCCATATTGGCCTGGATGATACAGCACAATTATGCCTAAATTAATTTGGCAATTATGGAAAGCAAATAAGGCTGATTAATATGATCACATTGGCCGGCCCGATTGTAGAATCGTCCGGGATGAAATCCTAGATGATTAACATCAGCCAGAATCTATTCAGGGCAATGTTCAAGATGATTGTACTCAGATTTGAATTAATCGGCCAGGACGATATTGTATCAGCCTGGACGATGTAACCAATTTTCTTTTGATCGTCCTGAATTGTCCCAACTGATTGAGCTTATTTTATATTGATCGGCCAGGACGATATTGATATCGGTATGGATGATAAAGTCAGTTCTTGAAATTCTATTTAAAGGACCCGAATTTTCTCATGCAAGAAGACCTTGAGTGCTGCTGTCTTGACCTGAGAGAGCCTTGGGAGAGGGAGAGAGAGAGAGAGAGAGAGAGAGAGAGAGAGAGAGAGAGAGAGAGAGAGAGAGAGAGAGAGAGAGAGAGAGAGAGAGAGAGAGAGAGAGAGAGAGAGAGAGAGGAACTTGTGAGGGGAGTTTATGAGAGGGTTCACAAAGGTAGCTCCAAGCAAGGTTCCAAGTCGTCATCTCCATTCTTCATATTTCATCCTTGGGAGGTTCTTGGGAGGTCTACTTCAGCAAAAGTCTGGGTTCTCTATCCGCTTTAGGAGGAAGCAAAAGGAGTCGGTTCTCTGCCGCACCGGGGTTGGTGAAAAGGAGTATGTTGTTAAGGCTTCTCTGCCTAGCTGTGGGAGCTAAAGGAGAGACACTTAGTTAGTGCAATACTCGGAGGGTTCCTCTGAGGAGTGGACATAGGTCAAGGATTGACCGAACCACTATAAATCCGGTGTGATCTTTCTTTGTTTTGCTTCCGCGTTTATTTTTCTGCACCTTGATTTCTATGGTAATTTGGTTTTAAAGTTTTGTTATGCTTTACCTAAAGATTTTTTTTAAAAATACCAATTCACGCCCCCTCTTAGTTAGCCTCGGGCTAGTTCTTAAGGGCTTAACATCCCTAATGAGCTTTCAGCTTTGTATGAAGATCCAGCACACAAATATATAAAAGAGAGAGTGTAGCGTTTATAGGAGACACCAGAGTTTTTATGTGGAAACCCCTGAAAAGGGGGAAAACCATGGGGTCTAGCCTAATTTAAATGAATCCACTGTTATTTGTAGTCGATTATAAATGAGGCCCTTCCTTGGGGGGAAGGCCTTAGGGGAAATGCCTTGGGTTGATATAGCAAATGTAAATCATATTACATGATGGGAATTGGAAGAATTAGTATTGAAATGCTCATTTAGTCGGTAGAACAATAGTTGGTGGATAACTGAGGTCGAAAAGACCATAGTCTGGTGATGGTCATCGAAAGGATCATTGTCTGGCGAGAGATGTCGGAAGGATAGTGGGAGATAGTGGTCAGAAAGATCATTTTTTGGCGAGGTAGATTGGAAGGACTGTAGTCGATGGGAGATAATGGTTAGAAAAACCATAGTTGTAAGGTGGTGATCCAACATAAAATTGGTCATTATTTAGTAATCTGGAAGAACTTTGACTTTTGTCGATGGTTTGTCAAAAGTTTGGGCCTTAGTCAGTGGTATGACTATGGTTTGGCAGAACTTTGATGTCAGGTGATGGTTCGGTGAAATTATGGCATCAAGCAGTGGTCCGGTGAAACTCCAACATTAGGTGGTGGTCCGACGGAAGTCTGGCATTGAGTGGTGGTCCTGATGGAAGTTTGGCATCAGGCGGTTGTCTGAAGGAAGTCCAACGTCAGGCTGTAGTCCTAATAGAAGTTCAGCATCAGGCGGTGGTCTGGCAAAAGTCCTACGTCAGGTGGTTGTAATGAAGAACTCTGATGTCGGGTGGAGGTCTGGGACAACTCCAGCAACGGATGGTGGTCTGGTAGAGCTCCAGCGTCAGGTGGTGGTCGACAGAACTTCAGCATCAGGGGGTGGTCCGACAAAAGTTTGAGTTGTGGTCAACAAGGAGCAATGAGGTAAGAGTGATTTCTGATCTCTCTCTTGGGAGGGGTCCCATTTCATGAGAAAGAGGGGCTCTATTTATAGATTTTCTAGAGTGGCATGACTTATAATAGATGGAAGATCAGGGGTATGTTGGAGTTGTTTGAATGGATGGCCGATGTTGATTCCCTTGATGATAGACCATTTACTGAATGTTTAATGTCTTATTCATTTTAAAATTCAATGATCTTGGGATCATTAGATTCATCTCATCGAGTTGCTCGATTTGACTATAAACATATGGCATTTGGAAACCAAGTCTAGGGCCCCTCATTGAGTAGGAGTCTCCTCTTCATTTCCTCTTCTTCTCCTCAGGCTGAGGACTTCCCTTGGCCTTATTCAGGTGGTATCCCCTATCCAGGTCTAGAGCCCCTCACTGAGTAGGAGTCTCCTCCTCATTTCAACTTTTCTTTCCTTCTTCTCCTTAGGCTGAGGCCTTCCCCTATCTTTAAATAAGTGGTATCCTTTATCTAACTGCAGGGCCCCTCTATATATAGAGGTCATGACATAGGATCACCCTTCTTCAAGAGATCCCATGACCAAGAGAGATTCACATCCATAGTCAATTAATGATGGAGGTTGAAAAGACCTTTGTTAAGAGATAGAGGTCATAAGGGCCATAGTGAAAGTTCTTAGGGCTTGTTAAACCTCAATGAAGGCTCACTAATACGGAAGTAATACTATCACTTGATATGAAAGCTAGTACATTTAACAAAAGTTACAAAGATGGTGATATAATCTAATCTGTATCATATAATATAAATCATAAATTTTTAAACAAGCAGTTATAATATAAAATAAAATATAGAAAAATAAACTGCAAAAAATAAAATAAGAAAGAACACACAAGATTTTATAGTGGTTCGGTTAAAGTATAACCTATGTCCACCCCTCAGAGTCACCCACTCTGGGTATTGCATTATCACTATAGTTTCTCTCCTTTAGCCCCCACTGCTAGATGGAGAAGCCCTTAAAAACTCTCTCACCAACCCGGTGCAACAGAGGACCATATTCCTTTCACAGGTAGAGAACCTTGACTCATTTTCACCCTCCTAGTCAAGAAGAGAATTGGAACTCCTTTCCACCCTACTATTGAGGCAAAGGACCTTGAATCACTTTTACCTTCCCCAGTACGGTGGGGAAGCTGGGTCGTTTGACACCAAAGAGATCTTCTTCTTCCCAAAACTTATCTCAAGATAAACCTTGAATCCAATTTTACTAAGATACAAGTTATCGGAGCAACCATATGAAACCCCCTCCACACTCCCTTAAACCCCACAAAGATCTTCAAACTCCACGCTTTACTCTCTTCCTTTCAAGGCTATCTCTTCAAGTTTTCTCTAAAAGAATGAAGACTCAATGCATGCCAAAGACTTTTATAAAGTCTTTGGAGAAAGCTTAAATAAAGGGCTTCAAAAACCCTAAAAAATAATCTAAAGTGTCAAAGATCATACAGTATGATCACAGGACCATCCAGTACGATGTGTAGAATTTAACCTGTTAGTATTATATGATCACCAGTTAGTACAACATGATTAGTTCAACCAAAATTTAGTTTGTCTAGGATGAATTATGGGACGACCAAATTTATCTTGTTGATCGTACGATATTATCTAGTTCATACAGTACGATCAAAATATCAAAATTAAGCATATTTGATTGACTAATCACTAGATTAAATTAGACAATATTTTAAACATCATACAAGATGATTATCTTTGTTCAATACAAACAGAATAATTTTTCAAATTCAAAATTTTGCCTAATTTAATGGATGACAAGCTTTCTAAGTTAATATAACATATTCTACTCAATCTTTAACTATGAATCTTCATAGAATGATGCATGATGTACCTGAAATATTAAACAACAAAAAATAAATATTCTCTATAAATATTATGAGAAATAAAGATGTAATCAATAATATTTATTATCATCAAAATTATAAACTCGGAAGCCCGAGTTGTAACATGTAGTTCGACATTGGGTAGAAATTTGATGAAAGTCCGTCGATGGATAGAAGTCCGGTGATGGGTGAAAGTTCTGTGATGGATAGAAGTTCGGCCACGGGCTGAAGTTCAATGTCAGGTAAAAGACCAATGATAGTTCGACGTCAGGCAGAAGTCTAGCATTAGGTGAAAGTTTGATTGTGATCGATAGCGGTCGACAGCCGGGTAAAGAGCTGATGAGGAGACTGTGCTAACAACAGTAGTAAAGCAAGGGGCCACTAATATATGATATGGAAAAGGGATGATGATGGTCGCAGTCAAGTAATACTTTCTTGGAAGTAGTCTTCATTCACACCAATGCGTATAGACATCGGGCATCCTTGACGGAAGGGGTCAAAGCAGTGTTCCCTTTCATTTATCTAGCAACACAAGAAATACTAATAATTAAGTAAAGGCTTGATGATTACCGAGTTATAACTTTTCTTTGAAGAGAACGTTATAAGAAGCACATCAATGTGTAATAAAGAAGATGTTACTTGAATCCACCATGAATTTTTGATTATTTTGAAGTTGAGAATCCACCAAGGATGTATGACTCATCTGAGATTATATGTTAGAGCACTGCTCGATGACATTAACCTATATGAAAGATGTCGAGAGAATCAACCAAGGATATATGACCTATATGAGGTTGTATGTTAGAGCACTACTCGATGATGTTAACATGTATAGAATGAAAGTTCGATGGGGATGTTAAGCCCTATAAACTTAGTCCCAAGCTAACCAAGAGGGGGGGGGGGGGGTGAATTGGTATTTTAAAAACTTCTTTTTACAGAGAAAGAAAATTGCATAAAACCAAATCACACCACAAAAATAAATGCGGAATTTAAAAGTGCGGAAGCAAGAAAAGGAACACAGAAGTTTATAGTGGTTCGGTCAACTCGACCTACGTCCACTCCTTGGAGGCACCCTCCAAGTATTGCACTACAAAAACGTGACTCTCCTTTAGCCCCCACGGCTAGGCGGAGAAACCCTCACAAGAACCTCCTTTTTGCCACCCCGGCAAGGCAGAGAACCTATCTCCTTTTGCTTCCTCCTGAAGCTGGCAGAGAACCAAAACCAAAAGCAGAACTCCTTACCTCTACCGACCCTTCCACGGACGAGAAACTCTAGACGAAGATGAGGCAGAGTGATCCTTGAAGCAACCCTTGTGAATCCCCTCACAAGCTCCCCCTCACAAGATCCTCTCTCTCTCTTCTCTCTCTTTCTCTCCTCAAGGTCTTCCCAAGTCAAGGCAGCAGCCAAAGGTTTTTAAAAACGTTGAACAAGAGCTCTTAAATAGAAGAGCTTCAAAAGAGCTCATTAATTGCAAGTTGCCGACAATATCGTCCAGGCCGATATGGACATCGGCCTGGCCGATCAGTACAAATCAATGAAGATCGGCCAGAGCATCGCCCTGGATGGAAAACAGGACGATTGAAAATTGGCTTGATCGTCCAGGCCGATCTTACGATCGTTTGGGCCGATCAGTTCAAATCAGAGGAAAATTGTCCTGACGATAGCCCTGAATACGAGCTGGCCGATATCGATCGTCCTGAAGTAACTTAAGGTTTTTGACTAGATCGTCCTGGCCGATCCTGCGATCGTCCGGGACGATATGATTGTATCAATCATCCTTAATTACTCCCTTGATTTCCTGAACAATTATGGCATAATTTGTGAATATAGTCCAGGCCGATCATAGGATCGTCCTGGCCGATAATTTAAAAATACAGTATACCATAATTGACTATGGCGGCTACTTCTTTCTATTTTGAGCTGATCGTCCTGGCCGATACACGTATCATCCAGGACGATCTGGTAATGTCGACTGCCTTAATTAAGAATCCTTAATTAGACTTTTTGTTTTAAGCTGATCGTCCAGGCCGATCCAAGAAATCGTCCTGGCCGATATAAGTAAAAACAGAAATTCTAAGTCTCTCAAGTGTGTGTGTGAAGGGTTACATAGCATCAGTCTCTTTGACTATTACAAGTAGACTCGAAAGGTGAAAATTAAACGTACAGACTGACTCAACCCTAAACCTACGCAATCCTGAACTTGGCTCCTTCTTGATCGTCCGATCTTTGATTCCTGAAAAGTTAGAAGCAACAAGCAGTACAAGAGAAACAGTGTTTGTCAATCATCAAAACATAAGTCATGAAAAATAGATTTGCAATAATCTCCCCCTTTTTGATGATGGCAAACACAAGTAGGAAAAATTAAACAAAAATAGGTTCATTAGAAATTAAAAGTTACAACAACTATTTCCTACCACACTCTATCCTACTCCCCCTTTTGTCATCACAAAAAGAGGGTCCAGAAATAACAGAAAAAAAAAATCACAAAAGACTAACAAGCAAACCACAAAAAGATAATAAACAACAACACAAAGCACAAACTAAAAGAACGAGGGATCCTGATCATCAGATGGAGGTGGTGGAGGTGGCTGCTGAAAGTAACTGGCAAGCGTGGTAAACTGAGCATTGAACCAGGTGATGTCCTGGTCATGCTGCTGCTGCTGGTGAGTAAGAAAACTGTCAAATCGGGCTAAATCCTCAGTGCGGTGATGCTCGTAACAGGTAATATCCTCAGAGTGTTGCTGCTCCTGGGCAGCAACATAGGCGTCAAACCGGGTCTCCCAACGATCAAATCTCTCAATCAACTGATCAACCGGTGAGTGCTGGTGGAGAGGAGCAGGGTCAGGAAAGGGAGCTGGAGCGGGAGCCTCCTCCTCTCTAGCCCTCCGAGGTTCTTCAGGGTGGAGACGAGTACTGTGAAGGGTGCTGAAGGAATTGTTTGAGTAGAAGAGAGTTGGGAAGTCTGGTGGATTGGGATATTGAATTTGGTATTTAGTTTCAAGAACATAGGCTATGATGTGTCCTAAGGCGAGATTTGGCTTCCTTTTGTGGCCTGGATCGTGAATTGTGGTTAGGTGATCAATGTATCGAAAAAATAGGTCCGCAGTGTTAATTTCCCTATGAGCCATGATGTAGAAGGTAGTGAGGGAAAGTAGAGGGGTAATGTGAACTCGGTCGCCGGCTTTTGGAATGACGGAGGTGCGAAGGACATGTTGGATTGTCCTAGCATCTCTGACTAAAAAGCTAGTCTCTCCAACTTGGTAAGGTACATTGGTCTGGCGAAGAAAGTGATTTGCTGTGGACCAGTCAAAATCAGGGTCAGAGATGATTATGTGCAGCTTATCTCCGGTGGTGGATAGCTGTAAAAGATCAATACAATCCTGATATGTGATTTCGACAGGGCGTCGATTCACATAAGAGGTCAGGGCTGTGAAGGTAGGGTTGATGCGAAGGTTTGCAAAAAATTCTAGAAGAAACTCTGAATTGAAAGGGAAAACAAGAGACAGAATGAAGCAAAGGGAGGTGTGAGCGAAAAGATCCATTACCGGGTAAGAGATATGGACATGATTGATGATTCTGGAGACAATGATTCCACACTCTTTGTAACGATGATAGGCGGCTTCATTTTCTGCTTCCCGGAAACGAGGGTCAATCCTTGCCCTCGAGGAACTTCAAGAAGTCTGTCGGGCACGTTTCCCACCAGCCATTGAGAGCACTAAGCAAAGAACACAAGAGGATAAAGAGTTGGAAGTGAAAAACCATGGCTGGAATGGCCTCAATTTAAAGAAATAGCCATATCGTCCTGGCCGATCGCAGAATCGTCCAGGCCGATCGCAGAATCGTCCAGGCCGATATGGTTCAATAATTACGTACAGGCCGATTGGTCAAAAAGGCGGTCCAATCGTCCGGGCCGATCAGATATCGGCCAGGCCGATTAGACACAGGCGATCGGCCCGAGGAGTCAGTCCGGACGACCGTTGAAAAAGCAGATCGTCCGGGCCGATTAGGTGCATCGTCCAGGATGATGCACAATAATTGATCGTACCGGCCGAAGTTAAAACGTTTTAAATGCTTGCCACGTGTATCGTCCAGGACGAACAGTGGATCGGCCCGGCCGATAGTCCAATAATGGATCGTCCGGGGCCGAATTTAAAGATCAAAACGTGCTGACACGTGGATCGTCCAGGACGATCTAGTGTATCGGCCAGGACGATGCACATAAAATGCATCGGCCAGATAAATATACTATCGGCCAGGCCTATCACCAAGAGATTGATCAAATCGTCCGGGACGATAAAGTATCGTCCAGGACGATGAATTGCAGAAAGCACAGAAAAAGGTCAGCAGATGGATTTTGAACAGAATTTGTCATATCGGCCAGGACGATAGAAATATCGGCCAGGCCGATGGGACTAGAATTTGAAATCAAGAAAAGAATGGTGATGATCAAGACCCTCAAAAATAAAACAAAAGAAAGAAAAAAAAAACAGTCAAAGATATAGAAAAAATAAAAAACAACATAATGAAAACCAAACACCGAACTTTTTGGATTTTAATTTTTCTATTTTTTTTTGGTTTTATGGAGGCATCACATGATAATTCTTTTCAGAAATTAAACTTTTAGAGTTTCAAGAGATCAAGAAGTTTAACAAATCTCAATCAGAAGAAGGTAGAAAAATTGATCTTGTTAATCCTATATCGGACATCCTTTAGGGTACAAAATTCTTTTGGAAAATAGAGGCCTAACTCGGAATAACAAAAAAAAATATGATAAGAAGATCCATTCAAGACTTGTTTACAACTAAAATAGCTCATAAATAATAAACCAAAGTAATTTTTCTCAATCATGGAAATTGAAATCAAGTCTTTGTAAGTATCACATAATTAATGAGTTTTCTAAATTTTAAGAGTTTTTACAAAGGAGAGGATAGCTTGCATTTAGTGGGGCTAATTTTATGCCTCTTATCACTTTGATTGGCTCTTTGAGCATCTTTTGATTTTTGATACACTTTTGTGTACATAGCTTTCTTTTCAATTTGGCTTCATTGGCCTCTTTCCTTTTTAACTCTTGCAAGTAAAAAACTCTTTTAATATACCCTTAAAGAAAAAGACTTAGTTGTGAGTATATCCTCCAAATATTAAAGAATAGGAGCTCTCTCTCTAACATAGGGAAGAACAATCCATAACACAAAATCAAAATCACGTGATAAATGCAATGGCAAGATTTCAAAAGCTTGAATGATATCTAAGAATTTTGGCTATTATGCATAAGATAATTTAATGTAGCAAGATAAGAAAGAGATCTTAGATGAAAAGCCATTGGTTAAACTGAGTTTAGACTTTTGTTTTAGAGAAGAAAATCATGCCACTAAACAAAGTCATAAGAAGGGAAAACATCAACAGTTTACTCCCTTTAACCAATTTAGAAAAGCTAAACCCTATCTCCAAAACTCCAATATTTAAAAGCTTGAAAAGTTTCATCATATGGAAGGCCAAAAATAAAGAACAATAAAAAAAAACAACACATAAAATAAAATAATAAAGCAAACTAAAAAACAACACAATGTGAGAACAAAAAAAAAACTAGCACAAATAAATAAAATAAAATAAAATAAAAGACACACAAAAGCTAAAGATTTCAAGCAAGTGATAAAGCAGCGGATTTAAGCAATTTGAGCTGCGAGCCTCCTTATGTCCAGTTATCTTATGCTCCCACGAGGTCTTTGGTTAGAGCACACCTGCAAAACTCAACAATAGTCAGATTTAGGAACCCAAAAAGGTTTGGGCTCCTTCTTGGAAATGTAGAGTGCAATGCAGATGTGGTATGCTTTAAATCATGAATCTTAGGTCTCCACACCCAATGTGTATTACGGTGAACTGTGCAAGTGTGTGAGATGTGTCCTAGCATGCCACAAGAAAAATATTGAACTCCAGGAAAAGGTTTTCTTAAATGGTTTGGGTAAAAATGCCTCTTCCTAGGTTCTGGCTTTTGATTAGTAGTTGGTGTCATCCTAGCTTTCTTACATGTTTCCAAATCATTTTGAATTCTCAAGTTAGTTCTTTTTAATGCATCATTCTCAATCCTCAAAATTTTCTCAATCTCTTTAGATTTCTTAAGATCATCCTTAAGTGAGGTGTGTGAAGCTTTTAATGCATTACCTTCATCAACTAATTCCAAATGCTTCTTGTTTAATTCATCAAGGAGAGCCATGTGATTTGAATCAATCGTTGCATGATCTTTGAGAAAAACTTCATGCTCTTTTTGTAGATTTGAATGTTCTAATTTTAGGCTAGCATGAGTTTTCTTAAGTTTTTTGTATGATGTATGGATTTTTTCACAAATTTCAAACAATTCATCATAGGTTGGTTTACATACCTCTTCCTCATCACTTTGATTTTCTCCCATGAAACACAAGTTTGTAGTCTCTTCCTCTCGTTCAGTCTCAGAGGAATCAGTACCAGATTCTGCCCAGAAACTTCATTGGATTTTCTTCTTCTCCTTCATTGACTTAGCTTTCTCCTCACCTTTTTCCTTTTCTTTGTTTGAATGATCTTGAAGTGTAGGACAATCGGCTCTTACATGTCCAGGTTTCCTGCATTCAAAATAAATAACATCAGAAGATCCTTTAATATGTTTATGATCCTTACCTTTTCTCCAACTTTGATGATGCTTTTGTTTCTTCCTTAGAAAGCTTTTGAATTGCCTTGTGATGAAGGCAACTCCATCGCTTTCAGACCCGAAAGATTCAGAATCCAATTTGTGTGCCTTCAATGCAATTGTTTTCTCTTTTTTCTTCTCACCTGCATCAAGATTTCTTTGATTCACCCCTTGCTCGTAAGCAATATGTGAGCCAAGCAAGTTATCAATAGAATAGGTGTTCAAATCTTTAGATTCAGTGATGACAGTAATTTTTGCATCAAAAGATGAAGGCAAGCATCTTAAAATATTGTTAACTTTTTCATAGTTCGAAAGTTCTTTTCCTAGTGCATGCAATGAAGTAGCAATCTGAGTAAACATAGTGTACATGTCAGAAATCGATTCATGAGGTTTCATACGAAAAAGTTCGTAGTCATGCAAGAGAATGTTTAAACGGGATTGTTTAACTTCATTAGTGCCTTCATAAGTGATGCACAATTTATCCCAAATTTCTTTACCAGTTTTACAAGTTGAAACACGCATGTAATCCTCAGATTTCAAAGCATAGAAAAAACAATTCAAACATTTCGCATTTAATTGAGCTAAATCTCGTTCGTCAAAAGTCCATTCATTAAAAGCAACTTCAGTTTTAAAACCATTAATTTCACGAGAAGGTGGAGAATAACCTTCTTGAATAAGCATGCACATGCGATAATCAGTAGATTGTAAAAAAGTTGACATGCGAGTTTTCCAAAAATCAAAAGGTAGGTTATCAAACAGAGGAGGTCGGGTAAAAGAATACCCTTTCGTAGTGTTGCGATTCCCAAAGTTAGACATGGATCAAATTCAAAAAGTTTTCAAACTTTATTTTTCGAATCAGGTTCTGATACCACTTGAAAGTTCGATGGGGATGTTAAGCCCTATGAACTTAGTCCCAAGCTAACCAAGAGGGGGGTGAATTGGTATTTTAAAAACTTCTTTTTACAGAGAAAGAAAATTGCATAAAACCAAATCACACCACAAAAATAAATGCAGAATTTAAAAGTGCGGATGCAAGAAAAGGAACACAGAAGTTTATAGTGGTTCAGTCAACTCGACCTACGTCCACTCCTTGGAGGCACCCTCCAAGTATTGCACTACAAAACGTGACTCTCCTTTAGCCCCCACGGCTAGGCGGAGAAACCCTCACAAGAACCTCCTTTTGGCCACCCCGGCAAGGTAGAGAACCTATCTCCTTTTGCTTCCTCCTAAAGCTGGCAGAGAACCAAAACCAAAAGCAAAACTCCTTACCTCTACCGACCCTTCCACGGACAAGAAACTCTAGACGAAGACGACGCAGAGCGATCCTTGAAGCAACCCTTGTGAATCCCCTCACAAGCTCCCCCTCACAAGATCCTCTCTCTCTCTTCTCTCTCTTTCTCTCCTCAAGGTCTTCTCAGGTCAAGGCAGCAGCCAAAGGTTTTTAAAAATGTTGAACAAGAGCTCTTAAATAGAAGAGCTTCAAAAGAGCTCATTAATTGCAAGTTGCCGACAATATTGTCCAGGCCGATATGGACATCGGCCTTGCCGATCAGTACAAATCAATGATGATCGGCCAGAGCATCGCCCTGGATGGAAAAGAGGACGATTAAAAATTGGCTTGATCGTCCAGGCCGATCTTACGATCGTCCAGGCCGATCTTACGATCGTCCATGCCGATCAGTTCAAATCAGAGGAAAATTGTCCTTACAATAGCCCTGAATACGAGCTGGCCGATATCGATCGTCCTGAAGTAACTTAAGATTTTTGACTAGATCGTCCAGGGCCGATCCTGCGATCGTCCAGGATGATATGATCGTATCAATCATCCTTAATTACTTCCTTGATTTCCTGAACAATTATGGCATAATTTTTGAATATCGTCCAGGCCGATCATAGGATCGTCCTGGCCGATAATTTAAAAATACAGTATACCATAATTGACTATGGCGGCTACTTCTTTCTGTTTTGAGCTGATCTTCCTGGCCGATACACGTATCGTCCAGGACAATTTGGTAATGTCGGCTGCCTTAATTAAGAATCCTTAATTAGACTTTTTATTTTAAGCTGATCGTCCGGGCCAAGATAAGAAATTGTCCTGGCCGATATGAGTAAAAAAAGAAATTCTAAGTCTCTCAAGTGTGTGTGTGAAGGGTTACATAGCATCAGTCTCTTTGACTATTACAAGTAGACTCAAAAGGTGAAAATTAAACGTACAGACTGACTCAACCCTAAACCTACACAACCCTGATCTTGGCTCCTTTTTTATCGTCCGATCTTCAATTCCTGAAAAGTTAGAAGCAACAAGCTGTCCAAGAGAAACAGTGTTTGTCAATCATCAAAACATAAGACATGAAAAATAGATTTGCAACACTTTGGATACTCCAAAACCCAGTCAAATGAACTCAGATTCAAGTTCTGTCAGTTTCATACTGATGGGGGATGTCTCTACTATCAACCCTCAAAATTTGAGCCCATTCTGAGGTCTCTAACCCCTGAAACTAAATTGAATTCCAAAGGCTGCAAAACCTTCAAATATTTACAGCCTATGCCACTAGACCTTTCATCAAGTGGATCCTGACTCTAGAGCCTTCATTAAAGCCTGCAATCACTTCCAAACCATTAATCCTGACATGTTGATCAATAAACTGCATTTTTATGGACTCACTTCAACCCCTAATGGTCATGAACCCAAAATGCTACCCCCATAAATGGACATTTCAATCCAAATGATCTCCAAACTAAATGCAACAACATCCAGCAAGTTTCAAATGACATTTCAAACCTGTTAGAACTATTTTCAGACTTTGGGTCAACCTGGTTGACCAAGTCAATAGGGTTGACCTAAGAGACCCTTTAAGGTTTCAAATAGGTGATTTGATCCAAATGACCAATTCGAGCCCTGAAAACACATCCACCAGACTCCTGATATTGTTTTAAACCTGTCCAGTCCAGACCCACACCCTGGATAAACCTAGTTGACCCAGTCAACCTAGGTTGACCCAGTCAACATAGGTTGACCCACATTACCTTAAGGTTCTTAATGGATCATTTTGACCCATTTAGCCTATTCTATCCATATCAAGGCCTTGAATACTTTCTAATCCATGGTGTTAATGTGCCTTAAACCATCATCAGCCAAATCTAAATCAAGTTGACCAAGTCAACTTAACAAATTTGGTCAAATCCACTCTAAATTCCATACCAAACTCAATTCCCAATCCCTTCACTGGCCTTTGTTCTAAATTAATCTAATTAAGCTCTTGAGGCCATTTGGCTGCCACCTCAGTAGTCAACATGGTCAGTTGACTAGTCAACACTTAGTTAACAAACCTTTAAATGGCCAAACCTATTAGCTTGAATCAATCTACTCCATCTTAATCTCCCTCAAGACCTTCAATCAGCTAAGTTAAATCTCTTGGTATGCCATGTCACCTGATTGGACCTGTTGACTGGTCAAACCAGTCAACAAATGGTCAAATGAGCTTCCAAATGATTAAAACCCTTAATCAAATTTATTAAATTCAAATCCCACTTAATTTCAGTTGACAAGGCATCTTCTGGAACTTTCTTGGGTTTAATTCCAACCCTTGGTGTTGCAAACCTAGTTTTTATGTATTATGTTTTGATGATTGACAAACACTATTTCTCTTGGACTACTTGTTGCTTCTAACTTTTCAGGAATCGAAGATCGGACGATCAAGAAGGAGCCAAGTTCAGGATTGCGTAGGTTTAGGGTTGGGTCAGTCTGTACGTTTGATTTTCACCTTTTGAGTCTACTTGTAATATTCAAAGAGACTGATGCTATGTAACCCTTCACACACACACTTGAGAGACTTAGAATTTTTGTTTTTACTCATATCGGCCAGGACGATTTTTGGATCGGCCTGGACGATCAGCTTAAAACAAAAAGTCTAATTAAGGATTCTTAATTAAGGCAGCCGACATTAACTGATCGTCCTGGACGATACGTGTATCGGCCAG
Organism: Dendrobium huoshanense; assembly: GCA_016618105.1. Classification (NCBI taxonomy): domain Eukaryota; kingdom Viridiplantae; phylum Streptophyta; class Magnoliopsida; order Asparagales; family Orchidaceae; genus Dendrobium; species Dendrobium huoshanense. Next base: position 42,150,475 of record CM028356.1, read on the forward strand.
GACGATAAGCTCAAAACAGAAAGAAGTAGCCACCATAGTCAATTATGGTATACTGTATTTTTAAATTATCGGCCAGAACGATCCTAGCATCGTCCTGGACGATATTCACAAATTATGTCATAATTGTTCAGGAAATCAAGGGAGTAATTAAGGATGATTGATACAATCATATCGTCCTGGACGATCGCAGGATCGGCCAGGACGATCCAGTCAAAAACCTTAAGTTACTTCAAGACGATCAATATCGGCCAGCCCGTATCCAGGGCTATTGTCAGGACGATTTTCCTCTGATTTGAATTGATCGACCAGGACGATCGTGAGATCGGCCTGGATGATCAAGCCAATTTTCAATCGTCCAGCTTTGCATCCAGGGCTATGCTCTGGCCGATCTTCATTGATTTGTACTGATCGGCCAAGCCGATGTCCATATCGGCCCGGACGATATAGTCGGCAACTTGCAATTATTGAGTTCCTTTGAAGCTCTTCTATTTAAGAGCTCTTGTTCAACATTTTTCAAGACCTTTGGCTGCTGCCTTGACCTGAGAAGACCTTGAGGAGAGAAAGAGAGAGAGGATCTTGTGAGGGGGAGCTTGTGAGGGGATTCACAAGGGTTGCTTCAAGGATCGCTCTGCTTCGTCTTCGTCTAGAGTTTCTCATCCGTAGAAGGGTCGGTAGAGGTAAGGAGTTTGCTTTTGGTTTTGGTTCTCTGCCAGCTTCAGGAGGAAGCAAAATGAGGAAGGTTCTCTGCCTTGCCGGGGTGGCAAAAAGGAGGTTCTTGTGGGGGCTTCTCCGCCTAGCCTTGGGGCTAAATGAGAGTCACGTTTTGTATTGCAATACTTGGAGGGTGCCTCCAAGGAGTGGACGTAGGTCGAGTCGACCGAACCACTATAAATTTCTGTGTTCCTTTTCTTGCTTCAGCATTTTTAAATTCCGCATTTACTTTTTTGTGGTGATTTTGATTTGTGATTTTTATTCTTTGTGAAAATAGTTTTTAAAATACCAATTCTCCCCCCCCCCCATCTTGGTTAGCTTGGGACTAAGTTCATAGGGCTTAACATCCCTAACGAACTATCAAGTGGTATCAGAGCGGGATTCAAAAATTAAAGTGAAAACTTTTTGAATTTGATCCATGGCTAACTTTGGGAATCGCAACACTACGGAAGGGTATTCCATTACCCGACCTCCCCTGTTCGATAACCTACCTTTTGATTTTTGGAAAACTTGCATGTCAACTTTTTTACAATCTACTGATTATCGCATGTGGATGCTTATTCAAGAAGGTTATTGTCACGACCCGACCCGAGACGAGACGGATCCCATTCGCACTGGGCCGCGACAGAAAAAAAACTAACCAGGATCTGGCTTTGGAATTTGCTTCAGAACTGATTCTTCCAAACATTGTAAACAAAACAAACAAACAAACAAACACAGAGCTACTAAAAACATCAAATGCAGCGTAACAAAATATCTATCTTTTTCTTTCCTCAAAACAATCATCTATAAATACAATACATGGCTTTTAGACAGAAAGAAAGACATAACAGAAAAGCCATGACTGTACAAAAATCAAAAGGTACAAAATAATACATATACTGATCAGACTCTGAAATCTAATCCTGGACTTTCTTCCCTTTTTCAGAACCTAAAAACCACCATAAAGCAAGGGTGAGCTCAACAGCTCAGCAAAGCAACAACCCTCCAATAAAAATTCTCAGAATCTCAAAACCAACGCATCAGATAAATCCGTACAGAAAATCAGAATAGAATCGGACATATATCAAATCAGACAGATCAGAACGGAACAGATCAAATCAACAGAAGCAGAATCGTACAGAAATTAGAAATTGTACAGAATCAGAAGTTCAGATCATATCGGAATAGAACAAAATCGTATCAGAATCATATCATAATCAAATATCAGATATTATTTAATTCATAGCTAAATTTCCTGACACTGACTGAATCTCATAGGATCCAGGCCCCTTATGCCTCCCTTTGTGATCACGGCACTAGAACAAATGTGCATATAGCACCAGAATACATATATAGTGCTTATAGCACCTAAACAGATTTTCTCGGATCCAGAACAGAACAGATATCAGATTTCATATTGAGCTCATTTCAGATTTCCCAGACACTAACTGAATTTCATAGGATCCAGGCCCCTTATAACTCCCTTTTTATAGCATATACATATAGCATATCAAATCAGAAGAATTCCGGACAAATCAGAAATTACCCAAAAATCGAGCAGCACAACGGCAGTATACAGAATTTACACAATTTTCCTGAAAATAACAATTTACCAAATTTGCACAGAATATAGATATCAACATTTCAGAACATTTATTCTACTGCACAGAGAATTTCCAAGTTCATAGAAAAATCCAGTCGACTAAAAATACAGTCGAATCAAAAATACCCGAACAAAAATCTTCAAAATATAATCAAAACGTGCACACCCGGCACGGCAACAATATACAGAAAGTTACACGGTAAAAATTGAACCAATCAAAAAATACTGACGAAAATCACTAACGGAAACAAAAATCCGGACAGAAAATACCGCCAAACACGACGGTTCTGAAAATTGAGAAAGGCGGAATGTGCCTTACCTTGCATACAGCAATTTCCTGAACAGTCTCGTCGGACGAAAACGGCTCCGCGTCGTCCGAAAATCAACTTTTCCAAAGATGCCCTCGACTTTCTCTCTCCTCGGCTGAAATCAGATATTTTAAAATGTTTATCTCTCTCTTCAACTGAGCTGAATTCCCTTAAGTAATCTTCAGATCGGCCCGGCCGATCACCAGATCGTCCCGGGACGATCCGACCAAATTGATCGTCCTGGATGGCTCCCAGGGCTATGCTCCGGCCGATATTTTGAACAGTGCCAATCGGCCTGGCCGATGCCTCAATCGGCCTGGACGATGCTTACAGGAAAACACCTGGAACACCTCTGGGCAAATTCTGGAGCAGCTTCTCAACTGATCGTCCCAGGACGATCCCAGATCGTCCTGGACAATCCTGGAGCAGATCTTGATATTATAATCTCCCCAACTCAGAAAAATGTCGTCCTCGACATTATCCAATCCAAACTCAGTCAAAACAAGTACGGGCACGACTGTCTCATGTTAGACTCCTTCTCCCACGTCGCTTCCCGTGCAGTCCGTTGCTTCCACTGGACTTTAACCATCAGAATCTATTTATTTCTTAACTTTTGGACGTCGTACGCCAAAATCAACTCTGGCTCTTCCATGTACGCCAGATTCTCCTGAATCTCAACCTCATCAGCAGATACCTTCTTCCCAGAGTCGGATACCCACTTCCTCAGAGTGGATACGTGAAACACATTATACACGTCAGGCATCGAATCAGAAAGCAATAGTCGGTAAGCAGATTTTCCAATCCTTTCCAAAATTTCAAAAGGTCCAACATACCTTGGACTAAGCTTGCTCACATGACCAATTCTGCTCACACCCTTCATTGGGCTGACTTTGACATACACAAAGTCACAAACTTGAAACTCGACAAACCTGTGCTTCTGATTGTAATACTTCTGCTGTCGATCCTGAGCGGCTTTCAATCTTTCTTTTATCAAACTGATCTTCTGAACAGTTTCCTCAACAAAAGTGGCACCCAAAGCCTGTCTATCTCCGACCTCCGTCAGAGTCAAAGGAGTACGGCACTTCCTGCCATACAGAGCCTCGTACGGTGCCATACCGATACTAGACTAAAACCTGTTGTTATAAGCAAACTCAATCAGCGAAATATGATCCTCCCAGCTTCCGCCAAAGTCCAGAACACAAAGCCTCAACAGATCTTCCAGTACCTGAATAGTCCTCTCATACTGTCCGTCGGTCTGAGGATGAAAGGCTGTACTGAAATGCAGTTTCGTACCAAAGCCTTGCTGAATGCCTTTCCAAAGTCTGGAAGTAAAGCGTCCATCTCGATCAGATACAATCACGCGAGGCACACCGTGCAATCTGACTATCTCCTTCACATATATCTGTGCCAAGCGATCAACTGAATCCGTCTGTTTGATCGGAAGAAAATGGGCGGACTTCGTCAATCGATCTACAACCTCCCAAATAGCATCGTTCCCTTGTCTAGATCGAGGAAAACCCATCGCAAAATCCATCGTCACCTCCTCCCATTTCCACTCAGGGATAGGCAACGACTGTAACAGTCCACCTGGTCGCTGATGCTCTGCCTTCACCAACTGATAGGCTTCGCATCTCGACACAAACTCTGCCATATCTTTCTTCATTCCAGGCCACCAGAACAAAAGTTTCATATCAGCATACATCTTACCACTGCCTGGATGTACAGTGTAACCTGAATGATGAGATTCGTACAGAATCTCCTGCCTCAAATCTCAAAACATAGGTACCCACAACCTGTTCTTACAGAAAATAGCACGAGAATCAGATATTCGAAGTTCAGGAGTCTTACCAGATCCAATCTAGAAATCAACTTCGAATAATCAGAATCTGACTTCTGGGCTTCCTGAATCCTTGTCTCCAAAGAAGACTGAATGCTCATCTGAGCTAACTCCAAACCACTGGAGGGAATCACCTCCAACCGTAATCGCTCCATAGCACGAATCAGGAAATTATCAAAAGTAAGCTGAAAACCTGATAATCTAGAAGACTTCCTGCTCAGAGCATCCGCTACCACATTCGCCTTCCCAGGCTGGTACTGAATAGTCAAATCATAGTCCTTGATCAACTCGAGCCATCTTCTCTGTCTCAGATTCATATCCTTCTGAGTAAAAATGTACTTCAGGCTCTTATGATCAGTAAAGATATCACATCTGACGCCATACAGATAATGACGCCAAATCTTCAAAGCAAACACAACAGCAGCTAATTCCAAATTATGTGTCGGGTAATTCTTCTCATGTGACTTCAACTGTCTAGATACATAAGCAATTACCTGACCATGCTGCATCAGGACACATCCCAGTCCTTTCAGTGAAGCATCACTGAACACTTGAAAACCTTCCGTACCTGACAGAAGTGCTAGTACCAGAGCTGAAGTCAGACAATCCTCAAATCTCTGAAAACTCGCCTCACACTCCGGTGTCCAAACAAAAGGAACCGACTTCTGCGTCAGTCTCGTCAGAGGCGTCGAAATCTGTGAATATCCTTTCACAAATTTCCTGTAATACCCGGTCATGCCCAAGAAACTACGTACCTCAAATACCGTAGTCGGCCTTGGCCAATCAGCAACTGCCTGAATCTTCTGGAGATCTACAGAAATGCCTTCTCCGCTAATCACATGCCCCAGAAATGAAATGCTCTTCAACCAGAATTCACACTTGGAGAACTTGGCATACAGCTGATGCCTCCTCAAGGTCTCCAACACAATCCTCAAATGTCTGGCATGATCATCCTCAGATGCAGAATATACCAGAATATCGTCAATGAAGACGATCACAAACTGATCCAAATACTCCCTGAATACTCGGTTCATCAGATTCATGAAAATAGAAGGCGCGTTGGTTACCCCAAAAGGCATAACCAAGAACTCATAGTGCCCGTACCGAGTACTGAAAACTGTCTTCACCACATCAGCTTCCTTCACCTTCATCTGATAGTATCCGGATCTCAAATCAATCTTCGAAAATACCGAAGATCCGGAAAGCTGATCAAATAAGTCATCAATCCGAGGCAAAGGATACTTGTTCTTGATAGTGACTTTGTTCAAATCTCTGTAATCAATACACATACGAGTGTACCGTCCTTCTTCTTCACAAACAAAATAGGTGCTCCCCAGGACGAAACACTAGGACGTACAAAACCTCTGTCAACCAACTCCTGAAGTTGAACTTTCAGCTCAGAAAGTTCTTTCGGTGCCATCCTGTATGGAGCTTTTGATATCAGAGCGGTACCCGGAAAAATATCGATAGAGAACTCCACATCTCTATCCGAAGGTAAACCAACCAACTCCTCAAGAAAAACATCAGCAAACTCCCGTACCACAGGGATCTCAGAAATATAACCAACCTCCAGGTTCAGATCCCACACCGAAGCCAAAAATACTGGGCATCCCTTCTTCCACATTCTGCTCACCTCCAACACAGAAACCAGACTGGAGAGAACACCTCGTAATCCCTGAAATACAACTCTCTCTCCAGCCACAAACAAACTCACTTGCTTCTTCAGACAGTCTATCTGGGCCTCATACTGACTCAGTCCAATCCATGCCCAGAATCACATCATATGAAGAAATCGGCAACAGAATCAAACTTGATTTCCACTTCTTGCCAGAAATCTCAATCTCACAAAAACAAAACTGCCGAGCAATCAAAGGACTTCCAGTTGGTAAAATCACGGAAAGCAAAATCGGAAGTAAAATGGAATCCAAACGTAAAGCCTCAAAACAGCGCTCGGACAAAAAAGAGTGACTCGCTCCAGAGTCAAACAAAATACGACAGGGCTGATCAGAAATATAAATCGTACCTGTCACAACATCGAGAGCATCACGAGCCTCTTGCTGACTCAAGCTGTAAACTCGTGGCTGAACTGGAGCAGAAGCTGAAGCAACAGAACTACTCTGCCCCCTCTGAACCGTAGGTGATCTCCGTGGTCCAGAACTAGATCCACCACCTCTGCCAGCAAATCCCTCAGGGCGTGGAGAAACAGTCCTCAGTCTCCCTGCTGCTGAACCGGCAGGTCTGACAAAGCCCTCAGATCGGAACTCAGAACGCTGATCAAATCCCATCTGTGGACACTCTGCAATCCGATGCCCTGGCTGACCACATCGGAAGCACAGACCAGCCATTCTGTGGCACTGGACAAAGTGTCATCATCCACAGTTCTGGCACACAGGTGCTGTACTGACTGATCCAGAACTCATCGTACTGGTAGCAGTACCAGACGACCCTCCGCTCCTCCTGGAGTCTCCAGATCTTGAGCCAGAAACAAATCTCCTCTTCCCCGAGGAACTACTGCCAGAAGCCTCACCCCCAAATCTCTTCCTACTCGCAGTCCACCGCTGCTGAGTAGCCATTAGGTCATTCTCTATCAGTCGAGCTCGCTCCACAAGCTCAGAGAAGTCAGTGATCCGAAACGGTATTAGGGGCTGCCTCAAGGTATCTCGTAATCCCCTCAGAAATCTGTAACACCTCTCAGTAGAAGTGCTAACCAGCTGCGGAGCATACCTGGCTAATGCAGTAAAGTCGGCCTCATACTGCATCACCGTCTTGCTCCCCTGAACAAGTCTCAAAAAACTCTTCTGCATCTGCTGTCGTGCAGAAGGGGGAACGAACCAATCCCGAAACACCTCAGTGAACTCTTCCCTGGTAATCAAAGAGTTCAATCTGCCCTTAAATCTGGCCTCCTGCTGGCCAACCCACTAGTGCTCAGCCTCTCCGTCCAACAGAAACACTGCTAACGGAACCTTCCTATCCGCAGGATACTGCATTCCGTCAAAGGTCTTCTCCAATCTTCTCAGCCACTCCTCGGCTGCTCTGGGCTCAATAGCGCCCTCAAACCTCGGAGGTTTCAACCTCAAAAACAACTGCAAATGTCTGTCAAGATCATCAGATCGGACAGTAGAAGCTTTGCTCTGAGACTCGCTCATCATCTGAGCAACAAGTGTAGCAAACTGAGAAAGCGTGTCAGCACCGACCACTGGGGCTGTACTCCCCACTGGTGCTGCCTGACTAGAACTCTGCCCGTCTGTCATGTCTAGGTCTGGCTGATCCATACAGAAAAATCCAGAAAATCCGGAAAACTATCACAAAAACAACACAATAAAAAGCCGAACAAACCAAAACTACCCCCCAGACAGACTCACTGATCACGTCCTATAGCTCTGTTTCACACAATCCCAAATTCCAAAACCATTGCTCTGATACCACTAAAGTTTGTCCCGACCCGACCCGAGAAGAGACGGATCCCGTTCGCACCGGGCCGCGACAAAAAAAAAACTAACCAGGATCTGGCTTTAGAATTTGCTTCAGAACTGATTCTTCCAAACATTGTAAACAAAACAAAAAAACAAACAAACACAGAGCTACTAAAAATATCAAATGCAGCGGAACAAAACATCTATCTTTTTCTTTCCTCAAAACAATCATCTATAAATACAGTATATGGCTTTTAGATAGAAAGAAAGACAGAACAGAAAAGCCATGACTGTACAAAAATCAAAAGGTACAAAACAATACCTATACTGATCAGACTCTGAAATCTAATCCTGGACTTCCTTCCCTTTCCCAGAACCTGAAAACCACCAGAAAGCAAGGGTGAGCTCAACAGCTCAGCAAAGTAACAACCCTCCAATCAAAATTTTCAGAATCTCAAAACCAACACATCAGATAAATCCGTATAGAAAATCAGAACAGAATCGGACAGATATCAAATCGGACAGATCAGAACGGAACAGATCAAATCAACAGAAGCAAAATCGTACAGAAATCAGAAATTGTATAGAATCAGAAGTTCAGATCATATCGGAACAGAACAAAATCGTATCAGAATTATATCAGAATCAGATATCAGATATTATTTAATTCATAGCTAAATTCTCTGACACTGACTGAATCTCATAGGATCCAGGCCCCTTATGCCTCCCTTTATGCTCACGGCCCCAGAATAGATGTGCATATAGCACCAGAATACATATATAGTGCTTATAGCATCTAAACAGATTTCCTCGGATCCGGAACAGAACAGATATCAGATTTCATATTGAGCTCATTTCAGATTTCCCAAACACTAACTGAATCTCATAGGATCCAGACCCCTTATAATTCCCTTTTTATAGCATATACAGATAGCATATCAAATCAGAAGAATTCCGGACAAATCAGAAATTACCCAAAAATCGTGCAGCACAACGGCAGTAAACAGAATTTACACAATTTTCCTGAAAATAACAATTTACCAAATTTGCACAGAATATAGATATCAACATTTCAGAACATTTATTCTACTGCACAGAGAATTTCCAAGTTCACAGAAAAAATTCAGTCGACTAAAAACACAGTCGAATCAAAAATACCCGAACAAAAATCTTCAAAATATAATCAAAACGTGCACACCCGGCACGACAATAATATACAGAAAGTTACACGGTAAAAACTGAACCAATCAAAAGATACGGATGAAAATCGCTAACGGAAACAAAAATCCGAACAGAAAATACCGCCAAACACGACGGTTTTGAAAATTGAGAAAGGCGAAATGTGTCTTACCTTGCGTACAGCAATTTCCTGAACAGTCTCGTCGGACGAAAACGGCTCCGCGTCGTCCGAAAATCAACTTTTCTAAAGATGCCCTCGACTTTCTCTCTCCTCGGCTGAAATCAGATATTTTAAAATGTTTTTCTCTCTCGCATGTTAACTTTTTTACAATCTACTGATTATCGCATGTGGATGCTTATTCAAGAAGGTTATTCTCCACATTCTCGTGAAATTAATGGTTTTAAAACTGAAATTGCTTTTACTGAATGAACTTTTGATGAACGTGATTTAGCTCAACTAAATGCGAAATGTTTGAACTGTTTTTTCTGTGCTTTGAAATCTGAGGATTACATGCGTGTTTCAACTTGCAAAACTGGTAAAGAAATTTGGGATAAATTGTGCATCACTTATGAAGGTACTAATGAAGTTAAACAATCCCGTTTAAACATTCTCTTGCATGACTACGAACTTTTTCGTATGAAACCTCATGAATCGATTTCTGACATGTACACTAGGTTTACTCAGATTACTACTTCATTGCATGTACTAGGAAAAGAACTTTCGAACTATAAAAAAGTTAACAAGATTTTGAGATGCTTGCCTTCGTCTTATGATGCAAAAATCACTGCAATCACTGAATCTAAGGATTTGAGTACCTATTCTATTGATAACTTACTTGGCTCACTCATTGCTTACGAGCAAGGGGTGAATCAAAGAAATGTTGATGCAAGTGAAAAGAAAAAGGAGAAAACAATTACACTGAAGGCACACAAATTGGATTCTAAATCTTCCGGGTCTGAAAGCGATGAAATTGCCTTCATCACAAGGCAATTCAAAAGCTTTCTAAGGAAGAAACAAAAGAATCATCAATGTTTGAGAAAAGGTAAGGATTACAAACATGTTAAAGGATCTTCTGATGTTATTTGTTTTGAATGCAGGAAGTCTGGACATGTGAGAACTGATTGCCCTACGCTTAGAGATCGATCAAGCAAAGAAAAAGGTGAGGAGAAAGCTATGTCTATGAAGGACAAGAAGGAAAAATAAAGGAGCTTTTGGGCAGAATCTGGTACTGATTCCTCTGAGACTGAACCAGAGGAAGAGACTACAAACTTGTGTTTCATGGGAAAAGATCAAAGTGATCAAGAAGAGGTATGTGAACTTTCCTACGATCAACTTCTTGAAATTTCAGAAAAAATTCATGCATCATATAGGAAATTAAAGAAAACTCATGCTAGCTTGAAATTAGAATTCTTAAATCTACAAAAAGAGCATAAAATTTTGATTAAAGACCATCAAATAATTGATTCAAATCACATGGCTTTACTTTATGAATTTGATGAGTTAAATAAAAATCATGGTGAGTTAGTTGAAGAGCATGATGCATTGAAAATATCACACACATCTCTTGAATCTGATTTTAAGAAGTCAAAGGAGATAGAGAAAAATTTGAGGATTGAAATAAAGTTTTAAAAAGCACAAACTTGAAGTTTCAAAATGATTTAGAAGCATGTAAGAAAACTAGGATGACTTCTACTTTTAATCAATTACCAAAACCTAGGGAGAGGCATTATAACTCAAATCACTTAAGAAATCCCTTTCCTGGAGTTAGATATTTTTTATGTGGCATGCTAGGACACATCTCACACACTTACACGATTCACCGTAGTACACATTGGGTGTGGAGACCTAAGGTGCATGATCCACAGCATACCACACATGCATTGCATTCTTCTCTTCATAAGAAGGAACCCAAACTTGCTTGGGTTCCTAAATCTAACATTTGATAATTTTGCAGGAGGGCTCTCACAAAACACCTCGTGAGAGTATGTGGTACCTAGACAGTGGATGCTCTCGACATATGACTTGTGATGCTAGCTAGTTTGTTGTACTAGAGTCCAGGACTGCAGGCAAGGTTACTCTTGGAGAAAACACCACCATGAAGGTGGTAGGAGCAGGTATAATCGGTAATTCCAAGAACCTTATGATTGAAAATGTTTTGCTTGTAGATGGATTGAAGCACAACTTGCTTAACATCAGTCAATTCTGTGACAAAGGCTTCATCGTGCAATTCTTCACGGATTCATGCATTGTAAGTTTAAGTAACAATACTATTTTGCAGGGAAAGAGGATCAACAACGTCTACATGCTTGATTTAAATAACATTGAATGTGCTGCTTCTTTTTGCTTAAAAACTGTGATTGATGATTCTTGGTTGTGGCACAAGAGGCTTTGTCATGCAAGTATGAAAACCCTTAGGAAAGTGACCCAAAAGGACCTAGTTAGAGGTGTCCCCAAACTTAAGTTTACAAAAGACCACCTTTGTGATGCCTGTCAACTAGGAAAGCAAGTTCACTCCTCTTTTCACCCCATAAATAACATTAGCACCTCTAGACCTTTAGAAGTCCTTCACATGGATTTGTTTGGACCCATTAGCATAGCTAGTTTGGGAGGGAAAGTCTATGGTTTTGTGATTGTTGATGACTACTCGAGGTTCACTTGGACTAGATTTCTTTCACATAAAAATGAGTCTTTTGAGGAGTTTAAAACTTTTTTTTGCTTGGATTCAGAAGAAGCTAAGTTGTGAGATTTTGACCATCCATAGTGATCATGGGGGAGAGTTTGAAAATGAAAGATTTAGAGATGTTTGTGAGGACAAGGGGATTAGCCACAATTTTTCAGCCCCTAGGACCCCTCAGCAGAACGGGATAGCTGAAAAAAAGAACCGGACCTTGGTGGACGCCGCTAGAGCCATGCTTGCTGAATATTCACTTCCAAAATACTTTTGGGCTGAAGCGGTTAACACAGCTTGTTATGTGTTAAATATGGTGAATGTTAGAGCAAAATTAGAAAAGACAACCTATGAGATCCTTAAGGGCAGGACACCCAATCTTTCCCACCTTCATGTCTTTGGTTGTAAGATTTTTATTCACAACAATGGGAAGTCTCACTTCAGAAAATTTGATCCTAAATCTGATGAAGGAGTATGCTTGGGATATTCTAGTGTTGGGAAGTCTATTAGGGTGTTTAACAAGAGAACTTTGATGGTGGAAGAGATAACCCATGTAGTCTTTGATGAGTCAGATCCTAAGAAACATGGAGTAGAAGATGATGATGTTGGAGAGATTACAAGTGGAGTAGAAAATTTGGGGAAGGGGAGTGAGCACCTAAGTAATGGAGGAGTAGAAGGAGCCACCCAAGGAATAGAAAATTTTGATGAAAGGGGAGAAACTTCACACACTCTGCCAAGAGATTGGAGATACTCTACTAGTCACCCCAAGGATTTGATCTTAGGAGACCCTTCTAGTGGAGTTAAGACTAGACATGGACTTAGCAAGGAGGTGAACCACTCTGCCTTTATCTCTATGACTGAACCCACCACCATTAACCAAGCCCTTTCTGATGAGTTTTGGATTTTAGCAATGTAAGAAGAGTTGAATCAATTTGTTAGGAATGATGTTTGGGAACTTGTGGAAAGACCTAAGGGACAAAGTGTAGTTGGGACAAAGTGGGTCTTTAAGAACAAAGTGAATGATTCAGGAGTGGTGGTGAGGAATAAAGCAAGATTGGTGGCTAAGGGGTATAATCAAATAGAAGGTATAGACTTTGAGGAGACTTTTGCCCCTGTAGCAAGATTGGAAGCCATTAGAGTGCTATTAGCCTTTGCCTGTTATAAAGGATTTAAGCTTTTTCAAATGGATGTCAAGAGTGCCTTTTTAAATGGGGAGATAAAAGAAGATGTGTTTGTAGAACAACCTCCAGGTTTTAAGAGTTTTCAATTTTCAAATCATGTGTTTAAATTAAAAAAGGCTTTGTATGGTTTAAAGCAGGCACCTAGAGCTTGGTATGAGAGGCTTAGCACGTTCTTACTAGAGAGGGAGTTTGTCAAGGGGAGCGTAGACACCACCCTTTTTCTTAGAAGAGTTGGAGATGATTTACTCATTGTTCAGATTTATGTTGATGATATACTCTTTGGATCCTCTAATAAAAATTTGTGTGATGATTTTTCTAAAACAATGAGTAGAGAGTTTGAGATGAGTTTGATGTGAGAGTTGTCATACTTTTTGGGGTTTAGCATAAAACAATTGGAAGATTGAACTTTTCTAAATCAAACTAAATACATAAAGGACATTTTGAAGAAATATGAGATGGACAAAGCCAAGCCAATTAACACCCCTATGACTTCTAGTGCTCCATTGGATAAGGACCCAAGTGGTAAGTCTGTTGATCAGAAAAAGTATAGAGGCATGATTGGATCTTTACTTTATTTGACTACAAGCCGACCTGACATCATGTTTAGTGTTTGCCTTTGTGCTATATTTCAAGCTGACCCTAAGGAATCCCACATGACTGCTGTTAAGAGGATTTTTAGATACCTTTTGGGGACACAAGGATTAGGGATTTGGTACCCTAGACATAGCACTTCTTTTGAGATTATTGGTTTTTTTTACTCTGATTTTGCAGGATGCAAGGTGGATAGAAAGAGCACTTCTGGAACTTGTCAATTCATTGGACAATCTTTGGTCTCTTGGTCTAGTAGGAAGAAAAACTATATCGCACTTTCCACTGTTGAAGCTGAATACATTGCTCTTGGAAGTTGTGTGGCCCAAGTCCTTTGGTTGAAACAACAAGTATTGGATTTAGGATTACATGTAAGTATCATCTCAATCTTTTGTGACAATACTAGTGCCATATGCATCTCTAAAAATCCTATTAAACATTCAACGACTAAACACATCGACATTAGGCATCACTTCATTAGAGATCATGTGACTAAGGGAGACATTGAGTTACACCATGTGACAACTGAAAATCAACTGGCGGACATCTTTACTAAACCACTGGCCTTCGATACTTTCAGCTCTTTAAGGACAAGGTTGGGTGTGATTGACATAAATGCATGAAACTTTTTTTTTTTGTTTTTTTTTCTTTTGCTTTTTATTTTCTTTTGCTTTTGGTTCCTTTTTATTGCTTTATTTTTTATTTTTAGTTTTTCCCTTTTGTCTCTCTTTTCTTAGTTTTCAAAATCATAGTTAATATGATACTATATTCCTTGTCCTTGCCTTTAGAAATTTATAGTCAATATGTTTTCATCTACTTAATCTCTTAGATAGTAGGAATATTTTATGATTGTGTCTCTTTCTCTAACCTATTTTAGTGACATAGTTTTCTTTTCTAATCAAAAATCTATCTCAAATTGATGATTGTTTATGAAATTAGGATCTTTTCTTAAGCTTGCTTAAGCAAATCTATCTTGTATTTATAATGATTAAAGTCTTTTTGTCACATCAATAAGAGCCCTCGTTACTCTTGTCTTTGATTATTAATCCTGCTTGTGGTAATTATTTCTTATGTTAAAGAAAGAGCTCATATTCTCTAATATCTGTGAAGATATATTCACAACTAAGATTTTTTTTAAGGGATTATAAAAGAGAATCTAGCTTGCAAAAATAAAAAAAAAATTGGCCAATGATGCCAACAAAAGAAGCGCAAAGACGCCAAAAATTGAAAAATCTATAAAAAGATGCGCAAAGCGCCACAAAATTGACAAGAGGCATAAAATGAGCCCACTCAAAAGCAAGCTACTATCTCTTTTTAAATCTCTTAGAACTTGGAAGTTTTGGTTCTCAAAGACTTGATCTCGATTATCGTACGATTGTGACAAATCCACCTTACTTCATTATTTCATGAAGATATTGTTCTTACGACAAGTGGTAGGTGGATTCCTTTTCTCATATACAATTAATTATTTGAAATAGGTCATTGGTTTCCAAAGACGATTCTACCCTAAGAAAAAGTTTTGAGCTAAGGGTAAACCATGAACGAATACTCTACTATTGTATGGATTAATGCGATTGGTAACTCTTTAACTCACAATTTTTTTTAAGTCAATCACATGGAATACTATATCATTGATATGCTTTGATTAAAAAAAAAGGATTTCTTTTGCTTTACTTTCTTGTACCCTCCTTTTTGATATGTCATAAGGGAAAGAAGTTTATGAGGTTCCTTTTTTCATCAATCCTGAATTTTTGCTATTAACTATTTTCGTAGTGTTTTGCCATCATAAAAAAGCGGGAGATTGTTGCAAACCTAGTTTTTATGTATTATATTTTGATGATTGACAAACAATGTTTCTCTTGGACTACTTGTTGCTTCTAACTTTTCAGGAATTGAAGATCGGACGATCAAGAAGGAGCCAAGTTCAGGATTGCGTAGGTTTAGGGTTGGGTCAGTCTGTACGTTTGATTTTCACCTTTTGAGTCTACTTGTAATATTCAAAGAGACTGATGCTATATAACCCTTCACACACACACTTGAGAGACTTAGAATTTTTGTTTTTACTCATATCGGCCAGGACGATTTTTGGATCGGCCAGGACGATTTTTGGATCGGCCTGGACGATCAACTTAAAACAGAAAGTCTAATTAAGGATTCTTAATTAAGGCAGCCGACATTAACCGATCGTCCTGGACAAAATGTGTATCGACCAGGACGATAAGCTCAAAACAGAAAGAAGTAGCCGCCATAGTCAATTATGGTATACTGTATTTTTAAATTATCGGCCAGGACGATCCTAGGATCGGCCTGGACGATATTCACAAATTATGTCAAAATTATTCAGGAAATTAAGGGAGTAATTAAGGATGATTGATACGATCATATCATCCTGGACGATCGCAGGATCGGCCAGGATGATCCAGTCAAAAACCTTAAGTTACTTCAGGACGATCAATATCGGCCAGCCCGTATCCAGGGCTATTGTCAGGACGATTTTCCTCTGATTTGAACTGATCGGCCAGGACGATCATGAGATCGGCCTGGACAATCAAGCCAATTTTCAATCGTCTAGCTTTGCATCCAGGGCTATGCTCTGGCCGATCTTCATTTATTTGTACTGATCGGCCAGGCCGATGTCCATATCGGCCTGGACGATATAGTCGGCAACTTGCAATTAATGAGCTCCTTTGAAGCTCTTCTATTTAAGAGCTCTTGTTCAACATTTTTCAAGACCTTTGGCTGCTGCCTTGACCTGAGAAGACCTTGAGGAGAGAAAAAGAGAGAGGATCTTGTGAGGGGGAGCTTGTGAGGGGATTCACAAGGGTTGCTTCAAGAATCGCTCTGCTTCGTCTTCGTCTAGAGTTTCTCGTCCGTAGAAGGGTCGGTAGAGGTAAGGAGTTTGCTTTTGATTTTGGTTCTCTGCCAGCTTCAGGAGGAAGCAAAAGGAGGAAGGTTCTCTGCCTTGTCGGGGTGGCAAAAAGGAGGTTCTTGTGAGGGCTTCTCCGCCTAGCCTTGGGGGCTAAAGGAGAGTCACGTTTTGTAGTGCAATACTTGGAGGGTGCCTCCAAGGAGTGGACGTAAGTCGAGTCGAATGAACCACTATAAATTTCTGTGTTCCTTTTCTTGCTTCCGTGCTTTTAAATTCCGCATTTACTTTTTTGTGGTGATTTTGGTTTGTGATTTTTATTCTTTGTGAAAAGAGTTTTTAAAATACCAATTCACCCCCCATCTTGGTTAGCTTGGGACTAAGTTCATAGAGCTTAACATCCCTAACGAACTATCAAGTGGTATCAGAGCGGGATTCGAAATTAAAGTGAAAACTTTTTGAATTTGATCCATGGCTAACTTTGGGAATCGCAACACTACGGAAGGGTATTCCATTACCCGAACTCCCCTGTTCGATACCCTACCTTTTGATTTTTGGAAAACTCGCATGTCAACTTTTTTATAATCTACTGATTATCGCATGTGGATGTTTATTCAAGAAGGTTATTCTCCACCTTCTCGTGAAATTAATGGTTTTAAAACTGAAATTGCTTTTACTGAATGGACTTTTGATGAACGTGATTTAGCTCAACTAAATACGAAATGTTTGAACTGTTTTTTCTGTGCTTTGAAATCTGAGGATTACATGCGTGTTTTAACTTGCAAAACTGGTAAAGAAATTTGGGATAAATTGTGCATCACTTATGAAGGTACTAATGAAGTTAAACAATCCCGTTTAAACATTCTCTTGCATGACTACGAACTTTTTCGTATGAAACCTCATGAATCGATTTCTGACATGTACACTAGGTTTACTCAGATTGCTACTTCATTGCATGTACTAGGAAAAGAACTTTCGAACTATGAAAAAGTTAACAAGATTTTGAGATGCTTGCCTTTATCTTATGATGCAAAAATCACTGCAATCACTGAATCTAAGGATTTGAATACCTATTCTATTGATAACTTACTTGGTTCACTCATTGCTTACGAGCAAGGGGTGAATCAAAGAAATGTTGATGCAGGTGAAAAGAAAAAGGAGAAAACAATTGCACTGAAGGCACACAAATCGGATTCTGAATCTTCCGGGTCTGAAAGCGATGAAATTGCCTTCATCACAAGGAAATTCAAAAGCTTTCTAAGGAACAAACAAAAGAATCATCAAAGTTGGAGAAAAGGTAAGGATCACAAACATGTTAAAGGATCTTCTGATGTTATTTATTTTGAATGCAGGAAGCCTGGACATGTGAGAACTGATTGCCCTACGCTTAGAGATCGATCAAGCAAAGAAAAAGGTGAGGAGAAAGCTAAGTCTAGGAAGGACAAGAAGGAAAAATAAAGGAGCTTTTGGGCAGAATCTGGTACTGATTCCTCTGAGACTGAACCAGAGGAAGAGACTACAAACTTGTGTTACATGGGAAAAGATCAAAGTGATCAAGAAGAGGTAAGTGAACTTTCCTACGATCAACTTCTTAAAGTTTCAGAAAAAATTCATGCATCATATAGGAAATTAAAGAAAACTCATGCTAGCTTGAAATTAGAATTCTTAAATCTACAAAAAGAGCATGAAATTTTGATTAAAGACCATCAAATAATTGATTCAAATCACATGGCTTTACTTTATGAATTTGATGAGTTAAATAAAAATCATGGTGAGTTAGTTGAAGATCATGATGCATTGAAAATATCACACACATCTCTTGAATCTGATTTTAAGAAGTCAAAGGAGATAGAGAAAAATTTGAGGATTGAAAATAAAATTTTAAAAAGCACAAACTTGAAGTTTCAAAATGATTTAGAAGCATGTAAGAAAACTAGGATGACTTCTACTTTTAATCAATTGTCAAAACCTAGGGAGAGGCATTATAACTCAAATCACTTAAGAAATCCCTTTCCTGGAGTTAGATATTTTTCATGTGACATGCTAGGACACATCTCACACACTTGCACGATTCAGCATAGTACACATTGGGTGTGGAGACCTAAGGTGCATGATCCACAACATACCACACATGCATTGCATTCCTCTCTTCATAAGAAGGAACCCAAACCTACTTGGGTTCCTAAATCTAATATTTGATAATTTTGCAGGAGGGCTCTCACAAAAGACCTCGTGAGAGTATGTGGTACCTGGACAGTGGATGCTCTCGACATATGACTGGTGATGCTAGCTAGTTTGTTGTACTAGAGTCCAGGACTGGAGGCAAGGTTACTCTTGGAGACAACACCACCAGGAAGGTGGTAGGAGCAGGTATAATCGGTAATTCCAAGAACCTTATGATTGAAAATGTTTTGCTTGTAGATGGATTGAAGCACAACTTGCTCAGCATCAGTCAATTCTGTGACAAAGGCTTCATCGTGCAATTCTTCACGGATTCATGCATTGTAAGTTTAAGTAACAACACTATTTTACAGGGAAAGAGGATCAACAACGTCTACATGCTTAATTTAAATAACATTGAATGTACTGCTTCTTTTTGCTTAAAAATTGTGATTGATGATTCTTGGTTGTGGCACAGGAGGCTTTGTCATACAAGTATGAAAACCCTTAAGAAAGTGACCCAAAAGGACGTAGTTAGAGGTGTCCCCAAACTTAAGTTTACAAAAGACCACTTTTGTGATGCCTGTCAACTAGGAAAGCAAGTCCACTCCTCTTTTCACCCCATAAAGGACATTAGCACCTCTAGACCTTTAGAAGTCCTTCACATGGATTTGTTTGGACCCATTAGCATAGCTAGTTTGGGAGGGAAAGTCTATGGTTTTGTGATTGTTGATGACTACTCGAGGTTCACTTGGACTAGATTTCTTTCACATAAAAATGAGCCTTTTGAAGAGTTTAAAACTTTTTTTACTTGGATTCAGAAGAAGCTAAGTTGTGAGATTTTGACCATCCATAGTGATCATGGGGGAGAGTTTGAAAATGAAAGATTTAGAGATGTTTGTGAGGACAAGGGGATTAGCCACAATTTTTCAGCCCCTAGGACCCCTCAGCAGAACGGGATAGCTGAAAGGAAGAACCTGACCTTGGTGGAAGCCGCTAGAGACATGCTTGCTGAATATTCACTTCCAAAATACTTTTGGGCTGAAGCGGTTAACACAGCTTGTTATGTGTTGAATATGGTGAATGTTAGAGCCAAATTAGAAAAGACACCCTATGAGATCCTTAAGGGCAGGACACCCAATCTTTCCCACCTTCATGTCTTTGGTTGTAAGGTTTTTATTCACAACAATGGGAAGTCTCACTTAGGAAAATTTGATCCTAAATCTGATGAAGGAGTATTCTTGGGATATTCTAGTGTTGGGAAGTATTTTAGGGTGTTTAACAAGAGAACTTTGATGGTGGAAGAGACAACCCATGTAGTCTTTGATGAGTCTGATCCTAAGAAACATGGAGTAGAAGATGATGATGTTGGAGAGATTACAAGTGGAGTAGAAAATTTGGGGAAGGGGAGTGAGCACCTAAGTAATAGAGGAGTAGAAGGAGTCACCCAAGGAATAGAAAATTTTGATGAAAGGGGAGAAACTTCACACACTCTGCCTAGAGATTGGAGATACTCTACTAGTCACCCCAAGGATTTGATCTTAGGAGACCCTTCTAGTGGAGTTAAGACTAGACATGGACTTAGGAATGAGGTGAACCACTCTGTCTTTATCTCTATGACTGAACCCACCACCTTTAATCAAACCCTTTCTGATGAGTTTTGGATTTTAGCAATGCAAGAAGAGTTGAATCAATTTGTTAGAAATGATGTTTGGGAACTTGTGGAAAGACCTAAGGGACAAAGTGTAGTTGAGAAAAAGTGGGTCTTTAAGAAAAACGTGAATGATTCAGGAGTGGTGGTGAGGAATAAAGCAAGATTGGCTAAGGGGTACAATCAAATAGAAGGGATAGACTTTGAGGAGACTTTTTCCCCTATAGCTAGATTGGAAGCCATTAGAGTGCTATTAGCCTTTGCCTGTTATAAAGGATTTAAGCTTTTTCAAATGGATGTCAAGAGTGCCTTTCTAAATGGGGAGATAAAAAAAGATGTGTTTGTAGAACAACCTCCAGGTTTTGAGAGTTCTCAATTTCCAAATCATGTGTTTAAATTAAAAAATGCTTTGTATGGTTTAAAGTAGGCACCTAGAGCTTGGTATGAGAGGCTTAGCACATTCTTACTAGAGAGGGAGTTTGTCAAGGGGAGCGTAGACACCACCCTTTTTCTTAGAAGAGTTGGAGATGATTTACTCATTATTAAGATTTATGTTGATGATATACTCTTTGGATCCTTTAATAAAAATTTGTGTGATGATTTTTCTAAAATAATGAGTATAGAGTTTAAGATGAGTTTGATGGGAGAGTTGTCATACTTTTTGGGGTTTAGCATAAAACAATTAGAAGATGGAACTTTTCTAAATCAAACAAAATACATCAAGGACATTTTGAAGAAATATGAGATGGACAAAGCCAAGCCAATTAACACCCCCATGACTTCTAGTGCTCCATTGGATAAGGACCCAAGTGGTAAGTCTGTTGATCAGAAGAAGTATAGAGGCATGATTGGATCTTTACTTTACTTGACTGCAAGCCGACCTGACATCATGTTTAGTGTTTGTCTTTGTGCTAGGTTTCAAGCTGACCCTTAGGAATCCCACATGACTGCTGTTAAGAGAATTTTTAGATATCTTTTGGGGACACAAGGATTAGGGATTTTGTACCCTAGACATAGCACTTCTTTTGAGATTATTGATTTTTCTGACTCTGATTTTGCAGGATACAAGGTGGATAGAAAGATCACTTCTGGAACTTGTCAATTCATTGGACAATCTTTGGTCTCTTGGTCTAGTAGGAAGCAAAACTCTGTCGCACTTTTCACTGCTGAAGCTGAATACATTGCTCTTGGAAGTTGTGTGGCCCAAGTCCTTTGGTTGAAACAACAGGTATTGGATTTAGGATTACATGTAAGTACCATCTCAATCTTTTGTGACAATACTAGTGCCATATGCATCTCTAAGAATCCTATTCAACATTCAAGTACTAAACACATCGATATTAGGCATCACTTCATTAGAGGTCATGTGACTAAGGGAGACATTGAGTTACACCATGTGACAACTGAAAATCAACTGGCGGACATCTTTACTAAACCACTGGCCTTCGATACTTTCAGCTCTTTAAGGACAAGGTTGGGTGTGATTGACATAAATGCATGAAACTTTTTTTTTGTTTTTTTTCTTTTGCTTTTTATTTTCTTTTGTTTTTGGTTCCTTTTTATTGCTTTATTTTTTATTTTTAGTTTTTCTCTTTTGTCTCTCTTTTCTTAGTTTTCAAAATCATAGTTAATATGATACTATATTCCTTGTCCTTGCCTTTGAAAATTTGTAGTCAATATGTTTTCATCTACTTAATCTCTTAGATAGTAGGAATATTTTGTGATTGTGTCTCTTTCTCTAACCTATTTAGTGGCTAGTTTTCTTTTCTAATCAAAAGTCTATCTCAAATTGATGATTGTTTATAAAATTAGGATCTTTTCTTAAGCTTGCTTAAGCAAATCTATCTTGTATTTATAATGATTAAAGTCTTTTTGTCACATCAATAAGAGCCCTCATTACTCTTGTCTTTGATTATTAATCCTGCTTGTGATAATTCTTCCTTATGTTAGAGAAAGAGCTCCTATTCTCTAATATCTGAGAAGATATATTCACAACTAATATTTTTTTAAGGGATTATAAAAGAGAATCTAGCTTGCAAAAATAAAAAAAAATTGGCCAATGATGCCAACAAAAGAAGCGCAAAGACGCAAAAAATTGAAAAATCTATAAAAAGATGCGCAAAGACGCCAAAAATGAGCCCACTCAAAAGCAAGCTACTCTCTCTTTTTAAATCTCTTAGAACTTGGAAGTTTTGGTTCTCAAAGACTTGATCTCGATTATCGTACGATTGTGACAAATCCACCTTACATCATTATTTCATGAAGATATTGTTCTTACGACAAGTGGTAGGTGGATTCCTTTTCTCATATACAATTAATTATTTGAAATAGGTCATTGGTTTCCAAAGACGATTCTACCCTAAGAAAACGTTTTGAGCTAAGGGTAAACCATGAACGGATACTCTACTATTCTATGGATTAATGCGATTGGTAACTCATTAACTCACAAATTTTTTTTTTAAGTCAATCACATGGAATACTATATCATTAATATGCTTTGATTAAAAAAAAAAGGATTTCTTTTGCTTTACTTTCTTGTACCCTCATTTTTGATATGTCAAAAGGGGGAGAAGTTTATGAGGTTCCTTTTTTGATCAATCCTGAATTTTTGCTATTAACTGTTTTCGTAGTGTTTTGCCATCATCAAAAAGGGGGAGATTATTGCAAACCTAGTTTTTATGTATTATGTTTTGATGATTGACAAACACTGTTTCTCTTGGACTACTTGTTGCTTCTACTTTTCAGGAATCGAAGATCGGACGATCAAGAAGGAGCCAAGTTCAGGATTGCGTAGGTTTAGGGTTGGGTCAGTCTGTACGTTTGATTTTTACCTTTTGAGTCTACTTGTAATATTCAAAGAGACTGATGCTATATAACCCTTCACACACACACACTTGAGAGACTTAGAATTTATGTTTTTACTCATATCAGTCAGGACGATTTTTGGATCGGCCTGGACGATCAGCTTAAAACAGAAAGTCTAATTAAAGATTCTTAATTAATGCAGCCGACATTAACCGATCGTCCTGGACGATACGTGTATCAGCCAGGATGATAAGCTCAAAACAGAAAGAAGTAGCCGTCATATTCAATTATGGTATACTGTATTTTTAAATTATCAGCCAGGATGATCCTAGGATCGGCCTGGACGATATTCATAAATTATGCCATAATTATTCAGGAAATCAATGGAGTAATTAAGGATGATTGATATGATCATATCGTCCTGGACGATCGCAGGATCGGCTAGGATGATCTAGTCAAAAACCTTAAGTTACTTCAGGACGATCAATATCGGCTAGCCCGTATCCAGGGCTATTGTCAGGACGATTTTCCTCTGATTTGAACTGATCGGCCAGGACGATCGTGAGATCGTCCTGGACGATCAAGCCAATTTTCAATCGTCCAGCTTTGCATCCATGGCTATGCTCTGGCCGATCTTCATTGATTTGTACTGATCGGCCAGGCCGATGTCCATATCGGCCTGGACGATATAGTCGGCAACTTGCAATTAATGAGCTCCTTTGAAGCTCTTCTATTTAAGAGCTCTTGTTCAACGTTTTTCAAGACTTTTGGCTGCTGCCTTGACCTGAGAAGACCTTGAGGAGAGAAAGAGAGAGAGGAGAGAGAGAGAGGATCTTGTGAGGGGGAGCTTGTGAGGGGATGCACAAGGGTTGCTTCAAAGATCGCTCTGCTTCGTCTTCGTCTAGAGTTTCTCGTCCATAGAAGGGTTGGTAGAGGTAAGGAGTTTGCTTTTGGTTTTGGTTCTCTGCCAGCTTCAGAAGGAAGCAAAAGGAGGAAGGTTCTCTGCCTTGCCGGGGTGGCAAAAAGGAGGTTCTTGTGAGGGCTTCTCCGTCTAGCCGTGGGGGCTAAAGGAGAGTCACGTTTTGTAGTGCAATACTTGGAGGGTGCCTCCAAGGAGTGGACGTAGGTCGAGTCGACCGAACCACTATAAATTTCTGTGTTCCTTTTCTTGCTTCCGCGCTTTTAAATTCCGCATTTACTTTTTTGTGGTGATTTTGGTTTGTGATTTTTATTCTTTGTGAAAAGAGTTTTTAAAATACCAATTCACCCCCCCTCTTGGTTAGCTTGGGACTAAGTTCATAGGGCTTAACATCTCTAACGAACTATTACTTGGATCATGATCAAATGACCCAAAACACTTCCATATGCTCACATAAGGCCAAAGACACCTTTATATGTCATATGTTCTTGTTGTCCTTTGATTCTCTGTGCTCTAACGACCTGGGCCAGGTGTCAATCATCCCAGCAACTTCCCTGATCAATCTCAGCCGCTCCTTTTGGCTCCAAACGCTGAATAGAGCAAATGAGACGTTATTCATTCATTCAAAGCCATCTTACTTTCCAGTCATTTCCCAGAGCTTAGAGAGTTTTGTTTCAACTCCCCTGAGCTCTACCTTCATTTTACCATCGATTCTCCACGTTTCAAAGCTATCGGAGGCGAGTTCAGTGGTTGACCGAGAGCCATCTCCGTCCAACTCTGCTTCCAGTGATCTTCTGAGCTCGGAGCTTGAAGGAGAACAACACGTGGACAACCTACAAATTCAACCGTGATAAAATCAACTAAATCGATCCATCTTTTGGTGAGAAATCCTAAACCCTAGGTTCTTATCTAGGTTTCTAAATAGGCATCCAATTAAGAGTTTTAAAAGTGTAAAAATTGTCCCCCACTCTTCTTCCCGATGACTGTCGCCTATATCTCAGTTAACATGCCATCTAATCTCCTGTAAGTGCAGTTTAAAACAAAAATCAAAATTAGGGTTTACGGCAGTAGGGCGAAGGAGACGAAATCTGGACCATTGATATCATCTATTTGATTTCAACAGACATGATTTGGTCCTTTGGCTCCGCTCGGTTTGACCTGTTTGACCCAGCCAACGAAACGAGTCGTCTGGGCTTGATCCGGTCCGTCCATTCCAAATAACGGGATCAAACCCTGGTCGTCCGATCATTTTTTTATCGGGATCAACCGCGGCTTTGATCGCAGCCGTTAGATCAAACCGAGGTCGATCCGATGGCTGCTAGGAAGCGCTGACTCATTTAAGTGATCCACGTGGCTGACCGCCACCTTTCCCGTGAGGCAATCGCCCGCCGCCGCGTGGAAATTTGATATTAAGGTTTATTTTAATGGTTTTAAGTACAGAAACTTGTAAAAATCATAGAAAATAGGATATTAAGCCATTTTTTCTCCACAACCACTTATTTTTCTCGGAATAAAACCCTCTATTTTCTAAAAATAAAAAAAACAAAGCTAATTCCTATTATTTTAAAAATTTTATTTTAAACCCTATTTATTTCCTTTTATAAATATATATATGTAATTCCTATATTCATTCTGAAAGTCCTAATAATATATGTAATTCAAACAAATAAACCCATTAGGATCTATCCAAGCCACACAGCTTTCTTCACACACTTAGATGCTTGCTAAGACAACCAACTTTAGCTTAGGCTAGGCCGGTGGTTTGTTGTGGTTTGCTTGCGGGTGTCTTGCCTAGAGGGCACCTATGTGTGATTGCTTACTTTTTTGTACTGCATAAGCATGCATATCTACATTTCTGTCTGTACACCAGAGCGCAGAGTGAATAAAGCGAGGGTCATGTACTTTACTTTTATGTCTTTACTTTCCTGCATTTTTAAATGTACACAATGCACTCATAACATGCATCATTATACAACTGCTTTATTTTCTGCTCTTTATATTACTGCAATAATAGAATGTTCTTAAGTTCTGATGTACTGAGATAAAAATGTAATGCTTTTACTTTCTAGATTGTTGTATATAGATTGAGTCTGTACAGCGTCTGGAGTCTGTAAAAGAATTAAAAATACAAATGGGGCTCCAAAAAGTAATGTCCTTTTTTAGAAGGACGTTCCTTTTTGGAATTTCATAGAAGACCCAGAGCCTGAAGACCATAAGCAGTTATATTTAATTCTATTTTCTCGTAGGCTTAGAACCCAGGTTTGTTGTCGGTGGGGCCTGGCCACCATTACTTTACTGCAAATTCTGGGGTGTAACCGATGAAAGTATATTAATAAAACCAACTCTTTTATATACATCTGTTTCATACATCATTCGCATACGAGTAGATTTTTGATTTTTTTTGTAAGCGTATTCCTTTGCATTTATTTTAGATTCTTTAATAACTCCTTGATTCCTAGGATAGAGCCATCTTAAAATCTTGCATCATCGGCAAATTGTTGTGATTAGGATTGTTAGCTGGCAGCCCACTCTAGGCAGGTGGTAAGTCCAGATTGTATACACCTCTCTCTGCACATTTACAGTCCTTTAATCAATTCTAAATCCTTCTAAAGTCGAATAACAACTCTATAATCTAAAGTCTGATCGTGAAAATTTAATTGCCCAAATATTTAATTAAATGCATATATATAATTTTAGAAACCATTTAGTCTTCATTTAAATCGAGAGTGTTCTCTTAGGAGATGTAATTAACTACAGAGGCTTGCCCCTGTAGGGAGTCTAGATCCCAGAATAATCTAAACCCTGCCTTAGTTCTTTTCTGAGGTGGGCGAAAGATCTATGGAAGTAGATTAGGTTTTATTCATGTTTAGGAGTTATTTTTATAATTAGGAAATATATAGATAGTTTATTTGTTTTTTACTAACAAATTAAATGTCTTCTATACTTAATTATAGAAATAAACTTACAATTCGTTAATCTAATCAGGTCTATTAGAGAATGTACTCGTCATCCCTTTAAGATGATTTGAATATTCTTTGTATTACACCTGATCAGGAGAATGAATTGTACTGCTTCTCCCTTTAAAATCAATAGGAGGATATTAGTCTGTTCTTCGAGGCAGTATAACATCCGACTATGTAGATTTAATCGGGAGAAATATATCCTAAATATAAATAAAGTGAATCGTGTGAAAAGATAAAAATCTTATATTTTTTTAAAAGAAAACCCCACTATATATATATTTTTGCTTAGATCCATTCCTTACAATCAAGAGACAGATAGATGTCTAATTTACTTTCACGAGTAAATCAAATATCGTCCATATACTTGATTCTAGGAATGAATCAATAATTCACTAATCTAATTAGATAAATAGAGAGGATGTTAATCATCTTTTCAGATGATTTATATACTCCCTATATAATACCTGATTAGGAAAGTGAATTGTTTATTCTCTTTCTTTAGAATCAATAGAAGGATATTAGTCTACCTTGTGGGGCGGTCTAATATCCGACTATACGAATTCAATCGAAAGAGAATACTCAAAAAAATATAAATAAAGCGAACTATTTTCTATATATTTAAATAAATTATATTTCATTCAAAAATTATTTCTTAAAATTCTTCCTTCTCCTTTCTCCTTGTCTTTCATTATTTAATTAAAAAAAATATTTATTTTATTATATTAAAATTACTTAATAATTATAAATGAAACAATACTTTTATATATTTAAATATAAATTATAATTTAAAACTTTATTAGTTAGATCGTTTTATTTTCTCACAACCACTTCAAAGAATGTTCAACATCACACCGTCGTATGATCATCTTCGCACATTCGGGTGCGAATGCTATCCCTTGTCTCCTCCGGTTCATCGCACCAAACTAACGCCCACCTTGTCAGCGTGCATTTTCTGGGCTACTCTGATAGAATGAAAGGCTACAAGTGCTTCAATCCGGTAACAAACAAAACTGCAATTTTGCGGCACGTGCAATTTAATGAAAATGTATTTTCGTATAAGAACAGGGATACGCAAGAACCGATGATCAACTACAACACACCACACTCACTGCTCATTCCCACCTCCACAATTCAGCCCCCCACTCGCATTCTACCAGTTCCAGCTCAGCCCTCGCATACCAGTCCACTCTCACCAAATTCTGCAACCATGGATACAAGCCTCCATCATGCTCCGCATCTGGTGACTGTTCCTCATTTACCGCATCCGATGACTACTAGAATGAAAACTGGTTCTCTAAAACCGGTACAACGACCCAATTTGCTGCATCACGAACACGTACAGCCTGACCCCACAACGTATAGCAAAGTAAGCAAAAAAAGTTTGAATGGAGAAGGGCTATGGCCGAAGAGTTTTTTTCATTACAAAAGCAGGGCACCTGGACTCTCGTACCGCCCCCTTCCAATGCATCCATCCTTGGCTCCAAATGGACATATAGGACCAAGTATAACTCGGATGGATCCGTCGCACGATTCAAAGCTCGATTGGTGGCTCAGGGTAATCAACAGGAATACGGAATTGACTATCGCGACACATTCAGTCTGGAAGCCAAACTACCGACCATACGCATCCTGTTCACCATTGCTCTCTTCTACAAATGGCAAATTCGTCAACTGGATGTAGCCAACGCCTTCTTGCACGACGACATAAACGAGACAGTTTAACATGAGACAGCCCAAAGGATTTGAAGACTTGTCCAATCCAAATCACGTCTGCCATCTACGCAAGGCAATCTACGGGCTACGACAAGCACCTCGCCAATGGTATACTACCTTCACATCCTATCTTCTTCAAGTTGGTTTTAAACAAAGCCAGGCGGACCCATCACTTCTGCTTCTGCAACGAGATCACCTACAAATCTATCTACTTGTCTACATGGATGACATACTAATCACTGGCAACGATATTCAAGCAATGATGGCTCTCATAGAACAATTGAAATAAAAATTCACAATGAAAGACCTCGGGGCAGCACATCAATTTCTCGGTATCAAAATTGACTCCACACCAGATACGTATTTTCTATCCCAAACTTTATATGCTCAATCTATTCTTCAAATGGCTGAATTACAAAAATGTAATTCGGTCGCTAATCCATCTATCTAAAAATTGCCAGTAATGGAGTCCGATGCTCAGCAGTGCTTCGATGCAAGGACTTACAGGCAAATCATAGGATCTTTACAGTACTTAACGTTGACTTGTCCTGACATAGCATACGTTGTGAATGTTCTCTCACAACATATGCATGATCCGGCACCTCATCATACGGTAATGTTAAAAAAATTGCTGCGGTACATCAAAGGATCAATTGACTTTAGTCTTCCTATCACAAGAACAGATCTATTACTTCGGACGTTTTCGGATGCCGACTGGGCCTCAGATTTGGTAACCAGAAAATCTACTTCTGGTTTTTGCACTTTTCTTGGTAACACCTTGGTCTCATGGTGGACAGTTAAGAAGCAAACCATTGTATCCAGATCTTCTACCGAATCTGAATACAGGGCATTGGCATCAGCAACGGCAGACACCATCTGGATCAAGAGACTTCTTGCCGACTTCAGTATTACTCACTCACAACCGGTTGATATATTTTGTGACAATTTGTCCACCATTGCACTAGCAAACAATCCTGTCTTCCACGCTCGTACGAAGCACATCGAAATCGATCAACGCTTCGTTCGTGATCACATTCAGAACAACAACATTCGACTACTACCTATCAGCATAGTTGATCAACTAGCTGACATTCTTACAAAACCATTGGCTGCACCTCGGTTCAAAGTCTTACGATCCAAACTGACAATCGGCACCCGATCGTCAATTTGCGGGGGAATGTTAGAACAGTTAAATACAAATACTGAAAACAAATAAATATGTTTGCCATCCTATCATATCTCTACACGTGTACATCTTCTTTATGTATTAGTCTATATATAGGCATCAACCTGTAACGCCAAAAGTAATAAGGAAATAATACATTTGTCTTTCTTTACTGTTCTCTTCTCATCTCATCTTCTTACTGTACTTGAGTTTCTTCAACCATCAAACTAAAGAGTTGTTATAAAAATGGTTGGCTTGATTATAAGATAAGAATTATCTGATTGTCCTTTTAACTAAGCTTTATAAATGAGCTGCTTTGATTCAAGTGGTCCATGATATCTTCTCTTGACTCAAAAATGAGACATTGGCTCAAAATATGTATTTTATGACACCTAGCTTAAAATATATTTTTGAATTAAATTTTAGGTCGAGTTGTAGTTCACTTTTGATTGTCAGATAGGGCTTTGGAGCTCTTAAAAATTTCAAGTCATCTCTTAATACAAGTCATTTTCATGCGGAAAATAGTGATTTATTTATCATTCTTTAGAGCGACATTTTGATAATTAAAGTCAAAATCTCAAAATGCATCATTGAACGAACTGTATTGATTCCTTTGATCATAGATTGTTCTTTCAGCATTTAAGTGTCTTATGAACTTAGAATTAAGTAATCAAATGTTTATTGTATTCCTCGAATCAACCCACTTGTTTGACTATAAGCACTCAAAAATTAACCTTTTAATTAATTTTACGAAGTTTACAACCGCACTTCAGTTTACAACCGCACTTCAGTTGTTTGATTTCAGTTCATTTAAACAAGGATTGAGATATTTTTTTGTATCGTTAGGCTCATCTCATCGATACGTTCAGTTCGACAAAAAATTTATTCGTACTGAAGTTTGGATGACCCTAAATTTAGTTTTAGAAAATTCAAATTAAATGTTTCATCGAAATCCAAATTTGATCATATAAACTTTCTAATGGTATATTATGGTTGCTTTGATTCAATAAAAAAAAATCAGTTAATTCACATTTGGTTCATGACTCCTATAGTTCAAAGAATGATACAATAACTCAAATATGTACCTATTACACCTTAAAAGTTATTGAATTAAATTTTCACTTAAGCATTTTGAACTCATACAAGCTACATTATTATATTTTTTATGATTTGTTGGGACCAACCAACAAACTAAAGAGAGCTATGTTTCTTGTTTAGTTCTTATTGAGCTTGAGCTAGATTCAAGCTCGTTTCGAAATTAAGCTCGAACTCGACTCTTTAAAAAAAATTATGGACACGAGCTTGTTTGGAAAGTTCAAACTTGAATCTATTCTTGAGCTTAATTTCTTATTTTTAAATTAAAAATTTCAATATTTTTGATTTTTTATTTTTAATATAAAATTAATTTAAAAAGGTTAAATGCATTATATAATGTTGTTTTAAATTAATCTTTAAATAATATTTTAAGTTAATTGAACAGCTCAAGTAACTTTCAAGCCAAGTCAGGTTGAGCCCGAACTTGAGCTTTTTTAATACACGAGATCGAGATCTCAAACTCGAGCTCATATCGATAAGTTCGACTCGAGAGATCATAACGAGTCATCCCTAATGAAAACTAAACTCTATTTTATAATTACTCCATCTGCCTCGTATTCCTCTCCTCCCCAGTTCAAATTAAGAATAGGCATTGTGTGTCTCTGTGATATGGAAACAATGAAAATTTCTCCTCATCTTGCATAAAGACAACTTAAATAAAATTATTCTACTTTTATGATATTTGGATTGTCCCTTTCATTCATATTCTCATATCTCTTCACGAACTAATCTTACTTTATTTTTGATGCTCCGTACACTTTTGATTAGTTGGAACCGTTTTCTTGCCAGTCTCAGAAGTCATAATACTCACCTTTCACCACTTTTTATTTTTTTTAGCTGTCACTCTATTTTCGGCTAGGCTGGGAGTATTATATAGCTCTACCTTTATCTATATAATTGCCTTGTGCCCTATATCTTCCCTAAGTTTTTTTTTTACTATTTTTTTTAAATAACTTTCTAGTAAATTTTTTTTTTTTGAATAAGTTTTGCAATAGCTTTTTTATTGCTTTCTAAAATAGTTATATAGTATAAGCTGCTTTAGAAAACAGACCTAAACGAAACCTAAAAGATCTCATCTTTTAAGTACATCTATATCCGATCAAAAATTAGAGTTCGTCCTCCTCCATGATGTTTTCCGCTAAAATTTTTCCAACCCACATCATTATCCTTCACAGCGCCTTGCTTGAGCCTTCTGGCTACTGATTCTCCCTCAGGGAAGTTCCTCTCTTCTTTCCTTCAGTGGTTTTTCAATGGTTTTCATTTTTTTCTCGCTTGATTTTTCTCCCACCGATGGGTTTTCTGTTAATGGCGGGTAGTTGCTTGGTTGATCCTAGTTTTCTGAATGAGAAAAACTCGTCTCGTTTCTTTATGGATGCATTAGCTGGTGTTTCTCCATCTCCAAATTTCTCTGACCTCAAAATCACCTCTCACTGTGGGTTACTATCGCTCTGGATTTCGGAGGTTGAAATTTAGGCACTAGCTGCCCCCTTCGAGTTCACTTTGATTGAAAAATTTCCTAGTCGTAGACCCTCGCTTGATGCTATTCAGAGGTTGAAATTTTCTTCAGTCTCAAACTTATTGGTGAATTTTCAGTTGTTATCCTCTATCCGAAGCATGTGTTGATTAAACTTTTTAATGACTTGGATTATTGTAGAGTTTTTGCTCATCGTTCATACTTTGTGAACAACCGCTTTATAAAATTGTTTAAATGGACTCCTACTTTTGATATTGAAGTTGGGTCCCCCATCATTCCAATTTGGGTTTTATTTTCCAACCTCATGCCTAACCTCTTTTCTACCTGAGTCCTTCATGGTCTTAGTTCCTTCTTTGGTTGACCTCTAAGAATTGATAATGCAACTTCAATTGCCTCTCGGCCCTCTGTCCCTCGTGTTCTGGCTGAGTTAGATGTCACCAAACAATTCCTTGATAGGGTGTGGGTTGGTCCCGAAAACTTGGGATATATTCATTTTGTGATTATGGAGATTTTTCCTTCTTATTGCACTCATTACAAATCGTTGGGGCACTCAAAACCGAATTGTAGTGTTTTACATCCCAAAGTTGTTGATGTTAATACTATTAACTCTCCATATGTAAGTGATAAGCTTTCTAATGTTGTGCATGAAAATGTGCAAGATAATGTTTGTGTGGATTTATCATTGCATGAAAATGTAGTTGTTACTAATGCAGGCCATTTGGAAAATGGGATTTTGATTACTGGTGATGTGGGGCATTCGGTTGAGTTGGTTTCGAATGTCCCCATCCTTGCTATTGTTCATGCTATGGATTTGGGATGTTTCGTCTAAGAAGCTTGTGAGTGTACTAATCAAGTGGTTATTTCAACTGCTGTTGTTAAGAAGGATTCTATAGAGATTGATCTTGGTTCTTATCATTTTCAAGATCATTTCAGCATGGAAGTGTGTGATGTTAACAAAGTTGTTTTGAATGATTCATCTAGCGGTTTTGTTATTACTCATGACTCGCCCTTGGCAACTTTGGAAATGACTTTGTCACCTAATTTTGAGGTTTCGAAGGGGAATTATTGATGTTCTAATTTCTCTTATTTCTAATGATGAATTGAAAGCTCAATTGGCTTTAACAATGAATAACATTAGTGTGGATCAATCTGATTGGTTGGATGAGTCCTTGTACTCGGCATACGGGGGTGCTAGGGAACATTTTGATGCACATGTGGATGAGTTTCAAGAGTTGTATGGTTTGAATGTGGGGTACATTATTGAGCAAGCCTTTGCCTGTGGCGATGGAAAACGTTGTAGGAGAAAAAAAAGAATTAATATGTTTTCTATGATTGGCCACCTTTGCATTTGTTGGTCTTTATTGGCTGGTTTGGAATTTTAGTTGTGGCTAATAATTGGTGTTTTTTGTTTATTGTGGGCGATCCGGGCAATGATGAGGCAGATTCTTGCTATCCCCTTGGATGGCATTGGCTTGCTGGTAACATTGGTGGTTGATTCTCTCGTTCTGCTTGGACACTGGTGGCCCTTGTTTGGGATGTCAGATGATGCTTGTTTCTCTCAAGGTTATCTTCTATATGGTTTGTGGATTGCTGCCTCCAATGAATGGTCTTGTCCTGGCATCTGGGTGGCAAACCTCTCTCTTGTAAGAAGCCTCCTGCCATTTACTGATAATAGGCATCTTGGCCTTCTAATTGGTTCTTGGTTATTTATGCTGCCTTCATAATGTCTAATTTTGGTTGTTTATCTTTTTGAGGTTGTTTTCCTTAATTATAAATGGCAAGTTAAATTGACAACCCAAATTAATAATTATTGATCAAATTCATAAGCATAATTTCTACTTTTAATCAAAATTGGGCCCATTTTTTTCTTTTTTTGTTCTTATGCTCTTAATGTCTGATATTAGGCATTAATTATGTGTTTATTCAAAAATAATAATTATTTTTTTGTGATTTTTACATCACTATCAAGAGTCTGAATATCTCATATAAATATTTTTAAAATTTATCAAAAAAAATTTCAAAATAATTATGAATCTCATTTCTTATTTTTTTTAAATATTTTATTCTAAAATCAGAACTTTGGAACATATATACCTTAAACTTTTTTATACATATATCTTCAAATTTAGTATTTTATCTTAAAAATTATGAATAACTTAATTTTTTAATAAATTCTGAATAAAAGATAATTAATCAAATACAATATTTAGATTTTTAATTATTAAAATTTTTCATTTAGAAGCCTTTGAGCCTTGATGAATTACTAGTCAAATTCACAAGGCCCACCTTTTGCCTAGTGTTTTGGGCTTAGTAGTTGAAATCTAAGCCCAAATATGAATTGGACAATTATTATTATGATATGTGAATTTTTACCCTAATGCACATTAACATAATATGCACCATTTAGAAATGTAAGTTTTCGACTTTTTTTGTGAGAGCTTTCTTACTGTGTTTTAAAGCAATTTTAGTACAAAAATTAATTTTTGTATTAAAAAGTTACTTTAAGAAACAGCAAGATAATCAGTCAAATGAAATCTAATTCTAAAAATGAACAGAGCCATATTATGGTAGAAATATTTTAATGATTTATAATCCCAATTATATGGATCTATTTGTACATCACCCATCAGTTCTTATAATATATTAAACTAATTACTAAATAGTATGTGTTATCTCAAAAGAAACGTTTTATTTTTTTAAGAACAATTATGTTTATTTTAATTTATAATACTACTATTAAAATGGTGCTTAATACTTTTCCCCAAAAATTATAACTATTCATTTATATTGGATCAAGAAATTTTAATCATATATCTAACATTTTCTAAATGAAAACCTCCAATTTTTTTAATAAAAATAAACATTGTTTCTTATATTTATTTTATCTTCAAATATTTAGGTTTAGAACGATGAATTTAAAATTAATGATAATTTAAAATTTTTTAAATTTAAAAATTTATTTACTTTTTCATGTTTAACTTCAATGAATAAAATGATAGTTATTTATAATTTGGCATTATTTTTGTCTTATCAGATGTTAATTATATCAATTTAAATTGTTATAAGTATGTAGTTCTATCATATTGGGACAACTATTTATGTAATATAAATGTTTGTTTTCTTAATAACTCACATATTGCAACAAGCATTTATTCTAGGTGTATTTTTGTGCCTCTATTGATCAATTTTTTGTATTTTAGGTCAAAGAACTGGCTAAACTATGTTAATATCTTACCCCGCTCCTTCCCTCTTAGATTCCTTATCGCTTTACATTATAAACTAATGGTTGAGTTCATTGACGATAACAATTATGCGCTCTATGTTATAAACTTTTAGATGCCATTTATGTTGGAGAGATTATTACGTGCGGACGCCGATAGTTCTGGAGGCCAATTTAGATGTGTTTAGCTTCCACACATAATAAATTTTCTTTATTATATTGAGATGAGTGATGACTCTTAAGAAGGATAGGTTTGGATGAAATGGAAGAGGTTGAAAATGTTTGAGTAAGTTATAATCCCAATTGTCAAATACACTTGACATGTTAGTAGCTTTCTTATTATAAAGAGTTGAAATTTAATTTAGATTTTACATGTAAAATATTCCCATAAATGTCCAGATTATTATGTTAGTGTATGGAAAGAGATGTTTTATTTCCTTAGCTTC
The DNA here is from genome assembly GCA_016618105.1 of Dendrobium huoshanense. NCBI lineage: Eukaryota > Viridiplantae > Streptophyta > Magnoliopsida > Asparagales > Orchidaceae > Dendrobium > Dendrobium huoshanense. The sequence continues at coordinate 42,186,423 of CM028356.1, forward strand.
AAATATTAATCTACACAATTAAAAGATAAAAAAAGGAATGCATAGGAGACACAAGATTTTATATATGAAAAATCTAGGAGTAGAAAAATCATGAACTGGAGTCTGTATAAAATACTTTTTAATGAATATAGTCTTAAATTGCAATGGGTCATCCATCCCCAAAATTAGATAGTGAGTTAGTACAAAAGTAAGAATCTTAACTAAATTAAGAATGGTCGTTATGGTTGTGACAAAAGGAATTCGAAGGTGTTGATGTCAATGGATGGTGAACATTATAACTCCCTCTTTAAAAAGTTAGGTTGGATGAACTATTCAAATTAAAATTAGTAGTTACATGAAGGCAATAAAGTATTTTCCTACTCATAAGAAGAGGGGCGTATAAATTTAGTGGAGTTTTATATTAAAATTTGGTTGGTTAAATTAATTGGAATACTTTTGATAAGGTTTATGAATTAAATTTAGGCCCATATAAAATTAATGATGATAAGACACCATTTTATGAGAAAATATGTTTCTTTAACTGATCTAATTTGTTGCATAGGATTTACAAATCGAAGATCTATAAAGGACACTACTAACTCAAGAAAATGTACATGTAGTCAAAAAAATTGTGTGAAAATGTTGAGGGCTAAGGACTAGTGGACACTTTGAATGATATACTTGTGATGAAGTGATGAATGTGTCATGATCAACCATCGACTAATTAGAGGAGTGATCATTGCTCTTAGGATGTCCACTCAATCATGTGGCTTGTTCACATCTAAATGACGAGAGAGAGGGGCATGTTGAGTTTAATGAACACTTTTAGACTTATTTTACATAGGTTGTTTTATATCTTATGTGCTTGAATTTCAAATTTTTTTGTCATTAGAAACATTATGATTAAAAGTCATTTCTGATACATCACCAAAAAAGACCTTGATCATACACGAATCTTGAGGCATAATTTAATTAAAAACTTTTAAATTAAATTTAGGACCATCCAAAGTACAAACCAACAAATTTATAATCAAATTGATTATCTCGGCAACATGAACCCAACGCCAACAAAATTGATCAAATTCAAGCCCAAATGGGCTCAAATCAAGAGCTTAAAGCATATTTGAAAGCCTTAGAGTATTAATTGGATAATCAAATGATCTTTAAATTCCACATGCTTATAATCAAATTAAGTGGCTCAACGAGATGAATCTAACAAGCTCAAGATCACTCAATTCTGACATCACTAAGGTACTTAATTGCTGAATAAATACTTCTTGATCAAGGAAATTAATATGGGTAGTATGATAAAGTATTTTGGATTCTGGTTCGAATTACCAAAATACAAACTAAAAAACCTATAAATAGCTAGGACCTCATTTTTCACTTTAAGGGAGAGGAAGAATAGAGAGAACTAAAAAGTGCTATCTTGCATTTTCTAATTATCGCAACTGGTGACCACCACCAGTTATTATCGCTGACAACTACTATTGCCACTAATAATTAGCATAAAAAATAACCACCATTTCTAAAATAGTGAGAAGATTTAACTCTGCTACTAGGTATAACTATATGCCTGTGGACATTTACTTTTTATACTCCTTTCAAATAAATCAATTCATATTATTGGCTATTAAACGTCCCTCTATCGACATTTTATTACCTTAATATGCCTCAAGAAAAGTCAAACATCTGTTTAATCTCCCTCTTCATCAATAGTGAAGAAATGATGATTCCAGTATTAGGCCAGTGGTTTTTTTCCTTTTTCAAGTTTTACACTAACAAAACTTTCAGTCTTATTACTCTTATATATACATGTTGAATTTTTACATACTGCTGATATATAAAATATACTCTACCAAAAAAAAAAAAAAACACGTAATAATTTGTGTGGTCTGTGGGAATATTTTAATATAATACTTAAATTACTAACAATCAATCCCAAAATCAAGAACAATAAAATATGGGTGATTAAGTCCTCCATGGCTACACTTTAGAGGACTATAAGTGTAGGATAGGAGTGTCAATATTTGGCACGACCCGAAAACTCAACTTGAACCCGACACAAAATATTTGGGTTCGGGTCAACCCGAACCTAAAAAGGGTCAAGTTCAGGTCCAAATTTTTGACCCGTTTCGAATTTCGGATCAAGTTCGGGTTGACCCAGAAACCCAAAAATGACCCGATTATGACCAGGTATATTGTAGTTCCCCATATTTACGGGATTTGGCTTGACAGCTAGCAAGCTTCTTTGCTTCTGATCAAGATGACGTTACTTTCACAGCGAGCGAACTACAACGAAGGAGCCAAAGAAATGACTCAGCAATCTCCACACCTCTTGTGACATAACGAAGCCGAACAAAAATGACGAAATCGAGAAAGTTACCTTCACAATGAGCGAGCTCCCGTCGTTGATTCCAATCAAAATGTTGTAACTTTTGATAACTTCGACGAAGGAGTGAAGTCGAACTACAACGAAGGAGCCAAAGATGTGACTCGTTTAATCTCCACAACTCCTATGGATGCGGCATAACGAAGAAGAACAGAAAAGACGAAAGGGAGAAAGTTACCTTCACAAATCACAACAAGCGAGATCATGTCGTTGATTCCAACTAAAATGTTGTAACTTACGATAACGTCATCGCAAGAGTGAAGTCAAACTGCAATGAAGGAGCCGAAGAAGCGACTCGTGTAATCTCCACTTCTCCTATGGTGGAACGAAGCCGAACAACACAACAAGCGAACTCCCATTGTTTTGCTTCCGATCAAAATATGCGAGTCTGGTTTGGGTTGACTTGAACCTGAAGTGGCCCAAACCCAACTGGGTCAGGTTTGGGTCTGAAAAATTGACCCGTTTGAAAAAATGGGTCGGGTTCAGTTTGATTCAAACAGCCCCGGGTCAGTTTCGGGTTGGATCCGAACCCAACCCGTGACCCGATGGAGGAACTTCAGAGTCAAATCCTTTAATTATTCGAGGAGACTGGACAACAAAGCTCACCATCACAATATGAATTTCTCGCTTCACAATATCAACAAAAATTTGGAGGTAATGCCAATCAACGAGCACCTCCTTCCCTATAAGCTCATCAAGTTCTTTCCAACATAACTAGTTCAACACATTACCCCCACCTTCTTTCGCAAACTCATAATCCTCCACTTAGTCCACTAGTTGTGAGGGACCTAGATCAAAATTATTTTATTGATGCCCCTTAAGATGTTATAAGAGATATACTACGATGTCTTATTCAAGAGGAATTCTCTTTGAGGGAATGTAATCAATTTACTCCACCCCACTTTCATGAATCACTCTTAACAATAGAAATTTTCGAACATCTTATTCCAGTGGGATTCAAACTGCTTACTATTGATTTATATGATGGATCCTCTAATCCTTATGAACATATTAATCATTATATGACCATCATGCATATTTAGCAAGCTTCTGATACACTTCTATGTCAGTTCTTTCCTACTACTCATAAGGGTCAAGTTTGCATTTTGTTCTATTCACTCTTTAGAAATGCTATCACAACTTCAACTTTCTTGCAAGACTTTCATCAAATAATTTTTTTGTCAATCAAAGAATTGTTAATGATTCCTCCCATCTTTCTAGGATTCGTCAAAATGAGGGAAAAATACAAAAATAATACTATAAAAGGTTTTCTTCTTTTGCATGTAATATTTTTGGTGCGGACTCAATTTTGGGTCCAAACATTCCTATTACAACATTGCTTTGGGCTCCGAAGATCTTTTTACAAAGATAACTCAATTTTGATACTTGTAGAGTCCAACAGAGTCTTTATAACCCTTTTTTTAGCAATTTAAAATATTTTGGAGTGAAATTCTTTGATTTTTTTGCTCCGATCAACACCCTCACTTCATGGAATACTTAAATTATAGTTAAGAATATTTTATTTGGTTCAGGGCCCCAAGGGGAGGTCCACATTGACATCGAAGGAGCGGTCATGCCTCGTAATTACTCGAAATTATAATTTTATGTTATAATATTTTGGAAAGCTCATGTATATATTCTCAGACTCTGTGAGCTTCAACATTCGAAAATAAGAGGGCAACTGATATTTCACCAAATCACCTTGATTAGTCAAACTAAATGTCTTGGCAAGGCCAATCCAACGCCACCAAAATCGGTCTAATCTGAGCCTAAATGGGATCAAATCAAGAGCCTAAGCATATTTAGAAACTTGAAAGCAATAATTGGATAGCAAAAAAAATATGCAAATTAGACATTTTTATAGACGAATCGAGCAGCTTGATAAGGCAAATCCAATGAGCCCAATATCACTCAATTTTGACATCATTAAGGATTTTATATGTTGAATAAATGGTTTATAATCAAGAGAATCAATATGGGCCGTACACATCTTTACTCTGACCCTTTTGTTCGCCTGTCTCTCCCTGATCGGTGATGACATCATTAAGGATTTAGTATTTTGGATTATGGTTCAATTTACTAAAATGCTCATCACAAAAAATCTATAAATAGTCCCATTATTCACATAAGGGAGAGACATAATAAAGAGAACTAGAAAGAGCAATCTCTTGTATTTTCTCGCCATCACCGATCAGATAAAAATTTCTATTATAAATTTGAAGTATTTAAATTTTTTTTATTCTTAAAGTAATTCCTAAGATTATAATTTATGGTTTGTTCAATCCATTCAAGTGATTTTAGACTTATGAGTAGCATTAAAAGGTGTGGTTCATCAAAGTAAACATTTGTTAACCCAAATAATTATAAAGTTAATGAAAATTAGATTATCTTTAATTAAATTAAATTTAGTTTAATTTAAATTTATTTATTTATTCCAATGTGCTTCTGCTTAAACTACTCATTTAACGCCATTCATTTTTAGCTAACTTAAGCTCTAAGTTTAAATAAATCAAGTGAGACATTCAGCTCGGATACCAACAAATCCTCTGAAACCAATTTGTAGAACTATCATGCATCACAGCCGTCCAATGGCTGCTGCCGAATCCCATTCACTGCCCGCGATTAGCGGATCGGATACCAACCCGATAGCGATCGGTGAAGATCTCCTCCAAATGGACGGCTGTGATCCCTCCGTTCCAGTGAAGCATACAACTCTCATAATCGCATCGGTGCTTCGGTTACAACAAATAATAATAATAATAACAGCTATGCTTATAAAATTAATTTTTAATCCATATGATTATTGCCTACATTTAGAAAATTATTTGAATATAAAATTAATTCAATTTCAAAATTTATAACTAATTTAAAAATAAATTTAAGTTTTTTATCATAATTCATGCTTACATCTAATCCTCAAAAATTAAAAAAAGAATATTGACTTTTATCTCCATTGTTTTGAAAACCGGATCGGACCGGCCGGTTCAACCGTGAACCGGTCTTACAGCCGGTTCGGTCTTAACTAAGAACCGGGCTAACAACGAACCGGACAAAACCGGCTTGAACCGCCGGTTCAACCGGCCGACCGTTGAACCGGTCCATTTTTTAAGAACCGGCCGGTTCAACTAATAATATATTTAAATATTTTATTTTTATATAAAATGTTTAATTAATATTAAATTAATTTAAATATCATATATCTTATTTCATAATATGATTCAAAAATTTTATTATATTTTATAATAAATTAAATATAAATAACCAAGCTCACATGATGCCATAATACCATGAAAGCTCTTAAAGCACAAGTACAAGGAAAGGTATATAAACAACACAACTTAGAATTCCTAAGTGATGTGGGACTAAAGAACTAGTTGTTTTTTGTTTTAACATTCAACAATGTGCATTAGATTTGTTTGAACGAGAACTTGTTGAATTTTTTTTTGTAGAATATTCAAATAAAAAATAATCATAATAATTTTTAAACTTCTTAAATTTATTATTAATTATATTTTTATAATTATTTAAATAAAAATAATTATTTATCATTTTTCTAAAATATTTTCTAAATGCTAAATTAAATGATAGAAAAATAAAAATCTTAAAAAATAATATTGTAAGACTTTATAAATATAGTTTTATAATGTAAAATTTATATATGTAAATTATGCATAAATATATAACATAAAGCAATCATTTATATCAAATAAATATATTTATATATAAACTAATTTTTTATTAAATATAAATTAAAATAAAAAATTGAATATATTTATATTTAAATTTAAAATTAGTAATTATTTATATTTAAATATATAGCATACATATAATAATTATTTATATTTAATTTTAAAATTATGTAATATATTATATATATATGAATTTTATTTATTTTTTAGTCTAAAAATTCTTAGAATTATAAAATTTTTATGAATAAATTATCATTATTATTATGTTAATTTTATTATTTTTAATTATATTATTATTTATTACGTCATCCGGTTCGACTCCGGTTCAACCGGTCGAACCGGTCGAACCATGAACCTCTTATTCTTCCGGTTCGTTGTCCGGTCCGGTTTTCACAACCTTGTTTATCTCAGAATTTATTAAATTTTTAATAATTTAATTATATCATTAATAATAATAAAATTATTAGTTTATATTTTTTATTTAATTGATAAATTAATGATGAAAGTTATATAAATATATTATAACACATTTTGCATTAAAATCTGAGAATTTTAAAGTTCATATTGGCACTAAATACATGGCCTATTCTTGTTGCGAGCTAGAATATACGCGCCAATAGAGTAAATTTTTTTATCTCAGCATTGTACGGATATTCAACACACAAGCGGAAGAGAAATAAAACACCAGGATTTTTACGTGAAAAATCCTGTAAAGGGAAAAATCACGGAGCCACACCCAATTGAAAGAATTCCCATAGTTTGCTTGAGCTACAAAAGGCTAACTCGTCCTTAAAATTAAGGACGGTCAGATTACAATGATCAGCTCTCGGGTTGAAATTAAGTTGCAAACAAGAATTCAAATTTGACGATGTTGGGTGGTCGGACTATATCCCAAAGCCACTTGGAGATTGGACAGAAATCTGGCGTCACTTGGAGACGGGGTGGAATTTAGGCGTCACTTAGAGATTGGATAGAAATCTGGCATCACTTGAAGGTTGGGCAGAACTCCGGTGTCACTTGAAAGTCAGACGAAACTCTGGCGTCACTTGAAAGTCATGCGAAACTCCGGCGTCACTTGAAAGTCGGGCGGAACTCCGGCGTCACTTGAGGAGCTTCTTCCTTTGTTCTTCTCTTTCTTCTCTTTCTTCTTCTTCTTCTCTTGGTCCCCTCTTAAAAGAAATGATGGGCTATTTATAGTTTTTTTAGAGTGGCATGACCCGTAAATAGAGGGAGGATCAAGGGCAAATATGTAGTGGTTTGGATGGACACCCGATATTGAATCTCTTGATCATGGATCGTTCGTTAGACATTTGAAGGTCTTAATGATATCAGAATTTGGTGATTTTAGGCTCGTTGGATTTGTCTCATCGAGTCGCTTGATTCGACTATAAGCATGTCATGTTTTGAAACTGTTTGGTAATCTAAAGTATTGTTTGAACCTTCCAATAGTGCTCTGGGTCTTCGATTCAAACCCATTTGGGCTCAGATTGAGTTGAATTTTGTGTCGTTGGGTTCGTATTTAAGAGACAATCAGTTCGACTGTAAGTTTCAGAGTTTAGATGATCTCAAATTTAATTTTCAAAGTTTCCAAATTGATTTTTACCTTGAGATTCATGTCCGATCAAGATAATTTCTTGGTGATATACTAGTTGCCTCTTATTTTCGAATGTTAAAGCTCCAGAAGTTTGAAAATACTTGTCTCAATATTTTACATTGATCGAATTGTAAGAAATTACGTTCAAAAAATTATTAATTTTCTCAAACTTGATCATAAAGGTCCCGTTGGGCTTTGAAAACATCAAAATTGAGTACGGATCGTCGAATAATGTGTCCGAGCACCCCAAAATCATCTGATTTGTACTGTTCGGGCCCAAAATTGGAGCCTGAACATATTTAGGCAGCCAAACTGGTGGAGCGGACCGTGCGTCCGCGGGCAGAAGATGCACCCCTCTAGGCGAGTGACATTTATTTTTTTATAATAATTTTTTTAATAAAATAAATCAAAAAAATTCTAGAAAACTATAAAAAATTCCAAAAATTTCAAAAATTTTTTGAAAGCTTCTAGAAGCTTTCTTTCTCTAAAAAAACATAAGAAGCTATAAATACCCCTTGGGCCAAGGGAAAAATTGCTCCTTCTTTCTTCTCCCTCTGAATTTTTTATAGTTGAGGATTTCCACTATTTTTTCGTTGGCGTCTTTTCCTACACAAAATCAGTGCCCCTCACCTTGTATAGAAGTTACAATTTTTGTAGCATTTCCTTTCCTTTCTCTCCCATTTTATTCTTGCTCTAGAGGCCTTCCACTATTTTTTATAGGTGACTTTCCTTACTTAAATTATATGCTCCTCTTTAGTGAGAAGGAAAATTTTGTAGCCTTTCATTTTATTTTTCTCTTATTTTTTTCCTGCTCTAGAGGCCTTCCACTATTTTTTTTATAGATGACTTTCCCTACTTAAATTCTTTGCCACTCTTTAGTGTAGAAGGAAATATTTTCTCCTTCAATTTATGACTATCTACTTATATGAGAGACATTTCACTATCGAAGATATGTGACATCCCCTATCAAGTTTCAGTGCCCATCTCTTGTGTAAAAGGAGATTTTCCCCATTTTTTCTTTTCATGTGTTATTCTTCTTACATTGGAGGCATTCTACTATCGGAGATATGTGACATTCCCTTATGAGGTTTTAGTGCACCTCTCTTATGTAAAAGAAGCCATGATGAGAGTTTGTTCTCTCCACTAAATTATCCATGACAAAAGAAGGTCAAATGATTCTTGCTTGCAATAGAGATTTAAGAAGATCTTGTGGCAATAGTACTCAGAAGGAGAACCAGAAGTTATTAGTAGGCAAGGAGAATTCAATGCTATTTGAGTGGAAGTCTGTTGGCGATGGACGATCGAGTTGAAGTTCATTGTCTGAGTATAGAGCTGAATGAGAAAGTTTGAGGGTATGTGAGAGAAGACAATGATGACATAGATAAAGTGAGAGAAGCCGATGATGACATATATATATATATATATATATATATATATATATATATATATATATATATATATATATATATATATATATATATATATATATATATATATATATATATATATATATATATATATATATATAATTTTCATGTTTTTGTTAAGATTGCATTTATGTTAATCTAATTTTTTTAATAAATTGTAATAAAAAAATTATATACTTCAAAATAATAATTTTGATGATATGAATTTCTCTTTGCACATTGAGCAACCAATAATTCTCAAAATTATAAACTTTTGATTTAATAAATTATGATATATATATATATATATATATATATATATATATATATATATATATATATATATATATATATATATTTTAATTTAATATCTAATAATATGAAAAAACTTTGATCACAATATTATTGTTCAAATTTGATCAAAATGAGTATTTTATTTATTTGATTTATGCTAAGTTAATATAATATTAAATAATTGATTAATCATATATTATTTTATTTTTTAACGAATACTAATAAAAAAAATTCATCTTAATTAAATTCTCATCATATTTTTTTATATAAATATTTTTCTTAATAATACAAAATAAGTATAAATAACAAAAAATAGAGATATGAATGATATTAACTATTTACAGATATTTTTTGTTTTATTTTGGACAATATTATATTATTATTATTATATTTGAATTAATTTTTAGTATAAATATTTATTAAATTAGATATTTTTATATAAAAATTATTTTAAAAGTCAATAAAAAACTGCCCCACAGGAAACATTAATTAAACCCAAAAAAAAATTTTAAAATTTCCCGAAAAATTGGTCAAAGCCAATAAATGCTTTGTGGTGGATCTTCTCCCTTTCGCCTTTCTCCTTTCTCCTCCCCGCTCAATGCCCCTGTAATTCCGTAATTCGGAAAATTATTCTGTGCGGAATCCGAACGTATCTGTCTTCTCTTCGTCTTGAAGATTTGCTGATCAAGATTGTATTTTTATGATTTTGGACGAAAACTAGGGCTCAAGGATGCACCTGTTCTTCCGAGCTGAGAGATTATAGGGCTTTTTGTTTACAGTGTCAAGTTGGCTAAGATTTGTCTGAAAGCAGTCAGCGAAGATAACAAGTAGATCCCGCCCGGCCATGCAAACGAGGAGGGCCGTGAGGAATTCTCACATTTTTTCGGACGGGTTATTAGATGGAGCGGTGTCTTCTTCTAAGAAGGCCAATGGATACGCGACAATCCCGATATCCTCTCCTTCTTCGCTCGCTTCGCCCTCTTCGTCTTCTTCCTTCTTGCCGTCTGGCGTTAATTTCATCGAGCACCGTGTTACCAAGATGGATACCCTCGCCGGGGTTGCTATAAAGTATGGCGTCGAGGTAAAGTTGAGATGAATGTTGAATCCTGTCTTTTCTCCTGTTGAGCGATGCTAGTCTTTCTCAATTTGGTTCGGCTATATGATAGATTTTTAATATGGTTTATTAAGGTGGATAAGGCAGCAACAGAGCTCGATCATGTGATCTCCTCTCTCCCTCTCTCCAATTGTGCATTTTGATTATTGTTATGTACTCTGGAGGGTTCATATTAATGGATTTTTTTTTGTTAATTCTGCATTTCTTATTTGAGCATATGGAATTTCTTAGCTGATATACCAGTTGAATTTCTTATTTCAGAACGGTTAAAGAGTCTAGACTGTCTAGTTATTCCAGTTCTTGTTGCGATGCTTTTAATGGGAATTTCTTAGATGTTTAGGGGTGTGTGATTTGCATTGATAAATTTTTTTTTTCAGGTTGCGGATATCAAAAGAATAAACGGTCTGGTTACAGATCTTCAAATGTTTGCTCACAAGTCATTGCTGATTCCTCTACCGGGAAAGCACCCCCCATCCCCTCTCATGTCAAATGGCTCAACTCGGAACGGGTATTCTGTTCATCCGATTTTTTTAAATTTGCATTCTTAATAAGTTTTTGGATGTTTTTTATTTTATTTTATTTTATTTTGAATTTTATGTTTTGGCTTAATTGGAGTGTATAGTTTTATTTATTATTATTATTATTTTCATTTTTCTGAGGATTATAATATTGGTGGATTCCTAAAGCTGCTAGTTCACTTAAAAAATTAACATATGATTAGAACAATTATATGTTTCCTTTTGAGAACGAGAAGACTTGTTTATTTGTTCTTCCATTCTTCTGTTTCTCTGCTCTGTACTGATTATTTCTTTCCAAAATTTAGATGCTAGGAATTTTCTTAATTTATGTTCGTTTGGAACTAATTTCTTACTACTTCTTAGAGCAGCTTTTTAGTACAAGAAAACTGCTTTAAGAAGCAGTAAAAAAATGTTCCAAACAAAGCCTTAGCCTGTTGGTTTGAAAAATCAATTCACAAGTGCACTCATTATAATGTTTTGCACATGCCAACTGCGTGGGTTGATAAAAGCATCGTTATCTTCCTTTAGCATTTAGGCTATTACTAGACTTAAATTCATAATATCCAATTCACCATTGGGGCAACATAACCGTTTTAGAGGCTCATGACTCTTATGCCGTCCAGCTGTATTAAATCCTCCACCACCCCGCCCCCTCCACCTTCTTCTTTTCTACTTTTACAGGAGAAGAATGCTGTGGCGCTCTTTTTTAGCTTTATGATAATGCCAAGGTTCATATGTGTGTGGCCTTTTTTAGCTGTACTAAAGTGGGAATGACTGATACTTCTATACCAGAAAAAGTGCAAAAGCCCATACTTCCTCTTTTGTTTTCTAACATCAAAGTGCAAGTGAAGCTATTTAATTGCAGATTAACTTAATTCATTTATACTGCAATTTTGTTTTCCCATATGTACAGAATACTTCCCTTTCTAAATTGAAATTATTCTAGTTTTAGTAAATTTATGGACTATGTCGATTTTTTTTTTAATTTAATATGATGGGTTAAGTGGGGAAACTGTAGCAAATTCAATTTAGATGGCCCAGTTTTTATGAAAACCAGAAGTTTTCTTGCTACAATTTTGAAGCCATCCTACTTTTGAAATTGTTGAAGAAAATGTAGGCCCTCTGATTTATCAATTAATTTTTTTTATTGGTGAATTATTTTAAATTTTTTTTTGAGATATACAGGACAATATGTTGATTATAGGCAGCTCTTCCAAGTTTTACCATAATCCCAAACTGCCACATGTCAACAGTGGATGTGCCGTTTGTTGTTAGCAAGCATTAACTCTTTTGAACGATAATTAATTCATCAATGTGCACTTTTCATCATCCTTGTTATGATTAATAATGAATTTAAACAACGATTTAGCTATCTTAACAATCGCAATTTCAAGTAGTAATATTCATCCTCATGACTTGTGTCAAAATTTTATTCGAAACTATCCAATTTGAAAGCATCAAGTTTATAACTCATAACCCATGGATTGCTTTTTGGATCCTCTTTTACTAGTTTTTCAAATTTTATGAGAAAAACATTTCCTAGGATAATGTAACCTAATACTACTAGACATTTTTCATTTGTCATAAATTTAAGGTAATTTTAAGTTGATGATAAGTAGTCTGGGTAAAATTTTAAATAGTCTCTTGACTATTCATATATGGCCATTTTAGTTCCATAAGTATTGTGTTGCTCCAATTTAGTCTCTCGTCCATACAAAATTGATCCAAAATGGTTCTTTTAAGTCTAAATTGGGATAACTTTTGTAAAATCGAGGGACTAAATTTGGATCAATTTTGTAAAGTTTAGGGACTAAAGTGAGATTAATTTTATTTTACCATTATAACATGAAGGACTATTTTGGATCAATTTTATATATTGGAGGGACTAAAATGGGATAACGTGATACTCTGGGACTAAATTTGCCATACACAAAGAGTCTGGGGATGATTTTGGGATTCTTTTGTAAGTAGACTTGATATTTGTCATTCTCATTTGCCTTAGCCATTATTTTTATAAAACATTTATTTCATTATTTTTAATTCTTTCGAAGGGAAACTGCAATGTGATATGCACTTGATATTTAGGAGCTAAAATGTTATTATTTGGACATTTTAATAGACTTTAAGCTCAATTAAATAGATGCACCTTTTCCCTTGAGAATATTGCTTTAATTCTATCTTTTGCTATTGAGATCTTAAAAGTGAACATGACATTTCTATAGTAAGTTGGTAAATGATATTGAACAACTTCAAATTCTCTTTTCTATAGTTTGTAAGAATGGGGACAAGAACATCCTCCTTTGAGAAGTTCAAAGGTGTTAGTGTTTTTATCAAAGGTCATGCAAACTTAAGAGTGATTTTTGTAAACAAGAGCTCTTTGCTATGCCTATGGTGGCAGCGGAGGTGATTCAATATCTTTTCTCTCAGTAGCATAAATAATTAGTATAACTAAATTAATGATCTAGAGGCTTTGGATTTAGATGTTGCCATTTATCATGCAACTATAATTGTTTTGGAACATGGACGAGGATCACATAGTAATATGGTAGTGATGATGGGGATAATAAAAAGTCTAAAATAGTCCTCTAACTATTCATACATGGCCAATTTAGTCCCATAGTATCATATTTCTCCAATTTAGACCCTTTACTATATAAAATTATTCCTACTAGTCCCTAAGTGACCATTTGATATCAATTTTGTACAGTCGATGGACTAAATTGGGATCATTTTTGTATCTAAATGTTCAGCAGTTTCTATTTGAGGGATTATTTGAGATCAATTTTATATAGTTGAGAGGCTAAATTTGAGAAATGTCACACTATTGGTTGGACTAAATTGGTCACATAGAAATATTCTAGGGATTATTTTGAATGATAATATGAATGAAAACTTGTAAAATTAGTGATAGAGTATGTAACATCACATGAAATTAGGAAACATCTTGTATCTCCATCTCATGGTGTTTGGGAGCAACATTAGTTTAGGTGTATAAGTCAGGCTCAACATCATGCATTGGTATGATCTATTCCCAAGTTTGTTCATTAGGTTATACTTAGGATTGGACAATAATTTGACTCAAGCACACATGCTAGATCAAGCTCAAGATTGGGAACTAGCTATTCAACATCCTTGACTACCTAAGTATGTGAAGATAGTGGGATTGATGAGACTAATAAAGATGGAGCTTTTGGAACTAGACGGGCTAGTAGGATGAGGGTGTAATTAATAATGAAGTTGACTTGGTGAAGTTTGAAAAGGTTAGTTGGGTAGGAGATTAATGTCTCATATGTGCAATGTAATAATTGAGCTAGTGCTTTAAATCTTATCATTATTTATAATATTGTTGATGATATTTATGAGACTAGAGTGCATGAGAAGATCTCAACATAGCACGAGCTATTGTAAATATCATCTGGATGAGGAGATTACACAGTAATATCATCTGGATGAGGAGATTACACATAAAAGTAGACATAATCATAATATGATCTATAATAATGTTTCTAACATATATTTGTAAAGATTCATCCATATATATATACACACACATGTATGCATTGTCATTCGGTCCATCTGGCTTGTGGTTAGTAGCAATTTTCCTAGCCAAGGGTGGTTCGGCTAGCAGTAGAAGTGGAAGCTGCAGCTCTAAATTTCATTTTGGTGCATTTATGATGTTATTACAAGATATGAAAAATTTAGGAAGGATATGGCTATATATCGTAGGTAATCATGGGCAGAACTTTGCAAAAGATTATATATAGATTAGATTTAATTTGATTGGATCCAAAATAAGATGATAGCTTAATATTTAGAGGATTTAGGTATATTAAAGGATTTGATTGACAGGAAATAGTGACCCTAAGGCTCTTGACATGCATGTGATGAAGACAAGGATTTTGATATCGGGAATGGTTATTTGATAAAATTTGTAAACTGAAATATGTAGGACTAAAAATAGTAGAAATTAACAAAGGACTACAAAATCAATTCGGGTCAATTCAAAGTCCGTAGATGAATTTTGCCTAACTTCTATGATATGAAACTTGAACTGTTGGGTTTAGGGAGAGCCTGTTCCTGTTATTTGGCATATGGAGGACAGGCATCCAAACTGACAGCTTGTACAGGAGTAAAAACTGCCCCAGTTTTTTAACGTCCAAAGTGTTATATATATATATATATATATATATATATATATATATATATATATATATATATATATATATATATATATATATATATATAGAGAGAGAGAGAGAGAGAGAGAGAGAGAGAGAGAGAGAGAGAGAGAGTTTTTGACTAATAAGAAATTAGATTGAGGACATTCAGTACTTGTTTCTGGTTTTTCACATGTGTATCATTTCCACTCTTAACAGCAAGCTGACTTGGTCTGCCTTTCTACTTGGGTTTTATATGTTTCTCATGTCTAGCATATAACTTTACGAGTCTTTTGAAAGTAGTTGGTTTAGAAAATATTTGACGTAGGAGGATGGGGGGAAGTGGAGAATTTGATGTAGGTTATGGTCAATGTTTAAAATTGCGTATTCAGGTATTGAGGCGTTTTTCATTCATGAGGCGAGGCGTAAGCCTCAAGGCGTTTTGAGGCGTAAGCCTCAAAATCAAAAGATTGCATAAACATAAAATGATAAATTTTTTATATACTAATGAGTAAATAATATAAAACATAAGAAATCATAACATATGAAGTGAAATCAAAATATCCCAGTAATAAGACAACAAGAAATATAGTTCAACTCAAAATTCTATCTTTCCCAAGTCCCAGTATTCTTTTCATTAACATATAATTCCAATTTCTAAAAATAAATAGCAATGACATATCACATAAAAAATGAAAGTCATCAGCACTATCATCACTAAGGGGTTCTTCATTTGAATCATCATTATGATGAACTACTCTCCCCTTTCTCCTCTCCTATAGAGTCCAATATCGGGCATTTCCTTCAAGATTTATGTAAGTTTTAATATATGTAGTGTGAGGCGTAAGCCTCATGCTAGTGAGGCGAGGCGGGCCTTAAGGCAGGCCTCAACCAAGTTGAGGCGTAAGCCTCATAACAAAAACTCGAGGCGTAAGCATCGAGGCGTTTTTTACTGGAATTGCGCAAAGTCGGGCCTCATATTGCGCAATTTTAAACCATGGTTATGGTATGCTTCTTGGAATTACTCTATGGGTGAATATCTATTGATCCAAACTAATCGCGTTCATGGAATCACACAACAAAAGATGATATCCTTTGTTTTGCAAACCATTGTTGAAACTCTAAATTCGTTTTTCTTTTCTTTTATTCATCATGAAAATAAATCAATTATCAAGCTTAGGCTGAATTTATGACAAATTGACAACTTTAAAAAAAATATTAATATTGAGCATGCATAGCATTAGCTTTAGTTCTTCGATTGTTCTTTCGGAGTTTCAAGAGCACTTCAGAGCAATTTCATATAACAATCATCATCCATACGTGAAGCCAAAAGTTATAATTTTTAGACTAGATCAAGATGTAGCCTAAAAGCTAAAAGAAGTGAGGGTCGATGTTCAAGCATTCTTTTTTGAAAGTTCTTCGATTGTTTGAACTCACTCTCTCAAGTTCTTTTGAAATGAGAAGTAAACAAATGGAGAAGTTTCAAGAGCAGTCGAGAGCAATTTCATCAATAATCATCATCCATACATGAAGACAAAAATTATAATTTATAGCCTTGAACAAGATGTAGCCTAAAAGCTAAAAGAAGTGAGGGGCGATGTTCAAGCTTGCAGAAGGGGCTCCAAATTTGATGGTATGTGCTTGAAAGAGTTTGGTGTGGAGTTTCAAGGGTTTTGTAAGTTTTCTAGAGAAAAAAAAATCAATAAAAGCAAAATAATTCTAAGAGAGAGAGGGAGGGAGGGAGGGAGGGACATTCATGTCATGGAGGTGGTTGATGTGGATGTAAGAAAGTTGATGTGGTAAGTCAAATGGTGATGTGAAGGTTAACAAATATAGCGGAGGTCAATGGGTGTTCAAAATGGGTCAACGGGCTCAAGTAGGGAAAGAAATGATAATGCTAGCTCAAGCTAAACTCCACAAACACTTGATACATGACTTAGCATGACTCCCAACAAAAGCACCAAATACAAGAAAAATTTGTATATCACTGTTCGTTTATACAAGTTGATATGTTTCCATTTTGTTTCTTCATTCCCATTTCTTAGTTGAACTACCATTGTATAATTCATGCTGATTCATCATTTATTTTGAATTTGAAAAGTTTAGGTGAATAACAAATCATCGATATTTTGTTACTATAGCCAACGATCTGTCTGTCTTTGTGGTAACAGCTTCCACAAACCTTCTCGACTATTTTTGTGCATTAGTCTAGTATTAGCTTTAGTTTAAGCATATTACTTATATTGCAGAGAGAAGACACCTCCTCGCCGGTCACATTATGATATTCTAAATTCACTGCAATCCCTCAAGTCAGAACCTTCTCCTCGCCATTTTTCTCCTGCAATGTGCAGTTTGCAAGGTTTCTATGACCTTGCACAACCTAATAAGAGCATATTACCTGAAGGCACTGAAATGGCTATTTATGAGTTGGGAAAAACCCAACAGTTTGAAGATAAAAAACTTTCAGAATCACCAATCTCTGATCCAATCTTTAGTCGACATCGAAAGAGCCGAAGTTTATTGAATGTTATATCTCTTGAGAATGGAGATGCAACCGAAGACAACACGGAGTCCGATAAATCTATCAGAAGGCGTCAAAAGTCCGACGCCATTCCTTCTCTACCCACACCCGGGATCCTACTCAAGGAAGAAAGCACTATAGGAACATTATCAGGAAAAACAGGAAAAGGTTTGGCTTTGAGGCCAAAACCTGGGAGCAGGATAGATCTAGAAACTCATCGCCAGAACTCTTCATCGGTTATCGATTCATTAGCAGATGTGTTTGTTTCGGTTCGAAAATCATCTAGCACTTCAAACTTGACTGAATCTGAGAACAGTTTCTCCATTTGGCCAACAAGTAAATGGTCCTTGAAGCCTGATGCCATTACTAGGCCAATTTTTGATGGATTGCCAAAGCCTATCACTTCCTGGAGGAATAAAGCAGCGCTTGACTAGCCATATTAATTATTATGACAGTTTTTTTTTTCTTTTTGTAATCAGGTTTTCAACTGGGGAAACCATACGCACATGATTATATTTAATTGGAAGAGAAAGGAAAAGTGAGGTATAATAGAAGAATGGTGGGTGAGGTGAATAATAAGCATAGGTGTACAATTGCATGTGAGAGCAGCTTCCTTCCTTCTAATGTTTTGTGGGAGGAAATATTCATTTGTAAAAACAGTCACATTGAAAACTTGATTTGTAGAATCGATTGTTTCTCGTATATTAATTGTTGGATATCTGGCAGTTGATAAATTGACAATGTGAATTCAGTTTAAAGGTAATACTGAAATGAACTTCACTGGTTAGGAGGAACCATAGAACTATTCATGATGGTTAGATATACATGTTTTGCCCCTTAATTAAAAATTTGAAATTCTATTTGTCCTTATTTTTCTCCTCCTCCCTGTATCTTCTCTCAGGTAGTCTCTTTTTCACTTTTATCCTCTTTCTTCTCTTGTCTCATCATATAGATGGGGAGAGAAGAGTAAAAGCAGTTGAGATGAAGATGATACAGCGATCTTTTTATTATTTTCAATTTTTTTTTTAATGATGTTAAAATCTATCAATATGATTATGTGATCATAGAGATTTAGGCTTCGTTTGGGATGGCTTTTTTACTGCTTTTTAAAACGGAGTTCTAGTTCAAAATTTTGAATTTTTGTACTAGAACTCCGTTTTAAGAAGCACTAAAAAAGCCGTAAGGCTTCGTTTGGGACGGCTTTTTTATTGCTTTTTAAAACGGAGTTGTAGAACAAATTTTTTAATTTTTGTACTAAAACTTTGTTTTCAGAAGCAACCAAAAAGCCGTCCCAAACGAAGCCTTAGGCTCCATTTGAGACGGCTTTTTTTCTATTTCTTAAAGCAACTTTTTAGTAATTTTTATATTGGAATACTGCTTTAAGAAGTAGTAAGAAAGTTGTCCCAAATAAAACCTTAAGTTGTTTTATTATGTAATGTATTTAATTTAAATAGGAAAACCAATTTTTTTTGAGTAAATGACAATGATAATAGCTATGACAACAATATAAGCAATATTCAAAGTACAAGATGAATTTTTATTATATACACAACCACTCAAAATTATTATATATTTGATCATAAAATCTGACCATATTTAATTTTTCTTACAAATAATTTTTTATTAGGTGTAAATATTCTGTGCTAATGTTATATTTTTGTAGAAGGAGACTTTAGTCATTTTGCTAACTAACCCATGAAGAATGTACTGAGCTTTAAACCAAATTTTCTTTTGACTTGTGGGCATTTGAACCAAAATAATAACTACAAATCTATTCTTATTGACTTATATTGATTATTATTTTTTTTTAATTTTTTTTTTCATGGCATTGGATGCTAGCAATTAAATCTTAGGCTAGCCTATTAATAATTTGGTCAAATTGGTTGGTGCCTTTGATATGTACAAGAGTAATTTTAAGAAGAAATTGTTTTTATTAAAATATGATCAAAATAAGCTTCATATCTGTTAAATGCATCATTAAATGAGTGATATATATATAGTTAATAAGTTGAAATGCACATTATCATAAAATAAAATCAATGGGGGTATAAAATACATCTTGCTCTAAAAGTTTTCATCTACGAAATACTGTTCCCACCTCTATTATAATGAAAAAATAATCAATTCAAATTATAAAAATAATCTATCCAAATTATAAGATTACACCAAAACATTAAAGTTTTGTTTGATACTGTTTTATAAAACTGATGTAGAGAAAGTAATATTTTAAAGTTATTATTGAAAACAATTTTTCATAACAAAATTTTTTTAAACCAATAAAAAAAGATTAGCCAAACAAAAATTATGATTATATTATGAAAAACAAAATAGTAAGAAAGCTGTACCAAATGAAACCTAATTTTTCTCATCACATGCACTATATAGACATGCCATAGTCAAATTAAGAAGCAAAGGAATGGAATGATACAAATTTTACATTATTATAGTCCTCAATAAGAGTAGATAGAAGATGGGGCTTACATTACAAGTTGAACAACAACAACAACAGCAGCAACAGCAGCAACAACAACAACAACATCAAGCCTTTGTCCCACTATGTGGGGTAGACTATAATAATAATAATATTTTAAGGTACACATAATTTAATTGCAGAGAACAATTTCTTAGAGAAATCATCATTGACAAGAGAGAATGATTTTATCTCTATATATTGAAATGAATGCGAGTTATGAATAGTCTAAATATTGTTGTTCATGAAAGAACTGAGAAGAAGATGTGAGGATTCTGCTACTGTGAATAATATTCCTCACACTTAAATTTTTGAGATTGAGAAGAAAACTATAGCTGAAAATATCATAAATAAAAGGTGTTACAAACCTGTTTTGGGGTTATGATTTTGATGATACAAACAAATCTAGTTTCACTACGACTGCCTTTTTCTACTGACTTTTCAGGACTCAAAGATTGGACGATAATAAGAATCAGCTCAAGACTGGGTAAATTTGGGTTGAGTCAGTCTGTAATTTTCTTTTTTCTTTCTTGAGTCAATTGTAATTGCTTGAAGTGACTGATGTTAAGTAACCCTACACACACACACTTGAGAGATTTAGAACTTGTGTTTTTCCTCACATCGTCCCGGACGATATTTATATCATCATGGACGATCGAGTTCAAAATAGAAGATCTAATCAGGATTTCTTAGTTAAGGCAGCCGTAATTAACTGATCGGCCTGGACGATATGCTCAATACAGAAAGAAATTGTTGCCATGATCAATTTAGGTATTCTGCATTTTTGGAAATCGGCTAGGACGATTCTTTGATCGGCCTGGACGATGTTGTATAATTATGCCTAAATCGATCTGGGAATCATGGGAGTAATTAAGGATGATTGATACGATCACATCGTTCTGGACGATCCATTCAAAAGCCCTTGGTTGCTCCTGGATGATAAATATTGATCAGTACAAATTCAGGGCGATGCTCTGGCCGATTTGGATCGGACAGCTCAAATTCAGGGCGATGCTCTGGACAATTTTCCTCTGATTTGAACTGATCGGCCGGGATGATTAAGAAAATTTTCAATCGTCTAGTTTGCATTCAGGGTGATGCTCTGGCCGATCTTATGAGATTTGTACTGACCAGCCAGGATGATTTCCATATCGTCATGGATGATAAAGTCGACAACTTGAAATTAATGAGCTCCTTTAAAGCTCTTCTATTTAAGAGCTCTTGTTCAACGATTTTGAACATCCTTGGCTGCTGTCTTGACCTGAGAAAACCAAAAGGAGAGAGAGAGGGAGAGAGAGAGAGAGGATCTTATGAGGGGGAGCTTGTGAGAGGATTCACAAGGGTTGCTCCAAGCATTATTCCACTTCTTCTTCCTAGAGTCTCTTGTCCTTGGAGAGGTTGGGAGAGGTAAGCTTCAACGATCGATCAAGATTCTCTGCCTGCTTCAGGAGGAAGAAAAAGGAGGGAGGTTCTCTGCCTTGCCGGGGGTGGCAGAAAGGAGTTGTTTGTAAGGGCTTCTCCGCCTAGCTGTGGGGGCTAAAGGAGAGTCATGATTGTAGTGCAATACTCGGAGGGCGCCTCCGGGGAGTGGACGTAGGTCGAGTTGACCGAACCACTATAAACCCTTGTGTTCTTATTTTTACTACTTCCGCATTTATTTTCTTCCGCACTTATTTTTATGGTGATTTGGTTTGTGATATTTGTGCTTTGCTTAAAGAAAATTTTAAATACCAATTCACCCCCTCTTGGTTAGCCTCAGGCCAGTTCTATAGGGCTTAACATTCCTAACGAACTTTCAAGTGGTATTAGAGCGGGATTCAAAAATTAAAGTTTGAAATTTTTTTTAAATTTTTGATCCATGGCTAACTACAGAAATCATAATACTACGGAAGGGTATTCTATTACCCGACCACCTTTGTTTGATAATATCCCATTTGAATTTTGGAAAACTCGCATGTCTACATTTTTACAATCTACTGATTATTGCATGTGGATGCTTGTTAAGGATGGTTACACACCTCCAATTGGTAAACTTAATGACATTACTGTTCCACTTCCTTTTACTGAATGGACTTTAGATGATAGGGATTTGGCTCAATTAAATGCAAAATGTCTTAATTGCTTTTTATGTGCTTTAAAATTAGAAGACTACATGTGTGTTTTCACTTGTAAAACTGGTAAAGAAATTTGGGATAAATTGTGTATCACTTATGAAGGCACTAATGAAGTTAAACAATCCTGTTTGAATATTCTCTTGCATGACTACAAACTTTTTGTATGAAACTTCATGAATCAATTTCTGAAATGTATACGAGATTTACTCAGATTGTTACTTCTTTGCATGCCTTAGGAGAGAACTTTCAAACTATGAAAAAGTGAACAAGATTTTGAGATGCTTGTCTTTGTCTTTTGATGCTAAAATCACTGCAATCACTGAATCTAAAGATTTGAATACGTATTCGATTGACAACTTACTTGGCTCACTCATTGCTTACGAGCAAGGAGTGAATCAAAGAAATCTTGATTTAGGTGAGAAAAGAAAGGAGAAAATAGTAGCACTAAAAGCCACCAAATCGGACTCTGACTCTTCCGGATCTAAAGGCAATGACTTTGTCTTAATCACAAAGCAATTCAAAAGCTTTCTAAGGAAGAAATAAAAGTATCATCAAAATTAGAGAAAAGGTAAGGATAACAAATATTCTAAAGGATCTAATGATATGGTGTGTTATGAATACAGGAAGCCTGGACATGTGAGAGCTGATTGTCCTATACTTGAAGATCACTCAAGCAAAGAAAAGGGTGAGGAGAAACCTAAGTTAAGAAAGGACAAGAAGAGAGTCTAAAAGACATTTTGGGCGAATTCTGCATCAGATTCATCAGAGACGGAACCAGAAAAAGAAACAACTAACTTGTGCTTAATGGGAGAAGATTATCTTGATCAAAGTGATGAAGAAGAGGTATGTAAACCAACCTATAATCAATTATTTGAAATTTGTGAGAAAATCCATGCATCATATAAAAAACTCAAGAAGACTCATGCTAGTATGAAAATAGAACTTTTGAATTTACAAAAAGAGCATGAAGATATTCTCAAAGATCATGCTACGATTGATTCAAATCACATGGCCCTACTCGATGAATTTGATGATTTAAACAAAAAGCATTTGGAATTAATTGATGAACATGATGCATTAAAAGTTACACACACCTCACTTGAATATAGTTTTAAGAAATCTGAAGAAAGAAAACAAAATTTAAGGATTGAAAATGATATCTTAAAAAGTACAAACTTGAGGCTTAAAAATGAATTGGATTCACTTAAGGGAAATTGGATGATACCCACTTTTGATCTAAAGCCAAAACCTAGGAAGAGACGTTATAATACTAATCATTTAAGAAATCCTTTTCCTGGAGTTAGATGTTTTTTCATGTGGCATGCTAGGACACATCTCACACACTTGCACTGTTCATCGTAGTACATATTGAGTGTGGAGACCAAAATTGCATGATTCACAGCATAGCACACATGCATTACACTCTATTTTTTATGAGAAGGGACCCAAACCTATTTGGGTTCCTAAGTTTGACAGCTGTTGATTCTTGCAGGATTGCTCTCACCAAAGACCTCGTGAGAAGCATATGATACTTGGAAAAACAGAGGCTCACAGCTTATAACTGCTTAAACTTGCTGCTTAACAAACTCTTGAATTGCATTTTGATTATTGTTATATTTTGTTTTTGTTTAGTTGTTCTAGTCATTTTTACTTTTGTTTTCTTTATGATGATTTTTTCTTGTTCTTAAACTTTAGAGATTTATGGCCAATGATTTGCATTTCTAAATCGGTTAAAGGGAGAAAACTCTGTTGATGGTTTCCCTCCCTCTAACCTCTTTTGGTGATATAGTTTTCTTTTCTAAACAAAAAGTCTATCTCATTTTAACAAATAGTTTTTAAAATTAAGATCTTTTTTTATCTTGCTACAATAGTCTATCTTATATACATGATCCAAAGTTCTTATATATCTTTCAAGTTAATTGAAATCTTGCCATTGCACTTATCATATGATTTTGATTTTTGTTTTGTGGCTTGTTCTTCTCTATGTTAGAAAGAGAGAACCTCTTCTCTAATATCTAGAAGATATAATCACAACTAAGAACATTTTTTAAGGATTTGTTAAAGAGTTTTTAGCTAGCAAAAATTAAAAAAAGGGGAAAGTAGCCAATGATGCCAAATTGAAAAGAAAAGTATATACACGAAAGTGTATCAAAAAAATCAAAAGATGCTCAAAGAGCCAATCAAAGTGACAAGAGGCATAAAATGAGCCCACTAAATACAAGCTATTCTCTCTTTTCAAAACTATTAAAACTTAGAAGGACTCATGGGTTATTTGATGTTTTCAAAGGCTTGATTTCAAATTTCAAGATAGGGACAAATTACTTTGGTATACTATTTTATAAGATATTTTATTTGTAACCAAGGTTTGAATGGATCTTCTTTTTATCTAATTTATTATGAGTTAGACCTCTTATTTTCAAAAAGATAATTTTTATCCTAAAAGAAGTCCGAGCTAGGGTAAACAAGATCAGATATTCTACCATTTTCAGATTGTGACATTGTTAACTCATTGATCTTTCAAATCTTTAAAATTTAATTATTTGAGCAATTTGTCATATGCTTTCTTTGCTAAAAACAAATAAAAAAATAGAAAAATTAAAAATAAAAAACTTCATTTTTTTTTATTTTTATCTATTTTTGTTGTTTTTAGTTTGTATTTTTGTTTGGGGTTTTCTTTGATCATCTCCATCTATCCTATGATTTTCAATTCTTATCACATCATCCTGGATGAAATATCTATCGTCCTGGACGATATGATAATTTCTCTTCAAAATTCCATCTGTTGAACTTTTCTTAGCTTTCTGTAACTCATCATCCCGGACGATCCCTTATCATCCTGCCCGATACGATTGAACTCTGTTACAATCATTTTTGATCGTCTTGGCCGATACAATTTTTTGTCCTGGCCGATGCATTTATGGTCATCGTTCTGGCCGATACACCTGATTGTCTTGGACGATCCACGTGTCAGTAAGTTTAAAATCCTTAAAATCGACCCGGACGATCCATTATTGGACAATCGTCCTGGTCGATCCACTGTTCGTCCTGGACGATACACGTGGCACATATTTAAAACATTTTAAATTTGGCATGTATGATCAATTATTGTGTATCGTTCTGGACGATATACCTAATCGGCCCGGACGATATGCGTTTTCAACGATCATCTGGCTTGACTCCTTGGGACGATCGCCTGTGTCTAATCGTCCTGGCCGATATCTGATCGGCTCGGCTGATCAAACCGCCTTTTTGACCAATCAGCTTGTACGCAATAACTGAACCATATCATCCTGGACGATTCTACGATCATCCTGGACGATGTGGCCATTTCTTTAAATACAGGCCATTCTAGCCATTATTTTCACCTCAAAGCTTCTTCTTATCTCATTTTTACTTACTAATTTCTTGCGATGGCTGGTGGAAAGCGAGTCTGACAGGCTTCTGAAAGTTCCTCGAGGGCCACTCTAGACCCTCGATTCAGGGAAGTAGAGGATCAAGCAGCTTACCGTCGTTACAAAGAATGTGACATCACTCTTTCCAGAACCATCAATCCTGTCCACCATTTGTATCCGGTAAAGAATCTCTTTGCTCACACTTCTCTCTGTTTCATTCTTACCCTCGCAGTCCCTTTTTCCTTAGAACTTCTGTTCGAATTTTATGCAAATCTTCGTATAGATTCCACTTTCAGCAGCCACCACCACAACCACCTCCACCTCCATTTGATGATCAGGATCCCTCATTTCTGTCGATTTAGTTTCTGTTTTCTGTAGATTGATTTCTTTTTCTGTATTGTGCTTTTTTAGTTGCTTTAGTTTGTATTTTTTAAGTTTCCTCCTCCTTTTTGAGATGTCAAAAGGGGGAGTAGTATGTTTGTACTTATAGTATGTTTGTTCTGTTTTATACTTGTAGTATGTTTGTTCTGTTCGAAAATTTGAAATCTTGTTTAGTTTTGTATTACTATTTTAGAATTAATTATCGATATGTTTGCCATCATAAACAAGGGGGAGATTGTTACAAACCTATTTTTGGGTTATGATTTTGATGATAGCAAACAAATCTTGTTTTAGTTTTTCTAATGACTTTTTAGAACTCAAAGATTAGACGATAATAGGAATCAGCTCAAGACTGGGTAAATTAGGGTTGAGTCAGTCTGTAATTTTTTTTCTTGAGCCAGTTGTAATTATTTGAAGTGACTAATGTTAAGTAACCCTACACACACACACACACTTGAGAGATTTAGAACTTGTGTTTTTTCTCACATCGTCCTGAACGATATTTATATCATCCTGGACGATTGAGTTCAAAATAAAAGATCTAGTCAGGATTTCTTAATTAAGGCAGCCATAATTAACTGATTGGCCTGGACGATACTTGTATCAGACAGTACGATATGCTTAACACAGAAAGAAATTGCCTCCATGATCAATTTAGGTATTCTGTATTTTTGTAAATCGGCTAGGACGATTCTTTAATCGGCCTGGACGATGTTGTATAATTATACCTAAATTGATCTGACAGTCATGGGAGTAATTAAGGATGATTGATACGATTACCTTATCCTGGATTATTACAAGATCGGCCTGGACGATCCATTCAAAAACCCTTGGTTGCTCCTAGACGATAAATATCGGCCAGTACAAATTCAGGGCGATGCTCTAGCTGATTTTGATCGGACAGCTCAAATTCAAGGCGATGCTCTGGATGATTTTCCTCTGATTTGAACTGATCGGTCGGGACAATCGTGAGTTTGTTCGGGACGATCAAGCAAATTTTCAATCGTCTAGTTTGCATTCAGGGCAATGCTCTGGCTGATCTTATGAGATTTGTACTGATCGGCCAGGACGATTTCCATATCGTCCTGGATGATAAAGTCGGAAACTTGCAATTAATGAGCTCCTTTAAAGCTCTTCTATTTAAGAGCTCTTGTTCAACAATTTTGGACATCCTTGACTGCTGTCTTGACCTGAGAAAATCAAAAGGAGAGAGAGAGAGTGAGGGAGAGAGAGGATCTTATGAGGGGGAGCTTGTGAGGGGATTCACAAGAGTTGCTCCAAGCATTGTTCCACTTCTTTTTCCTAGAGTCTCTTGTCCTTGGAGAGGTAAGCTTCAGCGATCGATCGAGGTTCTCTGCCTACTTCAAGAGGAAGCAAAAGGAGGGAGGTTCTTTGCCTTACCAGGGGTGACAGAAAGGAGTTGTTTGTAAGGGCTTCTCCGCCTAGCTGTGGGGGCTAAATGAGAGTCACTATTATAGTGCAATACTCGGAGGGCACCTCCGGGGAGTGGACGTAGGTCGAGTTGACCGAACCACTGTAAATCCTTGTGTTCTTGTTTTTACTGCTTCAGCATTTATTTTCTTCCGCACTTATTTTTGTGGTGATTTGGTTTGTGATATTTGTGCTTTGCTTAAAGAAAAATTTAAATACCAATTCACCCCCCTCTTGGTTAGCCTCGAGCCAGTTCTATAGGGCTTAACATCCCTAACAAACTTTCAAAGGCAAAAACTGCTAAGACTTGTTTATGTTACAAAAAATATTATATTTATGTGGATTGACATGTTGTATGGAATAAGTCAGTGATCTAATAAGATTGCATGATTTAGGTTTTGTTTGGAACGGCTTTCTTAAAGCAGTTATTTAGTGTAATTTTTTTTTTATACTAACAAGCTATTTTAAGAAGCAATAAGAAAGCTATCCTAAATGAAGCTTGATTAGAATAATCATTCATGTGGGCTTTGAAAATTCGCACCCTAGCCTCCCCTACTTTTGAGTGAGTTTTAATAGATTAAGTTTTAGGGTAAAAATTTAGAAGGAAAATTGGGCTTGAAAAACTAACCAGAGATTTCACCCTCATTTTGCAAGGACTTTATGATATGAGTTTGATTTCCTATAGGCACAAGCTCCTATAGTTAATTACCCCTCCCGATCACGAAAGAGAACTTTTGGTTAAGGCTAGTCATCAAATGAATACATTGTATCCGTAGATATATGATATTAGGCAAATAGTAACAACATTAGTTTTTGTATGTGGAAATTCAATATTTAAAATTAAAAATTTCACCATCTTGCACTTAAAGTGGATGATGGGGGAATGGTTATAAGCTGACAAGATCCCATGGTTCTGTCATCCCGGGCCATCATGGTTCTTGGTCTACGTAGTCAGAGGTAGTCGATCCAACTTGATAGAAGGATCCTTATCGGTAGCCATGCGTTGCTTCGTCCAATGGTACCTTGTAAACATGGAGTGAGTATTTGTCTAAAGGGATAAATTTGAATCTATCTTAGCTAATAAAGAGAATTTTTCCCTATCAATCATATATCATTGATTCATATCTCAAGGATTTAATGCCATTGGGGAACATATGAGCTTTAACAATGACCCTAATTTAGTAGTGCCTTTTGGCAGGAAACCACTCAATCGATTTAGAGGGCCTTGGTCATAATTGTTTACCTATGGTGCCATTTAGTGGCGAAACCCATGGTGTGGTGCCATTTGGCAGTGAAACGACTAGTTAGAAGACACATTCCACATAATTATTGGCAAGAGACAGATTGAGAATGAATCATAATAATTTTTTTGATTAGTCATTAGCTCTTTGGTAGTTGAAGTAGTTTTCATATTTTTCTACCTCGACAAATTATTGTGGAGGGTAAATATGTATTTTTCTTTAAGTGTTTGATGATTAATATTTTAGGTACTGACATTTTTGGAATTTTTAAATCTTTATAGGCATTTGGGAGGCATTTTAAATATTTGTAGTCCCCTTAGATTGAGATCTTATGTCAACCCAACCATCATCAGGGTGTTCATAGGTAGGGCTACAAACAAACTGAACTAAGCTGAGTATGTGAGTGTTAATATTTGAGTTCATTTATTATTAGCTTGTTCAAGTTTGGTTTGTGTTTGATTCGAGCCTTATTGTTTGTGTCATGTTTGGTTCGTTTAAATTAATGGTGTTCATGTTCGGTTCGCTTAGTGCTTATCGAGCTTTAAAAATAACCCTTAATGAGCTATGTTCGTGAACATATTTAGCAAATTTTTGTACACTATCAAACATGCACGTTCAGGAACAATTCTAATTAGTATTCTTAAGCTACCAAATGAGTAAGATCATGAATAAATACCTAACTAGTATTTTTGAGCTACCAAATGAGTTCACGAACAAATGATCTATGATTCATTTTATATTTGTTCATGAACATATCAAACAAACAATCTAGCAAACATTGACAAATGTGAAATGTCTCTTGTTCATGAACCAATTCATTCCATTGAAGGTGTAAAATAAAATGAAATTAAATTGATAATAAAAGCAGTTGTCTATTTAAAATGAAAAATATGATTAATCTATATGAATATTTTTATTGAGCTTAGCTTATTTATTTAAGGATCGAGTATTAAAAATGTTATTCAAGTTTGTTTGTTTAGTTAGTTAAATGATCACAAACGAGCTTTAATCGAACTGAGAAACAAGTAGCTCGTTGAACATTTGGTTCACTTGCAGCCCTATTCATAGGCTATTTCATTTTATGGGTTTGAACCTTGTCAACTTTGTGCACTTGTCGACAAAGGATTGGGTTCAAATCTACATTTATGTTTTAACCCACGCAACATCCTCAAACATAATGTGTGTATTTACAACATGCTCATCGAGGCCCATGCGAGTTTATGTTGTTATATGTATACTGGATGATGCATTCACGTGTGTACTAAATATAATTTTGAAATACAATTGTAATGTAGAAAAAAAAAGACATATTAGAGTGAAACCCTCTGCTTATGGTAGATAGATGCGGGGGTATATGGAATGTGATTGCAATGTCAATTGACATGCTTGAATGAAACCCTATATATTTTAACGATACATGCAAGAGGTCATTTTAAAATGCAACAATGATGTTGGATGACATGCTTGTATTCTATAAGTCACGACACATGCATATGCAACATATTAGCTGATGGGGACATAAGAGCTTGGAAGGGGCCATCATAGAGGTTGGAGATCTACGATCTTGATTGGTTCTTTATATTTTTAGTTTTTATGTGTTGTAAAAGTTTTTTGTGGGGTATTTATTTTATTATAGTTTTACCCTCACTTGAGGGAGCTTTTATGTTGTTTTGCCAATAACCTTCTTTTCTTTTGTTCCTTTCATGTTTTGGGTGCCTATATATATGTCCCATTATTTTTCTTGTATGGATGATGAATATTTTGATATAAATTTCTGGTTATTTACTTCCTCTTCTCTTAGTGAGTTAAGTTTGTGTGTGAAGCCCTTTGGAGAAAGGCAAAGAAATACCCAATAATATGTGAGCTCTTGGTTGGTATCATATTTTCTCTCTATCTCTTTCTTTTCCAACCGTAGCCGCCCAAACAACCTTCCACCATTGTAACAACTTATTGCTCTCAATCAGCAACCACCTCCCTCCCTTCCCCGCTAACTGCCTTCACCTTCTCCCCAACATCCTTAACCCTTGGGCATCCAAATTATGTAATTAATTCATATTAATTGAGCATTTATCTCAATTAATTTTAACTATTGGAGATCCATATCTGCTTTAACTTTTTCCCTTCCTAGGCAAGCCACATCAGCCCTTCCTCTTCCCCAAGTAGCCAGCCACACCTCTTCACCTCCCAAGCTCACTTTTCCTTTCACAAGCCAACTAATTCCCTTCCCAGGCATGCCACATCAGCCCTTTCTCTTCCCCAAGTAGCCAGTCCCCAACTCTTCACCTCCCAAGCCGACTTTCCTTTCCTAAGCAAGCAACATCTACCCTTTCTCTTCCTAAAGAAACAAACCCCCCACCTCTTCACTTCCCAAATTGACTTCTCCCTTTTCAAGCCACTAAAATTGGCCAAATCATCCCTCCCCTCCTCCCCCTGTAGCTGACCTAACTTCCTCTATAAACCCCAAAATCATGAGCCTCTCACTTCTAAACCCTCATATAGCTGCAACTTTCTTTTCCCTCCCCACTATTCTACCTCTTTAAGGAAACCTAGCTTCTATTAATACAACCAGATATTGATTCAACAAAGAGCAAGGATTTCAAGAGCAAGCCAAGGGGGCACTAGTCGTCATTTCATCAAGGACTCCTTTCCTCCCATTCATGAGCAAAGTATTAAATCCTCCCCTTGCTCTTCATCTAACTAAATATTGATATTCTCATTTCATATATGTTGATTAATCTGCCAAATTTTACTTAAATTTGAGCAAATATAAATTCTAGTGATAGGTCCCTTAATTAACTATTGGACTTGTGCCAACCCATATATGCTAGTCTAAGCCGATTCACCTTTTATTACTATTTAGCCTTTACTTGTTAGTGTCTTACTATCACATAATAAAATAGTTCAAATTTTCTTATTGTTCTTAATATTTTATGAAGTTTATTTTGCTTTCTTTGATGTTATCTCAACATTTTTTTTAAATTATTTTTAGAAAACAATTGATGTTATCTCAACATAAATATCTATTTGCATGACTTATTTCGCTTAGTCTTGTATCATTTGGTATTAGAGTATGGTTGCCTAGTTGCATGTGCTAGAATTCAACCCAAAGTTTTACATTGCAACTCCTAGGCATGATTAATTGTGTAACATTTCATTTATATCACTTGTATGCCCATTTTACATGTGCTTACAACAATTTCTACATGTCATGTCACTTAGCTATAAGAAGTAGGCTCAAAACCTCAAGCTTAGTTTAAGAAATTGCATGTTTAAGTGCTTCCCCTTAAACTACATCAATCTTACCTCTCTAAAACTGATTTTAGGAGGTTGTTCCCCATAGTTTACTTGTTGTCCACTAAAACTTGCATCATATAGCAAGCCTTATTTATGTTTTCCCATTAGTCTAGGTGCTGTCCTTTACATCCTAGTAGCCCTAAGTATCACCTAGTGTATCCCCATGGACCAGGAATAAATTCAGTGGACCTTAGAAATTTTAGTTGGTCAAATTTGGGCCCTAACTTAGGTTATTAAGGAAAATCAAGCCGATGCCACCGAATATCATCACCTCACAATAGAAAGACTTCCCATTCTGGATAGAACAAGGAGTATGCCTTCACTCTATACCCTAACTAAAATTCCTTCAATTGTTGGTGATGACTTGAACCCCAATGATGGATACCCCTAAGTCCCCTCCTCCTATAAAAAAACCTAGGTATGACCCTATTTTTGGCTAGGGAATGCCCCAAAACATGGTGGACACCCTTGTGGACACCACCCTGCCCCTGTTGGTCGGCCATACTGTGAGCATCCCCGTGGTCATAATCCCATGCATGATCTTGATGCTTTTTTGCTGAAAAATATTAGGCTTGATGCTCCCACATTTGATGGAAACCTAGATCCCCATATTTTTCTAGTTTAGATCAAGGGTATGGATAGGTTTTTTAAGTCATATAACATTTCTGAGGAGTGAAAAGTTAGATTTACTAAAATAAAGCTTATTGAGTGAGCTACTCAGTATTGGACTAATCTAAAAAATCTTAAGGAATCTCAAGGTGAATATCCTATCACTGATTGGAGAAAAATGAAGCGGGAATTGAGGCAGAAATACCTCCCACCATCATACTTCCCGAGACTATTGGATAGGTGGAATAGGTTAAACTAGGGTAGCAAATTTGTAAAAATCTATATCTCAATATTTGATGATTTTAGGATATGTTGCAGTGGAGAGTCTACCACTACTTATATGCAGATCCTATCCATGTTTGGTGCAAGGTTGATATCTCCACAATGAAATATTTACTAGGAATATCACTACCTTATAATCTTGGATATGAAAGAATCTAGAACACACCACACTGTTTGTTACAACGAGTCTAGGCTCCCATTTAGGTCTCCTAGTAGATCGGCCCCACATATTTCTTCTCCTAGGCCAACACCTAGCTTTCCCAGCTACCCCTTTCTAACACACCCAGACTCGGCCTGATATGAGGGGAAAGTCTCCAATGGTGGATTCACCTCAGTCCCACCATGGGACTAAGTGCTTCAGGTGCCATGGGTATGGCCACATCGCCGCCTAGTGCTATAGCCCTTATAAAGTCTCCATTATTGAAGAAGTATATGAGGAAGTCATTTAGCCTGAGGTTGACCTCACTCAATTTGTATATCCTAATGGTGAGCTATTTGAGGAGGATGAAGATGATACTATGGTCATCCATTGCATATCAAGATTTGATCCATCTCCCATATGTGTGGTGAGATGTGTGTTGTCCCACCCTAGACCTATTGATGATTGACATAGGACTTCTATTTTTCATACTTACACCAAGCTGAAGGAAAACAATTATAAGGTCATCATTGACAGTGACAACTGGATCAATATCATTTCCTCCAGCATGGTTACAGGCCTAGTTCTAACTATTTTTCCTTACCCTAACCTTATAAGGTGGCGTGGGTCAACTCTACTGCCTTGGAGGTGAAGGAGTGAAGCTTCATACCCATCTCCTTTTTTGATTATAAGGAGAATGTTTGGTTCAATATCCTTATTATAGATGTGGGACAAATTGTCTTAGGCCGCTCTTGGCCCTATGATAATGATGTCCTAATTTATGGTCATTCAAAGATCTGTGTGTTTGAACATGCATGAAAAAAAAATGCTTATACCAAGCCGCCGCAAGCCAAAGGATGTGCACAAGCCCATGCCCATAAAGCCAAGCAAAGGACTGAACATTGTAATTGTCAAGGTTATAGACTCATGTGTGTCATAAGGTGCACCTCTATTTGCCTTAGTGGGACATGAGATTATGGAGGAATCTATTAGTCCTATCCCTCATGAGGTCCAAACCCTACTATAAGAATTTTCTGACATCTTCCTCGAGGATCTACCAGATCAATTACCTCCACTTTAGGACATACAACTTGCTATTGATTTAGTCCCAGATGCATCCCTTCAGAACTTGCCCCACTTTTGTATGAGCCTAATTCAGCATGCTGAGCTCAAAAGGCATGCTTATGAACTTCTAAATCAACGTTTCATCAAGGAGAGTTTAAGCCCATATACCATGCCTACCCTTCTTACTCCCAAGAAGAATAATACATGGTGGATGTGTGTTGTTAGCCATGATATTAACAAAATTGTCATTAAATATCGCTTCCCTATCCCCAAACTTGATGACATGTTGGATTTGATGCCAGGAGCCACCATTTTCTCTGAGATTAATATAAAGAGTGGCTTTCGTTAGATTAGGATCTGCCCAAGGGATGAATGGAAGATAGCTTTCAAAATAAAGGATGGTCTATTTGAATGGCTGGTCATGCCATTTGGGTTGAGCAATACCCCAAGCACTTTCATGAGAGTCATGACCCAAGTGCTTAGACTATTCTTGGGTAAGTTTGTTGTTGTATATTTTGACAACATTCCTATATACAATCATTATGTTGATTAACACTTAGACTATCTTTGGCAAGTGTGTGGTTTCTTGAGGAGGGAGCAGCTTTATGCCAATCCCAAAAAGTGTGTCTTCCTCACATACCATGTTATATTCTGGGGTTTATAGTCTCAGCCGGTTGGGTCTCTACAGATCCCACCAAGGTAAAAGCCATCGTCAATTGACCCATCCCAAAGAGCATTCAAGAAGTTCGTAGCTTCCATGGCTTGACTACCTTCTATAGGAGGTTCATTACGAAATTCAACACCATAGTCTCCCCCATCACTGATTACCTTAAAAGAGGGGAGTTCCATTAGTCTACGACTACCGCTAAAGCCTTTGATGAGGTTAAGAGAAAAATGGTGGAAGCATCTCTTATAAGGCAACCTGACTTTTCTAAAGTCTTTGAGGTGTCCTATGACGCCTCTGGAGTTAATAGTGGTGGGGTCCTTTCCCAAGAAAGTCATCTTGTGGCTTAATTCAATGAGAAGTTGAATGATATTTGTTAATGATACTCCATATAAGATAAAGAATTTTATGCTGTAATTCAGTCCTTGAGATATTGGCAACACTATTTACTCCCACAAGAGTTTGTCAACTTTTTTATCATGAATCTCTATGTTATATAAACTCCTAAAAGAAGTTGAACACATGCCATGACAGCTGGGTTGAGTTTATCTAGGAATATATATGCACGCTCACGCACAAGGTGGGAGTGGAAAACCAAGCTGCTGATTCCCTTAGTTGTTGTATGATGACTCTTATTGAGCTGAGGGACGAGGTTACTGGATTGATTTCCATAATTTTGGAGATATCTACTCCATCCTCATATCTACTAGTGAAAGTATAGTGGATGATTATATTGTCAAGGATGGATATCTATTATGAGCCTAGATTCTCTACATCCCATCCATATCACTAACATATTTTTTGGTATGGGAGCTTCATATTAGAGGTTTAGCTAGTCATTTTGGCTAGGATAAGACCATTGAAGCTATATTATATAAAATTTTGACCTAACTTATAGCGGGATGTTGATAGGTTAATCAGTAAATGCCACTCATGCCAATTGGCCAAATAAATAAAGAAAAATACTAGGTAATACATGTCTCTACCTATCCCTTCTTATCCTTAACAGGACGTTAATATGGATATTATTCTTGGCCTGCCAAAGACAATTCACCAAAATGATGCCATCTGTGTGGTACTAGATAGATTTTCCAAAATGGCTCATTTCTTGCCTTGTATAAGACTTTTGATGCCTTACCTGAAAGTTTGTTAGGAATGTTTAGTCCCGAGGCTAACCAATATGGGGGATGAATTGGATATTTAAAACTTTTTCAACTAAAAGAAATATATTTTTTTATATCTTGAAGCAGAAATAAAATAAATCAATAATAAAAAGATTAATCAGAGATTTCACCCAAGCATTTAATTATAATAAAAATAAATTATAAAAATAATAAAGAAAAGAACACACAAGATTTAAAGTAGTTCGGTCCAACCTGACCTATGTCCACTCCTCGGAGGCACCCTCCAAGTATTATACTAAACCTTTAGTGACTCTTCTTTAACCCCCACAACTAGGCGGAGAAGCCTGGTGCAGCGGAGTAGCCTGGTCCTTTGACACCAAAGAGATATTCTTCTTCCCAAAACTTCACTCAAGATGAACCTTGAATCCGATGGTATTAAGGTGCAAGCTTGCTGGAGCAACCGTGTGAAATCCCATCTACACACCCTTGAAACCCCCTCCAAGGATCTTCTCCCTCTCTCAAACTCCACCCTTTCCTTTCTTCCTTCCAAGTTCTTTCTTCAAGTTTTCTCCAAAAGAACGAAGCTTCAATGGCTTCCAAAGACACTTATCAAGTGCCATGATAAAGCTTAAATAGAGGGCTTTGAAAAATCTTAAAAATTAATCTTGGTGGCAAATATCATCTAGGACGATCGCAGGATCATCCCATATAATGTGCTTAAAAGATGGCCTAAAAAAACCCTAAAAAATCAATTACGATGCCAAATATCATCCTGGACGATCACATGATCGTCCAAACAATGTGTAAAATTTGGCCTGATAGTCCTGGACGATATCAGGATAGTCTTAGATGATCAGTTCAAATTTTTACAGATCATTCAGGATGATATTATGGATCATCCTGGATGACTAAAAAAATTATGGTATTTCATCTCGATCGATTTAGGAAAATCAAGTATGTCGGCAAACATCGTCTAGTATGATATACAAATCATCTAGGATGATCTGATTGAACAATTTAACCATAATTACTACCTTAATCACATGATTAATTTAGGCATAATTTGTATTGATCATCTAGGATGATCTAGGTCTTCTGGGACAATTAGAACAAAATTTTAATCTTAAATCCTTGCCTATATTATCATAGGCGGCTATTTTCCAAGATCATAACGAATCATTCTGGACAATCAAAATTATCGAATACGATTAATTCAATGAGCTGATCGTCCTGGATGATATAAATCATATAGTACGATTAGTTCAAAACTAGAACTTTTGGTTTTGAGCTAATCTCAGTCCTCCTGGGTGTGTGTATGGATGGCCAACAAGCAAGCATACACCCTTACAGGATTTTACTTAAGAAATAAAAAATACACTAATGAGTATTACAAAAATTATTACAACACAATCTATTCTACCCAATCTTTAGCCTTAAATCGTTTTTAGATGGTGCATGATATTTCTGAAAACTTAGTACACACACAAATAAAAATATATTACAAATATAAGCAGACAATAGGATGTGAGTCACAATATTTATTATCATAAAAAACATAAACTCATAAGCTCGAGTTGCAATAATCTTCTCCTTTTTGATGATGTCAAATATTACTGGTTGAATTTATAAAATTAAAAATAATTTCTCTTAATTTCCCCCTCACTAGGATAAAAAATTTAAAAATAGGGGAAATAATTTTTTTTTAATTTTTATTATTTTAAAAAGTACAACAAAATAAATTAAAAAGATAAACTAAAATATATACAAATATGACAGTACGTTCTCCCCCTTTAACATTATCAAGAAAGAGGAGCACATAAAATCAGAATAACAAAAAATGATTAAAAAATAAAAATGATCCCTAATCTGGTGAATATCATTTTTTTAAAATAATCAAATATTCTCGAAATGAGAAAGTTACATCTTGATTTTATTTAAAAACTTAGTAAGAAATATATTGAGAATGCATAACTCAGAAAGGTTAGAAATTCAAAAATTGTTAATCCAAGCTCAAGTTCTTTTAAAGGCTTAAAATTTTTTTAATAAATTATTTAAATTAAGAAATAAATTAGAGAAAGAAACACTAATTTTTTCAAAAACTCCTTTCCATGAAATGTATCTAATAGAAGATTAATGCAAAAATTGGTGAATAAAAAATCATGATTTTCAAACTCAGTAGCAAAAATATTAATTGATAAAAGAGTTTTCTTAAGATATAAGAAGTACAAGAAAGGTAAGCTTACTTTTTATGGGCTTATTTTGTACCTCTTGTCAGTTGTTTAACTCACTTTGACCATTTTTCTATTTTTAATATACTTTATGTATCTTTCTAAATTTGGCGTCATTGCACATCTTTTAATTTTTGATACACTTTATGTATCATTTTAAATTAATTATCATTAACCTTTTTTCTTTTCAACAAATATGCTTCCTTTCTATAATTTTTAAACACTAAAGCAAATCCATTCTATTGACAAAAACTAGCTACTTGTAAAAGATCCTTATGCGATAGACAAAATGTAGGGAGATAAAAAAGTCTAGTTTCAAAATCAAATTTATAATATGATAAAGATTTTGAACCAAAAGTAATATAAACTCTTCATGAAAAGAGATAGAGAGACAAAATTACAAGTTTTCTTCCATCAACTATTTTTAAAGAAGTCAACTATAACTTACATAAGAATTAAAAAAAAATGGAAGGTAAATTTTTTATTTTTTAGAAAAAATGATTTTTAAAGGTTTGATTTTCTAAAGTGTATACGAAATAAAAAAGGTGATATGTGTATGTTGATTAGAGAAAACTTCATAAAAAAAATATAAAAACTAATTTAAAATTTTAGCGCAAAAAAAAAAAAAAAACTAACAAAAAAAGCAAAAAAAAAAAAAACACAGAAAATAAATAAAAATACAACGAATAAAAAACATGCATACACAAATAAATAAACACACAAATAAGGGTTTAAACATCATCTTGCTCAAGGTCTGATGATTCATAAGATAGGTTTGCCTAGAAGATTTTTTGCTTTTCATTCTTTTTCATTTTACAATTTTCTTTGCTTTATCCTTTTCTTTAGCTAGAAGAGTTTTCAAATTAGAGCACTGATTTTTTATATGTCCAGGTTTCTACATCCAAAATAAATAATGTTAGAAGAAATCTTAACATTCTTACCATTTTAACCTCTGTTCCACTTGTGATGATGCTTTTGCTTATGCTTTATTGGATTTTTCAATTTGCTTGTTAAGTCATCACTTTTGTTACAAACTAAGCCACTTTTCTACATGTCTTTAGCTTTTAGCACTATCATTTCACATGCATCCAAAAGTCTTTGACCCAAACTTTGCTTGTAGGCAATGAGAGAGCCAATCAAATTATCAATAGAATATTCATTCAAATTTTTTGATTCATAAATAACAACAACTTTGGCATCAAACTTATTTAGTAGACAACGTAAAATTTTATTGACTTTTTTAAAGTTTAAAAATTCTTTACCTAAAATATGTAATGATATAATACTTTAAATAAACCTAGTATACATGTCTAAGATCGTCTTATAAGATTTCATGCAAAATAGTTCATAATCATGCATTAAAATATGCAACCTGAATTGCTTGATTTCATTAGTGCCTTCATATATAGTGTGCAATTTATCCCAAATTTCCTTGCCAATAGTGCATGTGGATACTAACATATAATCTTTAGAATTTAAAACAGAGAAAAAATAGTTTAAAGATTTAGCATTCAATTGAGCATTGATTTATTCTATCATATTTCATTGATTAAAAGGAATATTAGTTTTAATTTCATCTATAACACGTGACGGTACATTATAACAAGTTAGAATCATTTGTCACATTCAGTAATCAATTGATTGCACAAAAGTAGACATACAAATTTTCAAAAAATTAAAAGTAATATTTTCAAATAAAGGTGATTTGGTGATTGAATAACCTTCTGCAATATTATGATTATAAAAATTAGGTATTGATTAAAATTCAAAAAGTTTTCAAACTTAATTTTATGAATCCCGTTCTGATACCACTTAAAAGTTCGTAAGAGATATTAAGCCCTTATGAACTAGTCTCGAGGTTAACTAAGAGGGGGGATGAATTGGATATTTAAAGCTTCTTCAACTAAAAGAAATATCTTTTTAGATCTTATAGTAGAAATAAAATAAATTAATAATAAAAAGATTAATTATAGATTTCACCCAATGATTTAATCGTAATAAAATAAAGTACAAAATTAATAAAGATAAGAACACACCATATTTATAATAGTTCGGTCCAATCTGACCTACTTCTACTCCTCAGAAGTACCCTCTGAGTATTGCACTAAACCTTTAGTGACTCTCCTTTAGCCCCCACAGCTAGGCGGAGAAGCCCTTATAAAATCACTTCCACATTCCCCGGTACGACGGAGTAGCTAGGTCATTTGACACCAAAGAGATCTAAAGATATATTCTTCTTCCCAAAACTTTTCTTAAGATGAACCTTGAATTCGATGGTACTAAGGTGCAAGATTGTATGAGCAACTGTGTGAAACCCCCTTCACACTCCCTTGAAACCCCCTCCATGGTTCTTCTCCCTATCTCAAACTCCACCCTTTCCTCTCTCCCTTTTCATGTTCTCTTTTCAAGTTTTCTCCAAAATAACAAATCTTCAATGGCTGCTAAAGAACTTATCAAGTGCCTTGATAAAGCTTAAATAAAGTGCTTTGAAAAACCTTCAAAATTAATCTTGGTGGCATATATCATGTAGGACGATCGCAAGATCATCCTATAAAATGTGCTTAAAAGAGAACTTCAGAAAACCCTAAAAACTCAATTATGATGCCAAATATCATCTTGGACATTCGCAGGATCATCTAGTATAATCTATAGAATTTGACCTGATAGTCCCGGACGATATCAGGATAGTCATGGACGATTAGTTCAAATTTATACAGATCGTTTAGGATGATATTATGGATCATCCTGGATGATTAAAAAAATTATGGTATTTCATCTCGATCGATTTAGGAAAATTAAGTATGTCGGCAAACATCGTCTATAATGACATGCAGATCGTCCAAGATGATCTGATTGAAGAATTTAATCATAATTAATCCCCTAATCACATAATTAATTTATACATGATTTGTATTAATTATCCAGGATAATTAGAATAAAATTTTAATCTTTAATCCCTGCATAATTTATCATTGGTGGCTATTTTCCAAGATCATAATGAATCATCCTGTATGATCAAAATTGTCAAGTACGATTAGTTCAATGAGCTGAACCCTGGATGATATAAATCATCTAGTACGATTAGTTCAAAACTTAAACTTCTTATTTTGACTCAATCTCACTCTCCCTGAGTGTGTGTATGGATGTCCACCAAGCAAGCATACACCCTTACAGGACTTGACTTAAGAAATTAAAAATTCACCAATGAGTATTACAAAAATTGTTACAACATAACCTATTCTACTCAATCTTGAGCTTTAATTCTTTATTGGATGGTGTATGATATTTCTAAAAAGTTAGTACACACAAATCAAAATATTTTGCAAATATAAGTAAATATTAGGATGTGAGCCACAATATTTGTTATCATAAAAAATGTAAACTCATAAGTTTAAGTTAGAATAATCTCTCCCTTTTTGATGATGTCAAATATTACTGGTTCAATTTATAAAATTAAAAATATTTTCTCCTAATCTCCCCCTCTCTAGGATAAAAATTTTAAAAATAGGAGAAACAATTTTTTTTTATTTTTATTATTTTGTGCCTCTTCTTAATAAAAACTCAAGTATCAAAAATATTAATAGATAAAAGGGTTTTCTTAAGATTTAATAAGTATAAAAAAGATAAGCTTACTTTTTGTGGGCTCATTTTGTGCCTCTTCTCAGTTGTTTGATGCATTTTTCTCATCTTTTAATTTTTGATACAGTTTATATATCTTTCTAAATTTAGCGTCATTCTACATCTTTTAATTTTTGATACACTTTATGTATCTTTCTAAATTTGGCATCATTGACTTTTTTTCTTTTCAACAAATATGCTTCCTTTATATAAACTTTAAAAACTAAAGCAAATCTATTCTATTGACAAAATTGAATTACTTGATTAAGAAAATTATGAGGTGGATTCAACAACTTGCAAAAGATCCCTATGCGATAGACAAAACATAGGGAGATGAAAAAGTCCAATTTCAAAATCCAATTTATAATATGATGAAGATTTTGAATCAAAAGTAAAATAATCTCTTTAAGAAATTAGATAGAGAGATAAAATCATGTGTTTTCTTCCTTTGACTATTTTTATAGAAGTTAACCACAACTTTCTTAAGAATTAAAAAAAAAAGGAGGTAATTTTTTTATTTTTTAGAAAAATGATATTTTTTTAAGGGTTTGATTTTCGAAAACAAAAAAGGTGATATATCTATGTTGATCAAAGAAAACTTCACAAAAAAATAAAATAAAAACTAATTTAAAATTTTAAGGCTAAAAATAAACTAAGAAGAAAAAAAACATAAAAAATAAATAAAAAACACGACGAACAAAAACATGAATACACAAATAAATAAACACACAAATATGGATTTAAATATCATCTTGCTCATAGTTTGATGATTCAGAAGCTAGGTTTGCCCAGAAGGTTTTTTGCTTTTTATTATTTTCCCTTTTTTACAATTTTCTTTGCTTTACCCTTTTCCTTTGTAGGAAGGGTTCTCAAATTAGGGCATTGATTTTCATATGTCCAGGTTTCCTACATCCAAAGCCAATAATGTTAGAAAAAATCTTAGTGATCTTACCATTTTTATCTATGTTCCACTTTTGTTGATGCTTTTGCTTGTGCTTTACTGGGCTTTCCAATTTGCTTATTAAGTCATCACTTTCATCTCAAACTAAGCCACTTTTCTCCATGTCTTTAGCTTTTAGCACTATCATTTCACCTTTATATAAAAATCTTTGACTCAAACTTTGCTCTTAGGTAATGAGTGAGCCAATAATATTATCAATAGAATATTCATTCAATTGTTTTTTATTCATAAATAGCAACAACTTTGATATCAAACTTATCAAGTAGACAATGTAAAAGTTTATTAGCTTTTTCAAAGTTTGAAAATTCTTTATTTCAAATATGTAATGATGTCATAATTTAAAAAATCTAGTATATATGTCTAAGATTATCTTATAAGTTTTCATGCAAAATAGTTCATAAACATACATTAAAATATTTAACTTGCATTGCTTGATTTCACTAGTGCTTTCGTATATAGTGTATAATTTATCCCAAATTTCCTTGCCAGTAATGCACGTAGATACTGACATATAATCTTCAGAGTTTAAACCATAAAAAAAGTTTAAAGATTTAGCATTCAATTGAGCATTGATTTGTTCTACCCTATTCTATTGATTAAAAGGAGTATCAATTTTAATTTCATTTATAACACGTGATGGTACAGTATAACTAGTTAGAATCATTTGCTACATATGATAATCAATTAATTGCAAAAAAGTTGATATGTAAAATTTCCAAAAATTAAAAGTAATATTTTTAAATAAAGGTGGTTTGGTGATTTAATAACCTTCCACAATATTATGATTACAAAAATTAGGTATTGATCAAAATTAAAAAAGTTTTTAAATTTAATTTTATGAATTATGCTCTGATACCACTTGAAAGTTCATTAGGGATGTTAAGCCATTATGAACTAGTTTTGAGGCTTACCAAGAGGGGGGAGGAATTGGATATTTAAAACTTCTTCAACTAAAAAAATATATATATATATCTTTTTATAACTTGCAGTGAAAATAAAATAAATCAATAATAAGAAGATTAATCAGAGATTTCGCCGAACTAGTTAATTGTAATAAAAATAAAGTATAGAAATAATAAAGAAAAGAACACACCAAATTTATAGTGGTTCGGTCTAACTTGACCTAAGTCCACTCCTCGGAGGCACCCTCCAAGTATTGCATTAAATCTTTAGTGACTCTCCTTTAGCCCCTATAGC
Source organism: Dendrobium huoshanense (assembly GCA_016618105.1). Classification (NCBI taxonomy): domain Eukaryota; kingdom Viridiplantae; phylum Streptophyta; class Magnoliopsida; order Asparagales; family Orchidaceae; genus Dendrobium; species Dendrobium huoshanense. The sequence continues at coordinate 42,230,297 of CM028356.1, forward strand.
TAGGCAGAGAAGCCCTTATAAATCACTTCTACCTTCTCCTGTGCGACGGAGTAGCTGTGTCCTTTGACACCAAAGAGATCTTCTTCTTCCCAAAACTTTCCTTAAGATGAACCTTGAATCCGATGGTACTAAGGTGCAAGCTTGCTGGAGAAACATTGTGAAACCCCCTCTACACTCCCTTGAAACCCCCTCGAAGGATTTTCTCCCTCTCTCAAACTCCATCCTTTCTAGTTCTCTCTTCAAGTTTTTTCTAGAAGAATGAAGCTTCAATGGCTGCCAAAGACACTTATTAGGTGCCTTGACAAAGCTTAATTAGATGACTTTGAAAAACCCTAAAAATTAATATTGGTGGCAAATATTGTCCAGGACGATCGCAGGATTGTTCCATATGATGTTCTTGAAAAGAGGGCTTCAAAAAAACCTTAAAAACTCAATGTCGATGCCAAATATCATCCTGGACGATCGTAGGATCGTGTAGTATAATGTGTAGAATTTCACCTGATAGTCCCAAATGATATCAGGATAGTCCTGGATGATCAGTTCAAATTTGTACAGATCGTCTAGGATGATTAGAAAAAAAATTATGGTATTTCATCTCGAACAATTTAGGAAAATCAAATATGTCGGCAAACATCATCCAATATGATATACAGATCATCCAGGATAATCTGATTGAAGAATTTAACCATAATTAATCTCCTAATCACATGATCAATTTAGGTATGATTTGTATTGATCATCCTGAATAATCTAGATAATCTAGGATGATTTAAACAAATTTTAAATCTTAAATCCTTGCCTAAATTATCATTGGTGGCTATTTTCCAAGTTTATAACGAATTGTCCTGGACGATTAAAATCATATAGTATAATTAGTTCAATGAGATGATCATCCTGGACGATATAAATCATATAGTATAATTAGTTTAAAACTTGAACTTCTAGTTTTGACTCAATCCCGCTCCCCCTGAGTGTGTGTTTGGATGGTCGCCAAGCAAGCATACACCCTTAAAGAACTTGAATCAAGAAATAAAAAAATACACCAATGAGTATTACAAAAATTATTACAACATGAATTATTCTACTCAATCTTGAAACTTGAATCTTTTTTCGATGGTGCATAGTATTCCTGAAAAGTTAGTACACATACAAATAAAAATATTTTACAAATATAAGTAAACAATAGTATTTGAGCTATGATATTTGTTATCATAAAAAACATAAACTCATAAGCTCTAGTTGCAACATCAGCTGTGGAAAAAACTATATTTTAATGAGGTTGTTAGATTGCATAGTTTACCGAAAACTATCATGTCTGGCAGGGATGTGATGTTCATGAGTTATTTTTGAAAATCTTTATGGATAAAAATGGGCACAGAACGTTAGTTCTCTACTTCTTTTCACCTGCTAAAAGATGGTCAGACCGAGATAGTTAATAGAAGCTTGGGAAATCTTCTTAGAACCTTAGTTGGTGACCATGTGAAAGATTGGGATTCTAAGTTACTTATAGTTGAGTTTGCTTATAACAATTTTGTGAATCATACGACAAGTGTGAGTCTAGTTGAGATAATATATGGTTTCTAACCTAGGAAGCTTATAGATTTGATTCCCATAAGCCCTAGGCTTAGAGTTAGTGAGTCTGCATCATCATTTGCATCCCATTTGCATGATTTACATAAAGAGATTTTAACTAGGATAAATTAAAGCAATGCAACTTATGAACTTCAGATTGGCATTAAGAAGCAATTTAAAACTTTTGAAGTAGGTGATTATGTGATGATTTAGATTCATCTAGAATGGTTCCCAAAAGGGGCTATTAGGAAACTACATGCTAAGAGTGTTGAACCTTTTAGTGTGGTGAATAATTTTAATGAAAATACTTATGTGGTGGATCTTCCTTCAAATTTTAGCATAAGTCCCTCCTTTAATATAGAGGAAGTAGCCTCTGAGGGACCTGATTTATCCCACCCAATTCATTTGTTGAGCCTTGTTTGAACCCACCTAGTGAGCACAGTAGCCTACCTCCACTACCCAAATTACCCAATTCACCCATAGAGGATAAAATTTATATCATTTTGAGTGATGAAATAATTTCTACTAAGGATGGAGAAAGAATAAGATATTTGGTTAGGTGTAAGGATAAGCCTAAAAGAACATCATGCTGCAAGAAAGTGGGTGAATTGGATATTTAAAAAATTATTTAAGAAAAAGAAAATTCTTTTTATAACTTGATGTGGAACAGTTCAATTTGCCTACTAGTTAGTACTGCACAGTTCAATTTGCTTGTTCATATTGTACGAATAGTTCAATCGAAATGTAGTTCATCCAGAACAAAACATAGGATGACCAAAATCATCTTTGTTGATTGTACAGTACGATTCTGTTCATACAATACGATCAAAATATTAAAATTAAGTAAATTCAATTGATTAATTACAAGATTAAATTAGGTAATATTTTAAACATCATACAGTACGATCAATTTCATACAGTATGATAAGAATAACTTTCAAATTCAAAATTTTTAATAATTTAATGGATGGTGGGATTTCTAATTATAACAGATCGTCTAATATGATGTGGAGATCGTACTATACGATTATTTATATTTAAAAAATATTTTCCCAAAAAAAATATTTTAATTAATTTTTGTAATACCATATCATATAATATGATCCATATTGTATAGTATGATGCACAAAAAAATTAAAATATTTAAAATCATTTTGCTTCCCTTGTGTGTGTGTATGGTCTCCAAGCTAACATACATTATTATAATGTTGAGATTATTGCAATTTAGTTTTTTGATTATTGAGATTCTTTCAACATGTGAGATTATTTTTTATTATTGTAATTTAATTTTTGTAATACCAGATCATATAATATGATCCATATTATATAGTATGATGTATACAAAAATTAAAATATTTGAAATCATTTTGCTTCCCTTGTGTGTGTTTATGGTCTCCAAGCTAACATACATCATTATAGTGTTGAGATTATTGTAATTTAGTTTTTTGACTGTTGAGATTGTTTCAACATGTATATTTTTGATGATTCCAAATATTATTATTTTTACTTACTGATTATCCTAACATATTTTAGATATATTATTTTTGCTGTTTGTGTATACTAATATTTCAGGGAAATTATACTTCAGATTATTAAAGACTTTAAATCACATTAGATTAAGGTTCATTGTAAATGGAGTCTATATTTTTTATTTTATTGAGTCTGAGAGAGTGTAATTGTAATTGAGTAACTGTGCACACACACACTAGGGGTGTTTAAAATTTGTAATTTTTAAACTGATTATATTGTACGAATTCATTTCATACGGTATGATTTGTCCAATTATTTTTCAAAGTTAAACGAACTACATGAAGAAAATTTTTCTAAGTGCTGATTATACTGTACGAAGGGTTCTTCGTATAGACAATGTCCAAAGTATGAATTGGAGGGGTTCCTTTTCATTCTGATGAATTCAAATCTTTTTCTTAACCGTTCATACTGTACGATACCTTGTTCATACATAAGATGTCAAGAGTATGAATTTAAAGAGTCCCTTTTTGTCCTGATGAATGCCAAATTTATCTGAACGTATTATATTGTGCAATACCTTATTCGTACAGACGACGTCTAAAGTACAAATTTGATGGGTCCCTTTTCATTCTGATGAATGCCAAATGTTTTTGAACGGATCATATTGTATATACCTTGTTTGTGCATATAATGTCCAGAGTATGAATTTGACGGTCTCTTCTTATCCTGATGAATGCCAAATTTTTTTGAACAGATCATAGTGTACGATGCCTTGTTCATACAAATGATGTCCAGAGTATGAAATATAGGGAACCTTTTCATCCCGATGAATAAAAAAAATCTTATAGTTCATATAGTACAAACATAGTTCATACTGGATGATTTGCATGTAAGAAAATATTTTGTGCAGGTTCATGCAAAGCAGTTTTTAAACTATTCATACGTATAAAGTACGATAGTACTATACAATCGAACACGCTTAAAATGACAATTTTCAATTTTTGGATGATTTTTGGTGTCTTTCGTATGAAAAGTCCACTAAAACTGACATGAAAAGAGTCATTCTTCATAATTGTTTAAGAGCAAGTGAAAGAGTGTTTGTGGGAGAGTGTTTGAGAGAGAGTTCTTGCATGTGGAGTTTGAATGGAACATAGGATTAATTAAAGGTGAGAATCTCTTTTGGTTTTTGGTTACTACTCTTCCTTTCTTCTTTCTAGTTGCTCGAGAGAAGATCTTTGAAGAAGATTCGGTTCTCTGTCGACACTTAGAGGGTGTAAAAGGATGCTGATTCTCTGCCGGCACTTGGAGGGTGTTAAAGGACGTCAGTTCTATGCTGACACTTGGAGGGTGTGAAAGGATACCAATTCTCTGCTGACACTTGGAGGGTATGAAAGGATGATGATTCCCTACCGACACTTGGAGGGTGTGAAAGGATGCCGGTTCTATGCCGACACTTGGAGAGTGTGAAAGGATGATAGTTCTCTGCCACACCGGGGATTGGTGGAAAAGAGGAAAATTTTTAAGGCTTCTCTGCCTTGTTGTGGGAGAAAAAGGAGAGTCACTTTTAGTAATAGTGTAATACCTGAAGAGGGAGTCTTTAGGGAGTGGACGTAGGTCTTATTGGACTGAACCACTATAAATCTGTGTGTTCATTTTTTTTTTTGCACTTTTATTTTTCTGCATTTTGTATTTGTGGTGAAAAATTATTTTTACAAAAATATTTAAAAAAAATTTGGATTTTCCTTAATTAATAATAGATTTTTTAAAATTACTAATTCACCCCCTCTTGGTTAGCCTTGAGAAATTAGCATAGGTTTAACAACCTATACGAACTTTACAAGTGGTATAAGAGCCATTAAACTACTTTTTGAAAATGATAATGGCTACTTTTGGAAATTGAAACACACCTAAAGGTATTCGATCACTAGACCTCAGTTACTTGACAGCATCCCTCTCAATTTTTGGAAAACATATATGTCTACTTTTCTTCAATCGCTTAACTATCACATATGAATTTTTGTTCAGGAAGGGTATACTAGACCAACTAGACTTGTAGATGGCATTAGAGTTGAAACACTTTTTGCTAAATGGACTATAGAAGAATGTGACTTAGCATAATTAAATGCAAAATATTTAAATAATTTCTTTTGTGCACTTAAGTCTGAAGATTACATGTTGGTTTCTACTTGTAAAAGTGGAAATGACATTTAGGATATGCTTTATATTATATACAAAGAGACTAATGAAGTGAAGCAATCTAGATTAAATATCATGTTACATGATTATGAATTATTTTGCATGAAACCTAATGAATCCATATCTGACATATGCAGAGATTGGTGACTTCTTCCTTCTTGTTTCCAATAAATACTGAAATGGTAAATAAAATACTTCATTGTTTGCCTACATCTTATATGCTAAAATTACTGCTATTATAGAGTCGAAAGATATAAATGTGTATTATATTGACAATCTTCTTGGATCACTAATTGCTTACGAGCAAGAAGTGACTCAAAGATATATTAATGCAGGAGAAAAGCGAAAGGAGAAGAACATAGCCTTAAAAGTGGATGACTCGGAGAGTGATCAGTCACAACCTGAGGATGAGGATGATATTGCTTTGATGACAAGGCAATTTAGGAGTTTTCTAAAGAGGAAGCAGAGGAGATGCCAACAGTGAAATAGAGGTAAGTTCCATAAAAATGTTAAGGTTTCTAATGATGTTATTTGCTATGAATGCAAGAAACTTGGATATGTCAAATCGAATTGTCCCAATCTTAAAGCCACTTCTAACGAGGAGAAGGTGAAGGAGAAATTGAATGTGAGAAAGGGCAAGAAAAAATTTCAGTGAGCTTTTTGAGTGGACTCAACTTCAGATTCTTCAGAAATAGAGAAGGAAGAAGAAGTCACCAATCTATGCTTAATGGTCGATAATCTTGATCAGTCATATCAAGAAGAGGTATGTAACTTAAGCTATAATGAATTATTAGAAGTTTATGAAAGAATTCATACAACATATAGAAAACTCAAGAAAATGCATGCTATATTGAATTTAGATTTTTTAGAATTACAAAAAGAGCATGAAATCTCTAGGAAAGATCATGCATAGATTGATAACAACTACATTAGCTTATTAGATGAATTTGACAATTTGAACAAATAAAATGAGTTACTAAAATCATCCTACGCTGAATTGGAAAAAGAATTTGAAAATTTTAAGGATGAATCTGAAAATAAAGAGTACTATTTAAAATATGATATTAATGTGCTAGAAGATGTAAACACATTTCTTAAAATGAAAGTAAAAACTCTCGAGGAAAATAGAACACCCCCCAAACTTGAAGATTTTACTAATCCTATTTTTAGTAAAAAATCTTAAAACTTAGGAAGAGACTGTTTTATTATCGGAGATTAAAAAATCCTTTTCCTAGAGTTAAGTGCTTAACTTTTAGGATTATTGAACATATTTTACACACTTATACTTTATATAGCAAAACGTATTTAGTGTGGAGACCAAAGATGCATAAAAAAAGTCATATCATACATACATCTAGTTTAAATTTGCCAAGAATAGAACCCAAACTTGTTTGGGTTTCCAAGACTAACATTTGATTATTTTGTAGAGATGCTCTCATACAAGACCTTGTGAGAGAATTTGATACCTAGACAATGGTTGCTCGAAGCATATGCCTGGAGACATTATACAACTCATATTATTGGAAGCCAAGAATAGAGGCAAGGTTACATTGGAAGATAATACCACTAAGAAAGTGGTAGGCACATGTATGATCGATAACTTAAAAAAAATTTTTTATTGAAAATGTGTTACTTATAGAAGGCTTAAAGCATAATCTCCTAAGTGTTAGTCAGCTTTGTGATAAATGACATAGTGTTAAATTTTTTCCCACCAGCTGCATATTAAACCTAAATGGAATTGATGTACTGCATGGAAATAGGGTAAACAATATTCATATGCTAGATATAAATTGTATTAAATCTCATAATATTTTTTATTTAAAAATAGTTTTTGATGAATAATGGTTATAACATAGGAGGCTTTGTCACACTAGCATGAAACATCTTAGAAAATTTACCCAAAAAGAACTTATCAGAGGTATACCAAAATAAGACTTTAACAATGATCACCTTTATGATGTATGCCAACCAGGAAAACAAATGAAGTCCTCATTTCATTCCACCAAGGATCTTAGAACTAGCAAACCATTGGAGATTATTCATATGGATTTTTTTGGACCTGTTAGTACTGTAAGTCTAGGAGGGAAGATATACAGATTTGTGATAGTTGATAATTTTTCAAGATTCATGTGAATTAAATTTTTATTTCATAAAAGTAAATCATTTGAGGAATTTATTGACTTTTTGACTTAGATTCAGAGGAAACTAGGATGTAGAATTTTAACAATTCAAAGTGATCACAGAGGTGAATTTGAAAATGAAAAATTTGAGGAATTTTATAGAAAAAGGAATTGATCATAATTTTTCTGCACCTAGGACCCCTCAGCAGAATGAGATAGTCGAAAGAAAGAATAAAACATTAATTGAAGCCGCTAGAGCCATGTTGGCAGAATATTCACTTTTTAAATATTTTTTGGGTTGAAGTGATTAATATAGCATGTTATGTTCTGAGTAGGGTGAACATTAGATTAAAATTGAATAAAATATCGTATGAGTTTCTTAAAGGGAGAACACCAAACTTATCATATTTGCATATTTTTGGATGTAAGATGTTAATACATAATAATGGAAAATCTCCTTTAGGAAAATTTGATCGAAAATCAGATGAAGAAATTTTTCTGGGAAACTTTAGTGTTGGAAAATTATATAGAGTATTTTACAAAAGAACTTTAGTAGTTGAGGAGACCACACATATCATATTTGATGAATATGAGATTTTGGAAGAGCTAAATTTATAAGAAGATCATTTAGAAAATAACTCCCAAGGGATTAAAAAGATAAATTTGAAAGAAAAATTGTAGAAAGAAAACTATGCATAGAGAATTAAAATTTTCTAAAAACCACCCTATGGAATTGATTTTAGGTGAACCTAATGAGGGTGATAGGACTTGGCATGGACTTAGGAAAGAGGTTAACAATTTTACTTTTATTTCTATGATTGAACCCATAAATGTTAATTAAGTACTTTTAGATGGATTTTGGATTTTGGCCATGCAAGAAGAGTTAAATCAGTTTGTTAGAAATGATGTTTGTGAATTAATTGAAAGGCCAAAGGATTAATGTGTAGTTGGAACTAAGTGGATATTTAAAAATAAAAAGAATGACTCAGGAGTTATTGTTGGAAATAAGATTAGATTGGTGGCTAAGGAGTATAATCAAATTGAAGGAATTGATTTTAAGGAGACTTTTTCCCTTGTAGTAAGACTTGAAGTAATTAGAATTTTGTTAACCTTTGCCTATTTTAGAGGATTTAAATTATTTCAAGTGGATGTTAAAAGTGATTTTTTGAATGGGGTGATACAAGAGAATATTTATGTTGAATAACCTTTAAGTTTTAAAAGTTCTAAATTCTCTAATCATATGTATAAATTGAAAAAAGTATTGTATGGATTGAAATAGACACCTAGAGATTGGAATGAGAGGTTAAGCACCTTTTTATTAGAGAGATCTTTTGTAAAAGAAAGTGAGGACACCATTCTATTTTTTTAAGAAATTAGGAGACGATATACTCATTGTTCAGATATATATTGATGATATTATTTTTGAATCTACAAATAAAAATCTTTGTGATAATTTTTTTAAAATAATGAGCAGTGAATTTGAGATGAGTTTAATGAGAGATCTAAGTTATTTTCTTAGTTTTAACATTAAGCAAATTGAGGAGGGAATATTTCTTTGTCAGTCAAAGTATATTAAGCACATCCTCAAGAAGTATGAAATAGATAATGCTAAACTAGTAAGTACACCAATGAGTTCCTTAATTCAATGGATAAGGACCCAAAGGGAAATTTTTTTGATCAAAAGAAATTTAGAGGTATAATTGGATCATTGCTTTATTTGACTGCTAGCAGACCATATATAATATTTTAAATTTATTTGTGTGCTAAGTTTCAATAAGGTCCAAAAGAATCATATTTAATAGTGGTAAAAAGGATTTTAAGATATCTTTTGGGAACTCAAAACTTAGGTATTTGGTATCCTAAGTACAACTCTTTATTTGAAATTGTTAGATATTTTGATTTAGAATTTATAGGTTGTAGGGTTAATCGAAAGAGTATTTTTGAAACTTATCAATTCATAAGAAATTCATTAGTTTCTTGGTCTAGTAGAAAATAAAATTCTATAGCCCTATCTACTGCTGAAGCTGAATATATTGTCTTAGGAAGTTGTGTGGCACAAGTTCTTTAGTTGAAACAATAGTTGATTGCTTTAGAATTTAAAATAAGCACAATTCCAATTTATTGTAATAACACTAATATCATTTGCATTTCAAAAAATCATATTCAACATTATAAAACCAAATATATAGACATTAGGCATCATTTCATTAAGAATAATATAGGCAAAAAGAGAAATTGAATTGAATCATATTTCTATTGAAAATCAACTTGCAGATATTTTTATAAAACTACTAGACTTTGATACTTTTAGTACTTTAAGAACAAGGTTAGGTGTGATTGATCTTAATGCTTAGATAAAGTTTTTTGCAAACTTGATATGTTCTTTATGTATGTTTGATTTAGTTTTTTCTATTTCTATTTGTTGTTATTTTTGTTTGTGAGTATTTTTTATTTTGTTTATTTTTTGCTTTTAGTGTTTTTGATTTTGACATTTATCACTTATCAAATGTTGTTCATGATTTATTTTCTAAGTGTTTATTTGTATTGTACAAAATCTTTCATACTGCACGAATTTTGTATCAAGTCATGTCTATTTTTGAAGTTGAACACAAATTTTTTTGATTTTTCACATACTACATATTGTACGATGAATTCATCATACTGTACGATATGTACAAATTCATATGTATGCATGTGGACAGTTATTCAGTTAGAGTTAGTTATTATAACTGATCGTATGTATAAAATCATCTTTTGTCTGTACGATTCAGGTGTCATTTTCTTTGGGGGAAAAACCTAACCTGAAGTTACTAGATGGATAAGAGGGGGGGGGGGTGAATTGTGAAAACTTTTTGACAATAATTAAAACCTAAGCAGGAGTTCAAATTTTTGATGCTTTTAAAATTTTAACATAAAAAAAAATTTAAACAACTTTTCTTTCAGAAATTTTCTCAAGCGAATATTATGAAATAAAATGCACGCAATAATAAAAAGACAATAAGGAAAAAGCACACCGAGATTTTTATAGTGGTTTGGTCAAACCATGACCTACGTCCACTCCCCGAAGTCCTCCGCTCTGAATATTTCACTACAAGCAATAGCTCTCCTTTTGCCCCCCTTGGCAAGGCGGAGAAGCCCTTACAATACTCCCCTTCACTAACCCGGCATGGCGGAGTGCCAAACTCTATTTTCACTCTCCTGGCGACGGAAAAGAACCTTCTCATTTTTCTCCCTCCTGGAGAAGGCAGAGTACCTCGAGGTCACGGATGTAGAAGAGCCTTTCCCCTTGGAGATCCTCCCACAAATTCTTTTAGGGCCACAGGAGGAGCAAGTTGCAGCAAGTTCGGAGCAACCGTGTGATCTCCTTCACACCTCTTCTCCCTCACAATGCTCACCTTCTCCTTCCTCTCTCAAACCCTAAAGAACTTTTCAAGAGCTCTCTCCCTCAGAATCCCTCTCTAACCACATTCTCCTCTCAGATTCACACCCTCAAAATATGACAAGTTTTACACATACGAACGGGCTCCAAAAACCCTGAGATTTCAAAAGTAGTCGTTACTATCGTATAGTACAATTTCTAATCGTACAGTAAGATATGTATAAACAGACTTCGTCCCGGTATGAAGTGGTACGAATAGTTCAAAAATATTCGTACAGTACGATATTAAATCGAATGATATGATCCACAACAATTTTGTTCGTACAGGACAGTAGTCTGGATGATCAAACATCTTCTATGTTCATCGTATGGTACGATGTACATCGTACAGTATGATGAGACAAAACCCAAGAGATCATCCAGGATGATCTTCGGGATGATTATAATTCGTCTTTATTCATCGTATGGTACGAATGAGTTTGTACAGTACGATGTTCAAATTATAATTAAGCCTGGATTTCTTGCACTAATCACGGGTAAAATTAAGTAAGTATTTAAAATAAATCATACCGTATGAACATGTTCGTACAGTACGAACGATACAAAATAACTTACTTAAGTTAAAACGATGGCTAGGGTTTTGGATTTGAACATATCGTATAGTACGATTACATTCGTACAGTAAGATCTATTCACAGAATCATCCTACAAAGTTCTGATCATACGATACGAAATAACATCGTACAATACGATCTACAGAAAAAGAAAAACTCTAAATTTTTCTTTTAAAAATACTCTCCCCCTTTGTGTGTGCATGGTTGCTTAGACTTTTATGCTTTTTGTGGCCAGACTCAAGAAAATAAAAATAAAATAAACAACAAAATACATTGCATACTCATGCTCCTAATATACCCATTCTTGAGTATTCCTATCGTTCTAAGTAGCTTTTGATCTTTTCTGAAATGTTAGTACTCACGGACAATAGAAAATAATATTCAATGAATCTCAAGATAATTCAAACGACATTATTTGTCATCATCAAAATCTCAAACTCGGGGTCATGGGTTGTAACAATCTCTCCCTTTTTGATGATGTCAAATAATATTTGTTGTAAGCAAGTGTTAAAGGCATTTTTTAAAATTTAATTTAAACATAAGAACAAGAAGAAAAGAAATAAAAGAAGATGCATTACGAAAGAAAAAAACATACATTTAACCATAGAAACAAAATACAACAATCTTCTCCCCCTTTTGACAGCACCAAAAATAGGAGCAAACACTAAAAAAGAAAAAGCAACTACAATATAAAGATAGTTTATAGTGGAGGATCCTGATCAGTAGGTGGTGGAGGTGGGTTTGGTTGGAAGTATTGAAAGAGAGTGTCAAAGCACTGATCAATAGCAGTAAAGCGTTCTCCAAACCATTGCATATCTGTCTCGTGTTGCTGATGTTGTTCTTGAATGTGAGTGTCAAGACGAGTCTGAAGTTGGTCGAAGCGTTCGACCAAATCATCTTGTGTTGGTGCAGGTACTCGGGGTGGTGCATGTCATCGTGGACGTGCTTGAGCTGCGGTCGGGGCATCTTCCCTTTCTTCTTCATCAAAAACAAGTTCTTCTGGCTCGTGTCCCTGATGGAAAAGAATACAGAAAGAGGCATCCGTATAAAAATAGGAAGATTGTCGGGTTCACCAGGATAGGTCATTTGATATTTATTTTGGAGAATATATCCTATAAGGTGACCAAGAGCTATATTTTATTTTCGACGAGTGGTAGGGAGACGAACGAAGGTCATATGTCAAATGTAGTCAATAATCAGATCAGCCTCGTCAAATTTTGTATTGGTCATGATAAGGTAGGTAGTGACAGATAGGGTCGGGGTCATGTTGACACGGTCACCACCTTTGGGTATTATGGAGGGACGAAGGACATGTTGAATTATGCGCGCATTTCTATTTAGGGATGAAACGATAGGTTGGTGTTGATAGAATGTGGCATTCCTAAGGACCCTATTAACATCACTCCAGTCAAAATCATTTATAAGAAAAGAACGAATCATAGGCCCTTCAGTTGATAGCCCAATATATTGGGCGATGTTAGCTTTGGTTATTTCAACATTTTGATGACAAACGAAAGAGTGGAAAGTGAGGTTGTCGATAGTATATGTTAGATTGGCTAGGAATTCTAGAAGGAGTTTAGAATTATACGGGAAGGCCAGGGTGAGAAGAAAATGGAGGGTGGTGGAAGCAAAGAGGTTTAGTACCTCAAAGTTCAGAGCCTCCTGATTTAGCAGTCGGGAGGGTGTGATTTTGCAGGCTTTGAAATTGTGGTATACATCATCATTTTCAGCATTTAAGAATCGAGCGCTATGGCGGCGAGAGGAAGAAGATTTTCTCGCTACCAAACGACCTCTCTTGCTGGAACTAGACATTGTGTACAGGCGAAGTGAGAAGTGAGAAGAACCAAGTGGATTGATTAGTGTTGTGCAAGTGAAGAGGTCTGCTTACCCACCCAATTTATAGAGTTTTCAGCACATCGTACAGTACGATAGTACATCGTACAGTACGATATGGTAATAATTGCTCTGACGGTTCGTACCAAGAAAAGGAGGTCAAAACGTACAGTACAATGAATATTATACAGTACGATCAGATGAATATCGATCATCCCGAGGGTTATCAGTACGACTTTTGACCAAAAGTATCGTACAGTACGAACATGTGTATCGTACAGTACGATTGCTATTAATATCATACCAAACCCCTTTATTTCGTTCTCATCCGTTTTGCTGAGGTGGATCGTACAGTACGATAGGAAATAATAACGTACCAGCACGCTTAAATTTGTCCCAATCCATTCGCTGACGTGGCGCGTACATTACAAAGAGGAGATATCATACCGTACGATGACCAATAATTTATCTTACAGTACGATGTTAGTCGTACAGTACGATCAATAGAGACGAAATTTACCGTTGGGTGTGTTCTGTGCAGATTATAGTATATCGTACAGTACGATATTACAGAGTCAAGGTTAGTGCTTTTTTGTGTAGTGAGTGTGTGATGATCAGGAGCAGCCCTATTTTTTATTTTGTTTTGTTTTTTTTGTTTTGTTTTTTTTAATGCAGTTATATCTATGACACCTAATCTAGTCCTCAATGTGCTAAAGGTGTCGAAAGCTAGAGGTTTTATGAATATGTCAGCTAATTGATCTCCTGTAGCGATGTGATGCAATTCTATATCTCCCTTAGCAACGTGATCTCTAATGAAATGACGTCTAATGTCTATGTGTTTTGTTCGAGAGTGCTAAATTGAGTTCTTAGAGATGCAAATTGCGCTTGTGTTGTTACACATGATTGAAATGGTTCCTACAGGTAGGCCAAGATTAAGAATTTGTTTTTTTAGCCATAGTACTTGTGCAACACAACTTCTTACTATAATATATTCTGCCTCGGCTGTGGAAAGTGCTACTGAGTTTTGCTTCATACTGGACCAAGAAATTAATGATTGTCCTAAAAATTGGAAGGTACCAGAGGTGCTTTTTCTATTTATCCTACATCCTACAAAGTCAGAATCTGAGTACCCTAAGATTTCAAAGGAAGTGCTGTGCCTAGGATACCAAATTCCTAAGTTTGGGGTGCCTAGTAGATATCTAAGAATTCTCTTGACAGCAGTTAAGTGAGACTCTTTAGGATCAGCTTAAAAACGGGCACAGAGACACACACTAAATATTATGTCCGATCTACTGGCAGTCAGGTAAAGAAGGGACCCAATCATTCCTCTATATATTTTTTGATCTACTGATCTTCCACTAGGATCTTTATCTAATTGAATTGTTGAGCTCATTGGAGTGTTCATGGGTTTAACACTATCCATTTCATATTTTTTCAAGATATCCTTAATGTACTTTGTTTGGCTAAGAAAAATTCCATTATCCATTTGTTTTACACTAAAGCCAAGAAAGTAATTAAGTTCTTCCATCATGCTCATTTCAAACTCATTACTCATTATTTTTGAAAATTCATCACATAACATTATATCTGAAGATCCAAATAGAATGTCATCCACGTATATCTGAACAATGAGAATTTCTTCTTTGACCTTTTGTAAAAAGAGTGTAGTATCTACACTACCCTTTCCAAATCCTCTATCTAATAGGAATGAGCTAAGTCTTTCGTACCATGCTCTAGGTGCTTGCTTTAATTCATAAAGTACCTTCTTTAATTTGAATACATGGTTTGGAAATTGTGAACTTTCAAATTCAGGGGGTTGCTCAACATAGACATCTTCCTTAATTACCCCGTTCAGAAATGCACTCTTTACATCCATTTGATATAACTTAAAGTTCTTGAAGCAAGAAAAAGCTAAGAGCACTCTTATGGCTTCTAGTCTAGCAACCGGGGCAAAGGTTTCTTCAAAGTCTATTCTCTCAATTTGGTTGTACCCCTTAGCTACTAGTCTGGCTTTATTCCTTATTATTGTTCCTGAATCATTCAACTTATTCTTAAAGACCCATTTTGTTCCAACAACACTTTGTTCTTTAGGTCTTTTGACTAACTCCTAAACATCATTCCTGGTGAATTGGTTCAGCTCTTATTGCATTGTTAGAATCCAAAATCCATTGAAATTACTAAACGACAAGAGGGGGGGTGAATTGTAAAAACTTCTTAATAATAAAATTAACCCTAAACAAGAGTTCTAATTTTTTTGTTGTTTTTGAAACTTTAAAACAAAGATTTATGCAACTTTTCT
Source organism: Dendrobium huoshanense (assembly GCA_016618105.1). Classification (NCBI taxonomy): domain Eukaryota; kingdom Viridiplantae; phylum Streptophyta; class Magnoliopsida; order Asparagales; family Orchidaceae; genus Dendrobium; species Dendrobium huoshanense. The sequence continues at coordinate 42,245,780 of CM028356.1, forward strand.
TTCACAAAATTTCACATGCAATAGATATGACAAATTTAAAATGCAAGCAAAAATTAAACAACGATAAGGAAAGAGCACACCAAGAATTTTATAGTGGTTCGGTCAAAATATGACCTACGTCCACTCCCCGGAGTCCTCCACTCCGAGATTTTCACTATCAAAATAGTTCTCCTTTTGCCCCCCTCGGCAAGGCGGAGAAGCCTGTACAAACCTCCCTTTCACCAACCCGGTGTGGCGGAATACCAAACTCTATTTTCACCCTCTTGGCGACGGCAGAGAACCTTCTCGTTTTTCTCCCTCCTGGAGAAGGCAGAGAACCTCGAGGTAACGGCTGTAGACGAGCCTTTCCCTTGGAGATCCTTCCTCAAATCCTTCTCGGGCCACAGGAGGAGCAAGATGCAGCAAGCTTGGAGCAACCGTGTGATCTCCCTCACACCTCTTCTCCCTCACAACGCTCACCTCCTCCTTCCTCTCTCAACCCTCAAGAATTTCTTTAGAGTTTTCTCCCTTGGAATCCCTCTCTTACCACATTCACTCCTCTGTAATTCTTACCCAAAAAGACTTGATTGACATCTAAAAACGGGCTCCAAAAACCTCTGATTTCAAAATTAGCCGTTACTGTTCGTACAGTACGATTCTACATCGTACAGTACGATCTTCACAAACAGCCGTCGTCCTGGTACGAAGATGTACGAACAGTACAAAAACAAATTGTACTGTACGATATCATATCGTACTGTACGATATCATATCGTACGGTACGATCCAACAAGATACTATTCGTACAGGACGATGTTCTGGACGATCGGATGTCGTCTCTGTTCATCGTATGGTACGATTACTATCGTACAGTAAGATGTTCAAATTTTCATTAGGCCTGGATTACATGCACTAATCACGGGTTAATTTAAGTAAGTATTAAAAACGGATCGTACAGTACGAACTTGTTCGTACAGTACGAACGGCGCAAAATCACTTACTTAAACTAAGTTACGGCTAGGGTTTTGGATCTGAACATATCGTACAGTACGACATACTTCGTACAGTATGATCTATTCACAGATTTGTCCACATAGCTTGGATCGTACAGTACGACATAAAATTGTACAGTACGATCTACAGAGAAGAATTTTAGTTATAATTTGCAGTTAAAAAAGAACTCTCCCCCTGTGTGTGTGCATGGTTGTTCTTACTCTTATGCATATTGTGGCCATACTCAATAAAGTAAAAATACAATAAATGAAAAAATACATTGTTTGACTCATACTCCTAATCTACCCGGTCTTGAGTCTTCCTTTCTTCCTGAGTCACTTGTGATCTTCCTGAAATGTTAGTGCTCAAGGAAAATAACAAATAAAATAATAATCAATGAAAAGCAGTTCCAAAACACTTATTATTTGGCATCATCAAAATCTCAAACTCGGGGTCATGGGTTGCAACAATCTCCCCCTTTTTGATGATGTCAAATAATTTGTTGCAAGTAAGAAAGAAAAATATTTCTTTTTAAAAACATTTCTTTTGTTGTTTGTTTTTTTTTTTTTTAAAATTAAACACAAGAAAAAAAGGTACTACAAGTAAGTACGAAACAAAAGATACTGCATTTAGATAAATAGGCATTACAACATTACAACAAACTTCTCCCTTTTTTGACAGCACAAAAAGGAGGAGCAACTAAAAGCAAAAAGTAAGAGAAGAAAACAAATAGAAACTACAATGCAAACATAAACAAACTAAGCAGACGGGTCCTGATCTGGTGGTGGTGGAGGTGGATTTGGTTGAAAATATTGAAAGAGAGCATCGAAGCGGTGATCAATTGCAGTGAATCGTTCGCCAAACCACTGCATATCAGTCTCGTGTTGGTGCTGCTGTTCTTGAATATGCATGTCGAGACGAGTCTGCAGCTGGTCGAAGCGGGCGACTAAGTCATCATCAGAGTGCGCTGGTGCTGGTGCAGGTGCTCGGGGTGCAGCATGGCGTCGTGGTCGAGCTGGAGCTGCAGCTGGTGCATCTTCTCCTTCTTCTTCATCAAAGACGGGTTCTTCAGGCTCATGTCCCCGATGAAAGAGGATACGGAAGGAAGCATCCGTATAAAAAATAGGAAGCATGTCGGGTTCACCAGGGTAGGATAATTGATATTTATGGTAGAGGATATATCCTATTAGGTGACCAAGAGCCAGATTTTGTTTCCGTCTAGTGGTGGGAAGACGAACAAAAGTCATGTGCTGAATATAATTGCTAATCAAATCGACCTCATCAAACTTAATGTTGGACATAATAAGGTAGGTAGCGACTGACAAGGTAGGGGTCAGATTGATGCGGTCGCCACCTTTGGGTATGATAGAGGTTCGAAGAACATGCTGAATGATACGGGCATTTATGGTTAAAGATTGGACTAGAGGCTGGTGTTGATGAAAAACAGTATTCCTAAGAACTTTATTTACATCGCTCCAATCAAAATCATCGATAAGAAACGAGCGAACCATAGGTCCTTCAGTGGACAGCCCAATATGTTGGGCGATGTCAGCTCTAGTTATTTCAACGGGGCGGCCACAAACAAAGGAGTGAAAAGTGGTGTTATCGATGGTGTAGGTGAGGTTGGCGAGAAATTCAAAAAGCAGTTCAGAATTGTATGGAAACGCTAGGGTGAGTAGGAATTGAAAGGTGGTGGAGACAAAGAGGCCCATTACCTCGAAATTTAGAGCGGCCTGATTAAGCATTTTTGAGGGAGAAATTTTGCAAGCCTTGTATCGGTAGTAGGCTTCCTCATTCTCACTATTCAGAAAGCGATCGGGTTGACGATGGGATAAGGACGAGCTTCCGGCAGTCATCCGACCTCGTTTAGACATTGCAGGAGGGCAAGAAAACGAAGTGAAGGCTGAGTGAGGAGAGGGTTGAGTGAATTGAACAGCCTAGGCAAGGATATTTATAGGAATTTCCGTATATCGTACAGTACGATCTGGGATACATAATAAATATCGTACCGAACAGCGATTACTCAAATTGTCCTTTTGTGCTGATGTGGATCGTACAGTACGAAGCGAATGGATCGTACAGTATGATACTCAATAATGTCGTACCAACCCGGTTTAATTCGTCCCAATCCGTTGCTGACTGACGTGGATCGTATTGTACGAAAGAGAGATATCGTACAATACGATCAAGATCGTATAGTCAATTATACGGGATGAATATCGTACAGTACGATACGTATCGTACAGTACGATCAACAGAGCCTAAACCAGCTTGTTTGTGTACAGAGAGATATATCGTACAGTACGATTTAGGTCGTACAGTACGATAAACAGTGAACGCAGAGTTTTGGTGAGGTGAGTGTGTGATGATCAGGAGCAGCCAAACAAACAACAAAAAAACACAATTTTTTATTTATTTTTTTTTATTTTTTTTATTTTTTATTTTTTATTTATTTATTTATTTATTTATTTTTTTTATGCATTTATATCTATGACACCTAATCTAGTCCTCAAGGTGCTAAAGGTGTCAAAAGCTAATGGTTTTGTGAATATGTCTGCCAATTGATCTCCTGTAGCAATGTGATGTAGTTCTATATCTCCCTTAGCGACGTGATCTCTAATGAAATGATGTCTAATATCTATGTGTTTCGTTCGAGAGTGTTGAATTGGATTCTTAGAGATACAAATTGCACTTGTGTTGTCACACATGATCGAGATGGTTCCAACAGGTAGTCCAAGATAAAGAATTTATTGTTTTAACCATAGCACTGGTGCAACAGAACTTCCTACCGCAATATATTCTGCCTCAGCTGTGGAAAGTGCTACTGAGTTTTGCTTCCTACTGGACCAAGAAACTAATGATTGTCCGATGAATTGGCAGGTACCAGAGGTGCTCTTTCTATCTATCCTACATCCTGCGAAGTCAGAATCTGAGTACCCTAGGATTTCAAAGGAAGTGCTGTGTCTAGGATACCAAATTCCTAAGTTTGGGGTGCCTAGTAGATATCTAAGAATTCTTTTGACAGCAGTTAAGTGAGACTCTTTAGGATCGGCTTGGAAACGGCCACAAAGGCACACACTAAACATTATGTCCGGTCTACTGGCAGTCAAGTAAAGTAGGGATCCAATCATTCCTCTATATTTTTTCTGATCTACTGATTTTCCACTATGATCCTTATCTAATTGGATTGTCGAACTCATTGGGGTGTTCATGGGTTTTGCACTATCCATTTCATATTTCTTTAAAATATCCTTAATATACTTTGATTGGCTAAGAAAGGTTCCATTATCTAGTTGTTTTACACTAAAGCCAAGAAAGTAATTAAGCTCTCCCATCATGCTCATTTCAAACTCATTACTCATTGTTTTTGAAAATTCATCGCATAAGTTTTTATCCGAAGATCCAATCAATATGTCATCTACATATATTTGAACAATGAGAATTTCTTCTTTGACCTTTTGTAAAAAGAGTGTAGTATCTACACTACCCTTTTGAAATCCTCTATCCAAAAGAAATGAGCTAAGTCTTTCATACCATGCTCTAGGCGCTTGCTTTAATCTATATAGTGCCTTTTTTAATTTGAATACATGGTTTGGAAATTGTGAGTTTTCAAATCCGGGGGGTTGCTCAACGTAGACATCTTCCTTAATTACCCCATTCAAAAATGTACTCTTCACATCCATTTGATATAACTTAAAGTTCTTGAAGCAAGCAAAAGCTAAGAGCACTCTTATGGCTTCTAGTCTAGCAACCGGGGCAAAGGTTTCTTCAAAGTCTATTCCCTCAATCTGGTTGTACCCCTTAGCTACTAGCCTTGCTTTATTTCTTATTATTGTTCCTGAATCATTCACCTTATTCTTGAAGACACATTTTGTTCCAACAACACTTTGCTCTTTAGGTCTCTTAACTAACTCCCAAACATCATTCCTGGTGAATTGGTTCAGCTCTTCTTGCATTGCTAGAATCCAAAATTCATCTCCTAAGGCTTGATCTATACTTGTAGGTTCTATCATAGAGATGAAAGTTGAGTGACTAACCTCCTTCCTAAGTCCATGCCTAGTTCTTACACCTTCTGAAGGGTCTCCTAAAATTAACTCTTTAGGATGACTAGAAGAATATCTCCATTCTCTAGGCAAATCTTCCTGAGGTTTGACCCTTTCTCCTAAGGTCATTGTCTCTACTCCTTGAATTGCCTCTATTTCATCATCTTCAATTTTAGATTCTGAGGGCTTATCTGATTCATCAAATACCACATGGGTGGATTCTTCTACTACAAGGGTTCTCTTATTAAAAATTCTATAGGCCTTACCTACAGAAGAATAACCTAAGAAGACACCCTCATCAGACTTGGGATCGAATTTTCCTAAGGGATGTTTACCATTATTTAAGATGAAGCACTTACACCCAAAGACATGTAAATGTGAAAGGTTTGGTGTCCTACCCTTAAGGAGTTCATATGGAGTTTTATTCAGCTTCGATCTAATGTTTACTCTGTTCAAAACATAACAGGCTGTGTTGACTGCTTCTGCCCAAAAGTATCTAGGAAGTGTGTACTCCGCTAACATTGCCCTAGCAACTTCTACCAAAGTTCTATTCTTCCTTTCTGTTATGCCATTCTGTTGGGGTGTTCTAGGAGCTGAGAAATTGTGCTCTATTCCTATCTCTTGACAGAATGACTCAAATCTATCATTTTGGAACTCTCCACCATGATCACTATGGATTGTTGATATTTCACAACCTAATTTTCGTTGAATCCATGTGGAGAAAACTTTAAATTCCTCAAAAGACTCATTCTTGTGTGCTAAGAATCTTACCCAAGTAAATCTAGTGAAGTCATCTACAATCACAAATCTATAATTCTTTCCACCTAGACTGGCTGTACTTACGGGTCCAAATAAGTCCATGTGTAGAATTTCTAGTGGCCTAGAGGTGATCACGTCTCTAATTGAGTGAAAGGATGATTTGACTTATTTTCCTTGTTGGCAAGCATCACATAAGTGATCCTTGGTGAATTCTAACTTAGGTACACCTCTAACTAGGTTTTTCTGAGTGATGTTTCTAAGAGTTTTCATGCTAGCATGGCATAGTCTCCTATGCCATAGCCACGAGTCATCAACTATTATTTTCAAGCAAAATGATTTTGAACTATCAACGCAATCAAGGTCTAACATGTAAACATTGTTAATTCGTTTTCCTTCTAAAATAATTTCATCAAATAAACTAATCAGGCATCTATCAGTAAAAAATTTAACATCAAAACCTTTGTCACACAGTTGACTAATGCTAAGTAAGTTATGCTTTAAACCATCAACTAATAAGACATTTTCAATTAAAAAATTCTTAGCATTACCAACAATACCTGAGCCTATCACCTTCCTGGTAGTGTTGTCTCCCAACGTTACTTTGCCTCCAGTTTTGGTCTCCAATAGGATGAACTTCTTCATATCTCCAGTCATGTGTCGCGAGCAGCCACTATCCAGGTACCACATGCTCTCACTAGGTCTTTTGTGAGAGCATCCCTACATTTTCATTCAAATATTAGATTTGGGAACCCAAGTGAGTTTGGGTTCCTCCTTATGCTTGCATGAATGAGATGTATGCATGTTATGCTGTGATGGATGCAGTTTAGGTCTCCATACTAAGTGTGTCCTACGGTGAATTGTGCATGTGCGGGCTATGTGACCTAACATGCCACAAGAGAAGCACCTAACACCAGGAAATGGATTTACTAATCTATGAGTGTGGTGGTGCCTCTTCCTAAGGTTTTGTAATGCATGCTGTGTTGGGGGTTTTCTAGGATGGCCTACTGTGAGTGATGCAATTTCATTTTCTAATTCTTTTATCTTTTCACTATAAGTTTTATTTTGAGCTGTCAATCCATCAACTTCTATCAATAGCAAGTGCTCACTATGATCTACTTCTAATGCAAGTGTAGTTAGTTTTTCAAACTCTACATCTAGTTCAATATGTGATGTTTTCAAGGATTCATGCGCTTCAATTAGTTCAATATGCTTCTTATTTAATGCATCATACTCATCACGAAGTAACATGTGATCTTTATCTAAATCAGAATTTTCTTTAACTAAGTTAGCATGCTCAATTTGTAAGGAACTAAATTCAATATTAAGTTTAGCATGCATTTTCTTCAGTTTCCTATACGAGTCATGAATATTCTCAGAAATAAGCAGTAATTCATCATAAGAAAGTTGACATACCTCATCTTGATCCAATTGATCAAGGTTATCATTAGCCATAAGACACAAATTTGTTACCTCCTCCTCTGCTTCTTCTTCTGATGATTCTGAGGCAGAGTCGGCCCAAAAAGCTTTCTGTATCTTTGTCTTTCCTCTCTTGTATTTAGTTTTGTCATCTCCTTTCTCCTTTGCTGGTTGACTCTTCAGATTAGGGCAATCAGCTCGAAGGTGACCTGGCTTCCTGCACTCAAAGCAAATTATATCAGATGAAACCTTATTGGACCTTGAGCTCTTACCTTTATTCCAGCTGTTCTGATGACGCTTTTGTTTTCTCTTCAAGAAATTTTTGAACTGTCGGGTCATCAGTGCTATTTCATCGTCTTCCTCCCCTGCAGAGCTTTCACTTTCTGAGTTGCTAGCTTTTAATGCCACCGTCCGCTCCTTTTTCTTTTCACCTGCATCACTTTGCCTTTGGCTCACTCCTTGCTCGTATGCAATGAGTGACCCAAGGAGGTTATCAATAGAATAAACATTAAGATCTTTAGACTCAGTGATAGCAGTTATCTTAGCATCATAGGAACTAGGTAGGCATCTAAGAATTTTATTCACTTTCTCAGAATTTGAAATTTCTCTACCTAATGCATGCAAGGATGTCACAATTTGGGTGAACCTAGTGTACATGTCAGAAATTGTTTCGCTAGGTTTCATACGGAATAATTCATAATCATGCAGTAGAATGTTAAGCCTAGACTGTTTTACTTCGTTTGTTCCTTCATATGTGATGCACAGTCTATCCCAAATCTCCTTACCAGAAACACAAGTAGATACTCTCATATAGTCCTCAGATTTCAATGCACAAAAAAAGCAGTTTAAGCACTTAGCATTCAGTTGGGCTAACTCCCTATCCTCATTGCTCCATTCAATAAAAGGTACAGGAGTTTTCAAACCATTAACAATCTTAAACGGTGCAACATATCCATCATTTACTAACATCCACATGCGGTAATCTATAGATTGCAAAAATGTAGACATTCTAATTTTCCAGAAATCAAACAGAATGTTATCAAAAAGTGGTGGACGAGTTATTGAATAACCCTCCGCAGTGTTACGATTACCAAAATTCGACATGATCGTTTTTTCAAGGTTTTCTAAAACACTATTTTGAAAAAACAAGCTCTGATACCAATTGAAATTACTAAACGACAAGAGGGGGGGGGGTGAATTGTAAAAACTTCTTAATAATAAAATTAACCCTAAACAAGAGTTCTAATTTTTTTGTTGTTTTTGAAACTTTAAAACAAAGATTTATGCAACTTTTCTTTCACAAAATTTCACATGAAATAGATATGACAAATTTAAAATGCAAGCAAAAATTAAACAACGATAAGGAAAGAGCACACCAAGAATTTTATAGTGGTTCGGTCAAAATATGACCTACGTCCACTCCCCGGAGTCCTCCACTCCGGGATTTTCACTATCAAAATAGTTCTCCTTTTGCCCCCCTCGGCAAGGCGGAGAAGCCTGTACAAACCTCCCTTTCACCAACTCGGTGTGGCGGAATACCAAACTCTATTTTCACCCTCTTGGCGACGGCAGAGAACCTTCTCGTTTTTCTCCCTCCTGGAGAAGGCAGAGAACCTCGAGGTAACGGATGTAGACGAGCCTTTCCCTTGGAGATCCTTCCTCAAATCCTTCTCGGGCCACAGGAGGAGCAAGATGCAGCAAGCTTGGAGCAATCGTGTGATCTCCCTCACACCTCTTCTCCCTCACAACGCTCACCTCCTCCTTCCTCTCTTAACCCTCAAGAATTTCTCTAGAGTTTTCTCCCTTGGAATCCCTCTCTTACCACGTTCACTCCTCTGTAATTCTTACCCAAAAAGACTTGATTGACATCTAAAAACGGGCTCCAAAAACCTCTGATTTCAAAATTAGCCGTTACTGTTCGTACAGTACGATTCTACATCGTACAGTACGATCTTCACAAACAGCCGTCGTACTGGTACGAAGATGTACGAACAGTACAAAAACAAATCGTACTGTACGATATCATATCGTACGGTACGATCCAACAAGATACTATTCGTACAGGACGATGGTCTGGACGATCGGATGTCGTCTCTGTTCATCGTATGGTACGATTATTATCGTACAGTATGATGTTCAAATTTTCATTAGGCCTGAATTACATGCACTAATCACGGGTTAATTTAAGTAAGTATTAAAAATGGATCGTACAGTACGAACTTGTTCGTACAGTACGAACGGCGCAAAATCACTTACTTAAACTAAGTTACGGCTAGGGTTTTGGATATGAACATATCGTACAGTACGACATACTTCGTACAGTACGATCTATTCACAGATTTGTCCACATAGCTTGGATCGTACAGTACGACATAAAATCGTACAGTACGATCTACATAGAAGAATTTTAGTTATAATTTGCAGTTAAAAAAGAACTCTCCCCCTGTGTGTGTGCATGGTTGCTCTTACTCTTACGCATATTGTGGCCATACTCAATAAAGTAAAAATACAATAAATGAAAAAATACATTGTTTGACTCATACTCCTAATATACCCGGTCTTGAGTCTTCCTTTCTTCCTGAGTCACTTGTGATCTTCCTGAAATGTTAGTGCTCAAGGAAAATAACAAATAAAATAATAATCAATGAAAAGCAGTTCCAAAACACTCATTATTTGGCATCATCAAAATCTCAAACTCGGGGTCATGGGTTGCAACATCCATCTCCTAAGGCTTGATCTATATTTGTAGGTTCTATCATAGAGATGAATGTTGAATGACTAACATCCTTCCTAAGTCCATGCCTAGTTCTTACACCTTCTGAAGGGTCTCCTAAAATTAACTCTTTAGGATGACTAGAAGAATATCTCCATTCTCTCGACAAATCTTCCTGAGGTTCTACCCTTTCTCCTAAGGTCATAGTCTCTACTCCTTGAATTACCTCTATTTCATCATCTTCAATTTTAGATTCAGATGGCTTATCTGACTCATCAAATACCACATGGGTGGACTCTTCTACTACTAGGATTCTTTTATTAAAGATTATATAGGCTTTACCTATAGATGAATAATCTAAGAAGACACCCTCATCAGACTTGGGATCAAATTTTCCTAAGGGATGTTTACCATTATTCAAGATGAAGCACTTGCACCCAAAGACATGTAAGTGTGAAAGGTTTGGTGTCCTACCCTTAAGGAATTCATACGGAGTTTTGTTCAGCTTAGATCTAATGTTCACCCTATTTAAAACATAACATGCTGTGTTGACTACTTCTGCCCAAAAGTATCTAGGAAGGGTGTACTCCGCTAACATTACCCTAGCTTCTTCTACCAAGGTTATATTCTTCCTTTCTACTATACCATTTTGCTGAGGTGTTCTAGGGGCTGAGAAATTGTGTTCTATTCCTAGCTCTTGACAGAATGATTCAAATCTATCATTTTGAAATTCTCCACCATGATCGCTATGAATTGTTGAGATTTCACAACCCAATTTCCGTTGAATCCATATGGAGAAAATCTTAAATTCCTCAAAAGACTCATTTTTATGTGCTAAGAATCTTACCCAAGTGAATCTAGTGAATTCATCTACAATCACAAATCCATAATTTTTTCCACCTATGCTGGCTGTACTAACGGGTCTAAATAAGTCCATGTGTAGGATTTCTAGTGACCTAGCGGTGATCACATCTCTAATTGAATGAAATGATGATTTGACTTGTTTTCCTAGTTGGCAAGCATCATATAAATGATCCTTTGTGAAATCTAACTTAGGTACACCTCTAACTAGGTTTTTCTGAGTGATGTTTCTAAGAGTTTTCATACTAGCATGACATAGTCTCCTATCCCATAGCCACGAGTCATCAACTATTATTTTCAAACAAAATGAATTTGAACTATCAATGCAATCAAGGTCTAACATGTAAATATTATTCATTTATTTTCCTTCTAAAACTAGTTTATCATTTAAACTAATCAGGTATTTATCAGATAGAAATTTAATACCAAAACCTTTATCACACAGTTGACTAATGCTAAGTAAATTATGCTTGAAACCATAAACTAGTAAGATATTTTCAATTAAAAATTTTTTAGCATTACCAACAATACCTGAACCTATCACCTTCCTAGTAGTGTTGTCTCTCAACATTACTTTGCCTCCAATTTTGGTATGCAGTAGGATGAGCTTCTTCATATCTCCAGTCATGTGTCACAAACAGCCACTATCCAGGTACCATATGCTCTCACTTAGTCTTTTGTGAGAGCACCCCTATAATTTCATTCAAGGATTATATTTGGGAACCCAAGTGAGTTTGGGTTCCACCTTATGCTTGCATGAATGAGATGTATGCATACTATGCTGTAATGGATGCAGTTTAGGTCTCCATACTAAGTGTGTCCTACGAAGAATTGTGCATGTGCGGGCTATGTGACCTAACATGCCACAAGAGAAACACCTAACACCAGGAAATGGGTTTACTAATCTATGTGAGTGATAGTGCCTCTTCCTAAAGTTGTGTGATGCATGCTGTGTTGGGGGTTTGCTAGGATGGCCTAATGTGAGTGATGTAAGTTCATTTTCTAGTTCTTTTATTCTTTCACTGAAGGTTTTATTTTGAGCTGTCAATCCATCAACTTCTATTAACAGCAAGTGCTCACTGTGATCTACTTCTAATGCAAGTTTGTCTAGTCTATTAAAGACTTCTTCTAGTTCAACATGAGTGGTTTTCAAGGTTTTATACACTTCAATTAGTTAAATATGCTTCTTATTTAATGCATCATACTCATCAAGAAGTAGCATATGATCTCTATTTAAATCAGAATTTTCTTTAAACAAGTTAGCATGCTCAGATTGTAAAGAACTAAATTCAACATTAAGCTTAGCATGCATATTTTTCAACTTCCTATACGAGTCATGGATATTTTCAGAAAAGAGTAATAAATCTTCATATGAAAGTTGAAATACCTCATCTTGATCCGATTGATCAAGGTTATCATTAGCTATAAGACACAGATTTGTTACCTCATCCTCTGCTTCTTCTTCTGATGATTCTGAGGAAGAGTCGGCCCAAAAAACTTTTTGTGTCTTCATCTTTCCTTTCTTGTATTTGGCTTTATCATCTCCTTTCTCCTTAGCTGGTTGACTCTTTAGATTGGAGCAATCGGCTCGAAGGTGACTTGGCTTTCTGCACTCAAAACATATTGATCAGATGAAACTTTTTTGGACCTTGAGCTCTTACCTTTATTCCAGCTGTTATGCTGACGCTTTTGTTTTCTCTTCAGGAAATTTTTGAACTGTCAAGTCATCGGTGCTATCTCATCCTCTTCCTCCCCTATAGAGCTTTCACTTTCTGAGTTGCTTGCTTTTAATGCCACCGTTCGCTCCTTCTTCTTTTCACCTGCATCACTTTGTCTCTGACTCACTTCTTGCTTGTATGCAATGAGTGACCCAAGGAGATTATCAATAGAGTAAACGTTAAGGTCTTTAGATTCAGTGATAGCAGTTATCTTTGCATCATAGGAACTAGGTTAGCATCTAAGAATTTTATTTACTTTCTCAGAATTTGAAATCTCTCTACCTAATGCATGTAAGGATGTCACGATTTGGGTGAACCTAGTGTACATGTCAGATATTATTTCGCTAGGTTTCATGTGGAAGAGTTAATAATCGTTCAGTAAAATATTAAGCCTAGACTGTTTTACTTCATTTGTTCCTTCATATGTAATGCACAGTCTATCCCAAATCTTCTTACCAGTGGCACAGGTAGATACTCTCATATAATCCTCAAACTTCAATGCACAGAAAAAATAATTTAAACATTTAGCATTCAGTTGGGCTAAATCTCTATCCTCATTGCTCCAATAATTAAAAGGTACAAGAGTTTTCAATCCATTAACAGTTTTAAACGGTGGAATATATCCATTATTCACTGCATCCACATGTGGTAATCAATAGATTGTAAAAAAGTAGACATTCTAATTTTCCAGAAATCAAATGGAATGTTATCAAAAAGAGGTGGATAGGTTATTGAATAACTCTCCACAGTATTACGATTACCAAAATGTGACATGATCATTTTTTCAATGTTTTCTAAAACACTATTTTTGAAACCTGGCTCTGATACCAATTGAAGTTACTAGATGGACAAGAGGGGGGGGGGGGGGGGGGGGGGGGTGAATTGTGAAATTTTTTTGACAATAATTAAAACCTAAGTAGGAGTTCTATTTTTTGATGCTTTTAAAATTTTAACATAAAAGAAAATTTAAACAACTTTTCTTTCAAAAATTTTCCCAAGCAAATATTATGAAATAAAATGTACGCAATAATAAAACGACAATAAGGAAAAAGCACACCGAGATTTTTATAGTGGTTCAGTCAAACCATGACCTACGTCCACTCCCCGGAGTCCTCCGCTCCGAGTGTTTCACTACAAGCAATAGCTCTCCTTTTTCCCCCCTTGGGAAGGCGAAGAAGCCCTTACAATACTCCCTTTCACCAACCCGGCGTGGCGGAGTGCCAAACTCTTTTTTCACCCACCTGGCGATGGCAAAGAACCTTCTCGTTTTTCTCCCTCTTGGAGAAGGAAGAGTACCTCGAGGTCATGGATGTAGAAGAGCCTTTCCCCTTGGAGATCCTCCCACAAATTCTTCCAGGGCCACAGGAGGAGCAAGATGTAGCAAGTTCAGAGCAACCGTGTGATCTCCCTCACACCTCTTCTCCCTCACAACGCTCACTTTCTCCTTCCTCTCTCAAACCCTAAAGAAATTCTCAAGAGCTCTCTCCCTCGGAATCCCTCTCTAACCACGTTCTCCTCTCTGATTCACACCCTCAAAATATGACAAGTTTTACACATACAAACGGGCTCCAAAAACTCTGAGATTTTAAAAGTAGCCGTTACTATCGTACAGTATAGTTTCTAATCATGCAATATGATATGTATAAATAGACTTCGTCCTGGTACGAAGTGGTACGAACAGTTCAAAAATATTTGTACAGTACGATATTAAATCATATGGTACAATCCACAATAATTCTTTTCGTACAGGATGATAGTTAGAACGATCAATATCATCTCTATTAATCGTATGGTACGATGTACATCATACAGTATGATGAGATAAAGCCTAAGAGATTGTCCAGGATGATCTTTGGGATGATTATAATTCGTCTCTGTTCATCATATGGTACGAATGGGTTCGTACAGTACGATGTTCAAATTATAATTAAGCCTGGATTTCTTGCACTAATCACGGGTTAAATTAAGTAAGTATTTAAAATAAATCATACCATACGAATGTGTTCGTACAGTACAAACGGTGCAAAATAACCTATTTAAGTTAAAACGATGGCTAGGGTTTTGGATTTGTACATATCGTACAGTACGATTACATTCATACGGTATGATCTATTCACAAAATCTTCCTACAAATATCTGATCGTACGGTACAAAATAACATCATACAGTACGATCTACAGAGAAAGAAAAACTCTAAATTTTTTATTTAAAAACACTCTCCCCCTGTGTTTGTGCATGGTTGCTCAAACTTTTATGCATTTTGTGGCCAGACTCAAGAAAATAAAAATAAAATAAACAACAAAATACATTGCAGAATCATTCTCCTAATCTACCCATTCTTGAGTCTTTCTATCGTTCTGAGTAGCGTTTGGTCTTTCCTGGAATGTTAGTTCTCATGGACAATAGCAAATAATATTCAATGAATCTCAAGATAATTCAAATGACATTATTTGTCATCATCAAAATCTCAAATTCGGGGTCATGGGTTGCAACATAACCATCATTAGAATGATCTTAAATAATTGATCATCTCAGATGAACACCTATTCGTCTATACAATCATATGGTCAAAAAGTCTTTACGAAAGGATGCCTCGTAAAATGTGTGTTTATAAAAAGTCATTTCGTTTTGGACGCTATTATTCATCCATATGAATTTTTTTTGTCCCGTAGAATCTCAAGATTATTTGTATGAAGCCATTTCTGTACTGTATGATGGATCATTTTTATTTAAATAGGAGGGACATTGAAATCATTTTCATTCACTTTCAAATCCTTCTTGAATCCTTCTAGATACTTCAACATAGGAATGGCAAGCTCTAGCAAGTGCTCCTGAGTTATTAAGAGATCATCATCCAGGGGTGGGGATGACAACTTCTTGTCTAAAGATAATGAGGATACATTCTATAAGTATATAGCTACCAAAATCACTCCTTCTAGACTCCTCATTCAAGATGAAATCCATTTTTTTGTCATGACTCTTTTTGCTTTAACCCAGTTCTCTTTCATTTTAAATTTGATCTACGCTTACTACAAAGAAACTTTTTATTATTTCCTAGCAAACATGAGGTTCAGTGAGGATGAAACTAGGATAACCTCTTTTGTCAAAAAATAATGTGTGGAAATCACTAAGGAAGATCTAGGAATTTTTCTTCACTTAAGGACTCGTGGGACTAGAGCACACACCTTGACTTTTAAATCTGATTATGACTAGTCTGAGATCAATAAAACTTTTAGAGGTGTAACTCAAGTATGTCACTTAGCAAGAGTTTACATATTGAATTAAAATGTCAAGGTCATCCAGCATATCTTAAGAATTGAGGCTGGTAATCGGATAAATATGACTTCTATTCTATCCACAGTTACATATTTGATCATGATCGGAAAACCTATTGAGGAGGCCTTACTCATCTTGGATTACATTCATAACCATTCTTAAATTGAGCTTCCTCATCATAAGAGGAAGAAAAATATTGCTCTAGGACACTTAGTGGCATACATTTTAGATAAGAAGTACCATATTATTCATCCTGATCATCCCACTGAAATGCCAATCTTTTTCATCGATGCTTCTTTTCGATCTCTATTTGAGAGAAATGAAAGTTCTAGTGAGAATACCGAGGGAGAAGGGGGAGCACCTGCACATGCTAAGGGATCTTATCAGAATTACTTTCAGGAAATGGTCCAACTATTTGATCAATTGGAGACTAATTTTGATCAAATTCAGACTCATCTAAACCAGCAGGATGCAAGATACTAAGAAGATATAGGGTGGATTCGAGGTCAGTTTGACTCGGTAAATACAAATGTAGTTATGATGAATAACTATTTCTCGGTCTTCAACTAGCCTCCTCTTCCAGATCAGGTTCCTCCTGAGTTTTAGATGTAATTCTTTATCTTTGCCTCTACTAGTTCTTTACTTGTGATGACTTCATGTTTGTGAATTCATGTTGTATTTTCTTCTAGTGGATGTTTGTTGTTAGTTATTAAGTTTTTCAATGTGATGCTTGTGTATATTGTTTTGGAGTATTATCAATTGATATCATTGTATTGATATTTTTAAATCCTTTTTTATATCAATAAAAAATGACATATTTTGTGAATTTGTTTTTGTTCTTATTTTAAAATGTGAGTTTACCTATATAAAAAGTGTTTTGTAATTGTTCTAAATAATGTTATAAATTAACTTGCATTACAAAATTAATTTCATTATGAAATCTAATTTTTCAAAAATTAAAATTAAATTATAACTCACTTAAGTTAAGAATATCAATTTCATGTTCTTTTAGGCAAAATATAATTAGAATATTATTATTACAATATTGATGTCTTATTATTTTTTATTTTTCTTTTTTTTAATATAATTAATTTTGTTATTAGAGAAGTTTGATTTTTTATTATTGATTTTGGAAAAATCAAATAAAAAAGGGAGTATATCAAAAGAAATATATAGTGTATATTAAAATTGAAAGAATACACAATGGTTCACAATGTGTAAAGAGGCATAAAATCAGCCCAAATAGAAAAAGATACATAAAATGGTCCATAAATATTTGAAAAGATGCACAATGCCACTAATTAAAAGTTTTTTGTATTATGTTCTTTCCACCATCCTTTAATCTTTAATTCAAACAAATCTAATGTTCAATTATATTTTATATTGAAAATTAAAATTAACTAATTCTTCATTTATTCATTTTTGTAATAATCATCCTTATTTAATTATCTAGAATGGATCATGATCTTGATTAATTTTTATTATATAAGTTGTTCTTTATTTTAAAATTTTTTAATCTTTCTTTTTCATCTTGTAAAATTGCCTTTGTTATTGCAATTATTTTTTAAGATCACTACTTTTGGTTTATCATTTGACATCTTTCATTTTAATTTTTTCTTTTTCTCCTTTTGCTGTTGTAAAAAGAGGGAGAAGTATGTTGTGTTTGAGTTCTTATATTTTTTTTAGTTTTTGATGTTGTCTGTGCTTTTGTTATTGTGGTATTTTTTTTTGTGTTTTGTATGTTTGTTTTGTGCGTTTGTGTTTTAAAAATAAGAAATTACTCTTTATGGAAAATCCTTATATTAAAAAATATTTATTTCATTTAGGAGGAGCTAAGGAGAAATTTAAGGTATAAATGTTAACTCAAATTGTAATTATTTTGCCATCATCAAAAGGTGGGGGGGGGGGGGGGGGGGGGGGGGGGGTTATTGAGATTAATGTAATTTAGATTTTTTATTGTTGAGATTCTTATAACATGTCTATTTTTTATGATTCCAAATATTTTTTTTTTTACTTATTTATTCTCCTAATATATTTTGTATTGCTTTTGTTGTTTATGTATACTAACATTTTAGAAAAATTATACTCCAGATTGTTGAAGACTTCAAATCAGATTAAATTAGGGTTCATTATAAATGGAGTATATATTTTTCATTTTATTGAGTCTGAGAGAGTGATTAAAATTGAGTAAATGTGCATACACACACTGGGAGAGTATTTAAAATTTGTAATTTTTAAACTGATTGTACTGTATAAATTCATTTCGTACAGGACGACTTGTCCAATTATTTCCTATTATGAGCAGTTAAATGAACTGTAGGAAGAAAATATTTTAAGTACTGATCGTACTATACTAAGGGTTCTTCATACAGACGACATCTAGAGTATGAATTGGACGTGTTCCTTTTCATCCCAACAATTTCAAATCTTTTTCTGAACCATTCATACTGTACGATACATTGTTCATACAGATAATATCTAGAGTACAAATTTGACGGGTCCCTTTTCATCCCAAAGAATGCCAATTTTTTCTGAACGAATTGTACTGTATGATACCTTGTTCATACATATGACATATAGAGTACGAATTTGATGGATCCCTTTTTGTCTCGACGAATGCCAAATTTTTCTGAATGAATCTTACTGTACGATACCTTGTCCATACAGATGATATCCAGAGTACGAATTTGATGGGTCCCTTCTCATCCCGATGAACACCAAATTTTTTTGAACGAATCATAATGTACGATGCCCTATTTGTACAAACGACATCTAGAGTATGAAATGTGTGGAATCTTTTTATCCCGATGAATCAAAAAAAATTTCTTACAGTTCGTACAGTACGAACATGGTTTATACTGGACGATATGCGTGTACGAAAATATTTTGTCAAGTTTATACATAGTAGTTTTTAAACTATTCATACATATGAAGTACGATCGTACACACTCAAAATGGTAATTTTTAGTTTTCTAGACAATTTTTCGTGTATTTTATATAAAAAGTCCATTAAAACTAACATGAAAAGAGTTGTTCTTCATGATTTTTCAAAAGAAAGTGAAAACGTATTTGTGGGAGAGTGTTTGAGAGAGAGTTCTTTCAAGTGGAGTGTGAAGGGATCACAGAATTACTCAAAGGTGAGAATCTCTTTTAATTTTTGGTTATTACTCTTCCTTACTTCTTTCTAATTGCTCGAGAGAAGATCTTTGAAGAAAATTCAATTCTTTGCCGATACTTGGAGGGTGTGAAAGGACACTGATTTTTCTACCGACACTTGGAGGGTATGAAAGGACGCAGTTCTATGCTGACACTTGGAGGGTGTGAAAGGATCCCGGTTCTCTGCCGACACTTGGAGGATGTTAAAGGATGACGGTTCTCTGCCGACACTTGGAGGGTGTGAAAGGATATCGATTCTCTGCCAACACT
Source organism: Dendrobium huoshanense (assembly GCA_016618105.1). Classification (NCBI taxonomy): domain Eukaryota; kingdom Viridiplantae; phylum Streptophyta; class Magnoliopsida; order Asparagales; family Orchidaceae; genus Dendrobium; species Dendrobium huoshanense. The sequence goes on from CM028356.1 coordinate 42,264,964, forward strand.
TGGAGAGTGTGAAAGGATGATGGTTCTCTACCACACCAGGGATTGGTGGAATAGAGGAAAATTATAAAAGCTTATCTGCCTTGCTGCAGGGTAAAAGGAGAGTAACTTTTGGTATTAGTGTAATACCCGATGAGGGAGTCTTCAGGGGGTGGACGTAGGTCTTGTTGAATTGAACCACTATAAAAATGTGTGTTCATTTTATTTCCGCCCATTTATTTTTTTGCATTTTGTATTTGTGGTTAAAAAATTGTTTTTTACAAAAATATTAAAAAAATGAAATTTCCTTAATTACCAAGAGATTTTTGAAAATTACCAATTCACCCCCCTCTCTTTATTAGCCTTAGGATATTTTCATAGGTTTAACAACTTAAACGAACTTTACATATAAGACTTATCTCAAGAAATTTAAAATAAATAAATGAAAATTATAGACTCAATTAACATAATCTATTTTACCCAATCTTGAGCCCTAAATCTTCAAAGAATGATGCATGGTGTACCAAAAATATTAGTCAACACATAAATAAATATGCACTACAAATACTAGGAAATAAATAGGTAATCAATATTATTTATTATCATCAAAATTATAGACTCAGAAACCCGAGTTGCAACAAATCTAGATTGAAGATACATGGCTTGAGCGTGAGGAGTTGTAGAGGATCGACCTAGATTTTTTGAAGTGATACAAGAGTTCACATATACCTGATTTGACTGGGTCGAGTTTTCTCCCAACCTATGAAAATGATTGGGACATAAGAGCTTGGAGGATTTATCACCATAGAGGTTAGAGATTTACGGCCATGATTGAGTCTTTAGAATTTTAATTTTCATATGTTATAGGAAATTTTTGTGGTGTTTTTTATTTTATTATAATTTTACCCTAACATGAGGGAGCTTTTGTGTTGTTTGGCCAAGGGCTTCTTGTCTTTCATTCCTGTCATGTTTTGGTTGCCTATATTTATGGCCCATTATTCTCTTATATGGATGATGAATATTTTGATATAAATTTATGTTTATATGCTTCCTCTTCTCTTGGTGAGTTGAGTTTGTGTGTGAAGTCCTTTGGAGAAAAGAAATGTGATGCCCAAAAGCGTGTGAGCTCTTGGTTAGTATCATCTTATCTCTCTATCTCTTTCTTCTCCTTCCCTAGCCGCCCAAATAGCCTCCTACCATTGCAGTAACCTGCTCCCCTCAACAAGTAGCCACCTTCCTCCCTTCCCCTCTAATTGCCTCCATTTTCTCCCCAACACCCTTGACCCTTGGGCTTCTAAATCCTATACATAATTCATATTCATTGAGCATTTATCTTAATTAATTATGACCTTTGGAGATCTACAACCACTTTAAGTTTTTCTCTTCTTAACCAAGCCACATCAACCCTTTATCTTCCCCAAGTAGCAAGCCCCACCTCTTAACCTCCCAAGCTAACTTTTACTTTCCCAAGCTAATTAATTCCCTTCCCAATCAAGCTACATCAGCTCTTTCTCTTCCCCAAGAAGCCAACCCTAACCTATTATCCTTCCAAGCTAACTTTTTCCTTTTCTATGCTAACTAATTCCCTTCCCAAGCAAGCCATATCAACCATTTCTCTTCCCCAAGCAGCCAACCCCACCTCTTCACTTTCCAAGATAAATTCTCCCTTTCTATGCCACTAAATATTGCTTCCTCCCCTCCTCCTCCCCATGCAGCCGGCCTATCTTTCACCTCCAAACCCTAATATAGTTAACCTCTCCACTTCCAAACCCTCATCTAGTTGAATCTTTATTTTCCCTCTTCACTATTCTACCTCTCCAGGAAAACCTAGCTTCTTCAAATGCAACAAGGATATTGATTCCACAAAGAGCAAGGGTTTCATGGGAAAGCTAAAGGAATTAAGAATCATTTGATCAAAGACTTCATTCCCCTTTCATGAGCTAAGTATCGAATCCTCCAATATTTCTTTATCTAACTAAAAATTGGTATTCTTATTTCATTTATAGTGACATCATCTCATATGTGTTGATTAATCTATTGAGTTCTACTTAAATTTAAGAAAACAAAAACTCTAGTGACTAGTCCCTTTATTACATATTGAACTTGTGCCAACCCATATTAGCTAGTCTAAACTGATTCAGCTTTTGTTTGTATTTACCCTTTATTAATTTCTTGATACCACATGATCTAATAGTTCAAATTTTCTTATTGTTCTTAATATTTTATGAAGTTTATTTTGTTGTTTTGATGTTATCTTAGCATAAATCTCTATTTGCATGAGTTATTTTGCCTAGTCCTACATCATTAGCATGCATATGTATTGCACTTATTATAATTAAATATATCTCATGATGGTGGATAGTATGTTTAAATAAATTATCATGCATGTTGTAATACATGTATGAGGGCATTTTAAAATGTCTGCATGCATTGTAAAGGACCTTTTTATGATTAAAAACTATGCAAATAATCACTATGGAATAATGCACTAAATTTTATTTAGGAATCTCCAAACACCTTCTATTCACTTTCATGAATGTTACGACTCCAGTGGCATGGTGTTGCACTTCATTGGCCTGTATTTTTTATTACTGATTCATTGCTTTTGCTTACAGGTGAAATATAACATTGTTAATCAACTGCAATGAGATGCTTCATTATTATAATGTAGGCTTTATTTTCTCATTCTTTAAGAAATCAGATCTCTAAATCGACTTCTCATTTCTTAGACTAGATAAGGACATCCAAACAACATTATGTCATTTTTTGATAGATTAGGTATACTCATCTGATGAGACCAAAGGTTCGGCTAATGCATCATTAGATTGATTTATCTTTGACTCATAACGAGGTAGTCTCCTTGAAGCATGGATATGGTAGAGTGCAAGGTCATCTTTGATATCTCAATGACATTCTAGTGCCTAATTTGCACTTGGTACATAAAAGCTTCTTTTGCTACTCCAGAATAATGTACTCATGAGCCCATTGTATATATTTATGATGCATATGTAGGACTGAGTTGAGGGGCTTGATCTCTGGATTTTTTCCTAAATAGCGCTACATATTTTTGGGGGTCCTAGTATGTCTAAAGAGATGATGAAATGAGACACCTTCTCTCTCTTTTTTTTTTCAAGTACTCATTCTTTGAGTCTATATAATTATTCATACAATCATTTAATTTTGTGTCACAGTTGGAATCTTCCTTTGATGACATGTCAATGGGTTTCTTCCATACATTGAGTTTCCTTTATACCTAACATACTTGCAGCATTTCAATCATCGTTACTTGTAGGTACTTGCATATGTTGCAAATCGACTATCCCTTCTTGCAAGAGATAAGTGCCTTTGCCTGACATTGAATGGTAGGTGATTTCAGGCGTGATCTGGTTTCTACTGCATATTTCTTATCATCATCCTTAGATGGACTACTATAGCTTGATGGGATTCCTACGATTGTTTGCAAGTGGCATATGTACTTATGTTCACAGGGGATTCATTGTGCTTGCAATATATTCACTGTCATTATCCATAAATAGGTCATATTAATTATCTTTTCTTGCATTCAAATTAGTGCATTCATCTAATTTGATGTTGGACGCTTGCTAAATTACATTTATCATTCACTCTCATGCTTGTTGGCTTTGTATTCATAGGAGATTATCATATACATATACAAGCCAATTGACCTTAATTGATGGGAGATTATTACATCCACCGCTTGTCAGCTGTCGTCATTCATAAGCGGGCTTCTAACATTAGCTTGTATTTGTATTGTCACATCATATTTTTCCTAGTTGTATATCTATTGAAATCTTCTTAGACACACTTGTAGGGGATCCATTGTACTTGCATCATATCCTTCCTTACTATTCACAGGAGGCTTGGTGTACTTATTTGCATTAGTATTAGTTACATTTAAAATGTTGACATTGAATTCAAGGTATTGCTGCATTCAGTGCCTTTTGTTTATTATTGTCTTTATTTAACTTTCTAGGTACATGATAGGCCTCATGTTATTGCTTGTGTGTATCAATATTTTAATATGTAAGTTGACTATTCTTGTATGTAGGAAGTACCCATGCATTCTGCATTTGGTTAATATTGCTTGCAAGTATAGAGCACTTAACTGCATGGGGACTATTGTAGGAGTCTTTTTCATCATCATGTATAAGTCGGCATCATTCATTATGTGCCATGTATTTATTGGTATTAGTGATTGATGTTCACTTGTAATTGCTTAGATGTTATAAATTGATTATCATTCATTGCCTTTATGCACTGAGGTCTTGTTCATCACGAGTCCCATGCTATTTATTCATTCATCTTTGTTTGAATGACTTGAATTGCATTTTTAAGTTAATTATGCATTTTATAAGTTTGAAAGTCTTGTTCCTTGTCATTATTCTTAAATCAGGTCCCTTGTTGTTCATTCAATTTTGGGCATTCTCACACTGAATTTCGACAGCACCTTGGCATATTCCCCCATTTGGGAGATATTTGGGTAGTCATAGCCTTCCTGCCATATCAAGAGTAACATAACCGGTTGATGCTGTATGATAACATGGTCATAATCTTCAATCCCACCACACTAAGAAAGACGAGCATGGGTTTTCAAGGGTATCTATTTGAAAATGCACAATTATTTCTCCATCTACATTGAGACACATAAGGGTACTTAAATTTTGCCCAGTCATGCTAAAAAAAGAGGGCACGAGGATTACGTGCTCGTCGCAAGCATCATGATGAGTTTTCTCTCATTGCTCAAAGAAAAGCAAGCATGGGTGGTTGCTCACTACGCTACAAGTGTCAAGGACAAGGTTTGAACTCTATGCCTGTGCAAGGGTCTACACTGATGTCATTGGCAGTGTCAATTTTGTCGGGCCAACGACGGTAGTGTCATTAAATTTGAAGACTGGATCAAGGTTGAGGTCGATTGTTGGTGATTCACAAGGCTCGAATTATATTTCTTTTCCACTTTCTCTTTCACTTTTTTTGAAAGTTTTTATAATTAATTATAATTAATCAAAATTATTAGTAATTAATTATAATAAATAATAATTTAAAATAATGAATTATTATTAAAAATAATTAATCATAATTAAAATTATTATAAATAATCATAATTAACTTGATTTGAGTAGGATTTATGCAAAAGGTTGCCAGGATACAGGAATTATATAATATTTGAATAGGATTTATGTAGAAGGATAGTAGGATATATGATTTATGCAACATTTGAATAGGATTTATTCTAAATCCTATCGTGATACATTAAATATGTAGAATTTGACCAGGATGTATACTAAATCATGTTAAACAATAGTTGTTTAAATGCAGGATTTGAATAGGATTTATGCTAAATCCTCTTAAGTAAGATTTAGATATGCTAAATCCTATTAAGCAGGATTTAGATAATTGTTAAATCTCATAGCAAGTTAAACTCTTAGTTTTCCTCTTTCTAGATCGATAAGTTTATGGGATTTGGTTAAATAAGTATACGAAAGGGAGGAAAGATGGCTACCTTCGCAACAAGAAAGCTATCATAGTTGATCCAATAAGAAGAGAAGTCATCGAATGAGGCGTTAACTAGGGCTTGGTCTTTGACGCTTGTGGTAGGGCTTGGGGAAGAGGGGAGGTTCAATTATGTGGAAGAAACAAGAAGGGGCATTATCGAAGGAGGTGTAAGATCTATGGATATCGAGTAGCTATTAGGATCAGAAGAGGAGGTTGGGTGAAGGGCTGATTGAGGACTGCATCTTACAAATAGGTTTGGATCAAGGTTACATGAGTTATTAGAGGTGGGGTTTGATGAGTGAAAGGGCTCTTATTCCACTTGAAAATGCTTTGATACCACTTGAAAGTTCGTAAGGGTTGTAAAACCTTAAAGAAATAGTCCCGAGGCTAACCAAGAGGGGGGTGAATTGTATATTTAAAAACTTCTTTAAACACAAAGACAAATCTCCCTTCTGAAAAGCTTTTTTAACATATAAAAATAGATAATTTTATCTCTTGATGTGGAAGCAAAGTAATTTCACAATAATATAAAATCAAAAATTTTCAACCATGCAATTATCACAAAAAAATTTTCAACCATGCAATTATCACAAAAAACAATAGAAAATTTTTGGTACGAAAAAATAGAACAAATCCACCAGATTTTATAGTGGTTCGGTCCAACCTGAACTATGTCCACTTCCCAGAACCTTCCGTTCCAGATCTTGTACTAAACCTTTAGAGACTCTTCTTTAGTGACTCTACAGTATGAAGCCATAATTGTATAATACGATGTATATAATAAAAACTCTTTCAATCACATTTTACTCTCTCCCCCTGTGTGTGCAATGTTACTCAACAAACATACACCTCTTACATGACTTTCACTCAAGAAATGAAAAAATACATTAATGAATATTACAGACTCTTTACAACATGACCTATTATACCCAATCTTGATCCTTGTGTCTTCGTTGGATGGTGCATGGTGTTCCTGAAATATTAGTACACACACAACAAAACAAAATATCACATAAATAGAAGAAAGCAATAACATACATAATAATATTTGTTATAATTAAAATCATAGTTCTTGAATCAGGTTTGCAACAATCTCTCTTTTTTATGATGACAAATATTGTTGTTTTTAGATTTTTAAAAAAGTTACTTTCCTCTAAACTCCCCATTTTATGAAAATCAATTATAAGAAAAAGGAGTGTAATTTTTTTAAAATAATATGCAAACAATAATGGAAACAAATAATAAAATACCACTCCCCCTTTTGACATCACAAAAAATGGAAAACAGCAGGAAGAAAAATAGAAAATAGAAATAAGAAATGCATAAAATAAATAATCTCAAAACAACTAACAACTCAAGGTAAAAAAAGAAACATCAAAGACATGAGAACTCTTATGGGAATTTTTAGAATAGCATAAATATTCTCTACAAACAAAAAAGGCAAATAAGATAGTGTTGACTTTATTGCAACCAAAGAATTTAGATTCTAGAGTTTGCACACCTACTTTAACATTTTCACAGGTTAAAATCCTTTGTTTAAACAAAAATCTAATTCAAGAATTACAATTAGATAGGAAAACTTAAACTTTTCATACTACTAGTATGAAATATATTGAATAAAATATTACTATAAAAGTGATGAATGAAGAACTAATATTTTCCAAAATCAAGTATAAAATATATTTTGAAATATAGGAATTTTCTAAGATTTAAAGATTTACCAAAAAGATAAGATTATTTAAGTTGGGTTCATTTTGTGCCTCTTTTATAAGCTTTGGTGTGTGCATATTTTATTTTTGATATATCCATTGCATCTTTTATTTTTAGCATCATTGCACATCTTTTGATTTTGGGCTCATTTTGTGCCTCTTTTAAATTTTTTTGTAAAGTGCTTTCTTTTTAAATCTTTAAGAATCTCAGTTGTAAAGATTATCTTCCAAATATAAGAGAAGAGTATCTCACTCTCTTATATAGGGAGGAATAATCTACAAAGCAAACCTGATATTTCTAATAGGAAAAATAGCCTGATTTATGAAAAAATGAATCTCACTTATCAAATTGCAAAAAATATTCATGATAAAAAAATGCAGTAGAATGAAAGAGTTTTCATTTCAACTATCTCAACTCCAATTCAATTTAGATTTCAAGTTCACACAAGGATTTATTATGCATAGGAAATTAGAAGGGATATGTTAATTCATGAACTTTTATCATTTGTGTGAGCTAATTAGAGAGTTCTCTAAAAAACATATAAGGAAAAGAAAATAAATAAAGTATTTCAAACATAAATATCTTACTACAAAGTAAAAACACTAATACAACATAAAACATAAAAATATTTATGAGGAAATTAAAAAAAATAAAGAATATACACGCATACATTTACCTACAACATAGAAAAATACAAACAAAATATTATTCCTCATTATCTTGCTCCTGGTTTGATGATTCAGAAGCTAGGTCTACTCAGAATATCTTTGGCTTTTTATCATTTGTGCTTATTACAATTAACTTATTTTTATCCTTTTCCTTTACATTAAGAGTTTTTATATTGGGGCACTAATTTTTTATATGTCTGGGCTTCCTACACCTAAAATAAATAATATCAGAGGAAATCTTAATATTCTTATAATTTTTACATTTTACTTTTGCTGATGCTTATGCTTATGCTTTAGTAGACTTTCTGATTTGCGTGTTATTGATGCTAATTCCTCACTCTCACCATCTACTAAGCTACTTTCATTTATGTCTATAGCTTTTAGCATTATAGTTTCATGTGCATCCAAAAGCTCTTGACTCACACTTTGCTCATGGGCAATAAGTGAGCAAATCAAGTCTTTTGATTCACTTATAACAGTGACTTTAGCATTAAATTTATAAGGTAGACAATGTAGAATTTTATTGATATTTTTAAAGTTTGAAAGTTCTTTACCTAAAGCATGTAATGATGTCATAATTTGAGTAAACCTAGTATAAATATCTAAGATAATCTCATAAGGTTTCATGCAAAATAGTTCGTAATCATGTATTAAAATATTCAACTTAGATTGCTTGGCTTCACTAGTACCTTTATATGTAATGCATAATTTATCCAAAATATCATTTCTAGTAGTATATGTGGAGATTCTCATATAATCTTTAGAATTCAAAGCATAATAAAATAATTCAAGTATTTAGCATTCATTTGAGCATTAATTTAATTTATTCTACTCTATTCAGTAAAAGGAATATCAGTTTTGACTCCATCTATAATACGTGATGATATAGAATAATTCGTTTGAGTCATATGCCACATTTAATAATAAATTAATTGCAATAAAGTAGACATGCAATTTTTTAAAAAATTAAAAGAAATATTTTCAAATAAAGGTGGTTGCATGATTAAATATCCTTTTATAATATTGCGATTCCCAAAGTTAGCAATTAATCATTTTTCTAAAGTTTTCTAAAACTTAAATATGAATCTAGCTCTGAAAGCACTTGAAAGGGCTCTGATATCACTTGAAAGTGCTTTGATACCAATTGAAAGTTTATGAGGATTATGAAACCCTAAAAATAAGTCCCGAGGCTAACCAAGAGGGGGGGGGGGGTGAATTTGATATTTACAATCTTCTTTAAATGCAAAGAAAAGTCCCCCTTTTAGAAGCTTTTTCAATATATAAAAATAGATAATTTCTCTTGATGAAGAAAAATAATTTCATAATAACATAAAATCAGATATTTTTAACCATATAGTTATTACAAAAGTAAATGTGGAAAATAAAGTGCAGAAAAATAAAACTAAGAAAAAACACACTAGATTTTATAGTGATTCAGTCCAACCTGACCTATGTCTACTACCCAGAACCTCTTGTTTTAGGTATTGAACTCAACCTTTAGTGACTCTCCTTTAGCCCCCACAGTTAGGGTGAGAAGCCCTTACAAAATTTCTTTCACCAACCCAGTGTGGAAGAAGATTGAAACTCCTTTTACGGGCAGAAAACCTTGACTCCTTTTTTTCCCTCTAGGAGGTGACAGAGAACCATGAATCCCTTTCACCTTCCCTGGTGTGGTGGAGTAGCCATATCCTTTGACACCAAATAGATCTTCTTCTACCTAAAACTTTCATCAAGGCAAACCTTGAATCCGATGGTACTGAGATGCAAGCTTGCTGGAGCAATTGTGTGAAACCCTCTTTAGACTCCCTTAAACCCCAAAAGGATCTTCTTCCACTCAAGCTCCACCCTTTTCTCTCCCCCTTTCAAGACTCTCTCTTCAAGTTTTCTCCAGAAGAATGGAAACTCAATGCATGCCTAAAGAGGGTTATGAAACCCTAAAGAACTAATCGCGAGGCTAACCAAGAAGGGGGGGGGGGGGGGGGGTGAATTGGATATTTAAAAACTTCTTTAAACACAAAGACAAATCCCCCTTTTTAAAGTTTTTTATATTTAAAAATATATAATTTTATATTTTAATGTAGAAGCAAAGTAATTTCATAATAATAGAAAATCAGAGATTTTCAACTGTAGTTATCACAAAAATAAATACAAAAAATAAAGTGCAGAAAAATAAAATTAAGAACAAACAAACACTAGATTTTATAGTGGCTTAGTCCAATCTAACATAGTCCACCCCCCAAAACCTCTCATTTTAGGCATTGCACTAAACATTTAGTGACTCTCCTTTAGCCCCCATAGCTAGGCGGATAAGCCCTTACAATTACTATTTCTCCAACCTGGTGAGACAGAGGACCAAAATTCCTTTCACTAGTAGAGAACCTTGACCCCTTTTTCTCCTCGAGGAGATGACAGAGAACCACAAATCCCTTTCACCTTTTCCGATGCGGTGGAGTAGCCAGGTTCTTTAACTTTAAAGAGATCTTCTTCTTCCCAAAAATTTCCTCAAGGCAAATCTTGAATATGATGGTATTGAGATACAAGCTTGCCAGAGCAATCATGTGAAACCCCCTCTACACTCCCTTGAACCCCACAAGGAACTTCTTCCTCTCAAGCTCTACCCTTTCCTCTCTCCCTTTCAAGGCTCTCTCTTCAAGTTTTTTTGTAGAAGAATGGAGACTCAATGCATGCCAAAGACACTTACAATGTCTTTGGAGAAAGCTTAAATAGAAGGCATCAAAATCTCTAATTTTCAAGAATCCTGTCTTCTATTCGTATAGTATAATACATGTATCGAACAATATGATCAGTATAATTTAGGCTCATCCAACAAGATCATTCAAATGATATGTTCAACTTTTATAACATTTCATACAGTACAATCGAGGCATCGTACGATATGAACTTTAGAAATTCCTTCTGTTTATTTGGGATGATCCTTGGGATGACCAACTTCATACACAGACACAGGCGATTATCCAACACTATGGACATCGTACGGTATGATCAGTACAAAAAATCATGGATTTCATTTGGTACAATCTCTATGATGACCAATTTCATTTATGGTCAATCGTATCATACGAATTATATCATACAGTATGACCAGTCACAATAATTGTCTATGATTTGATTACACGATATCGAGGGATTATTTAAGAAAGATTTTAATTAGGGCATAGAGTACAAACCAAATCGTACTATACGACCAGCACAAAATTATAATCTTTCTTAAACTTTGGCAGCTAGGATTTTGACAAAGCAAAATGGATTGTATAGTATGAATTAAAATCCTATAATACAAAACATGGTCGTACAATATGAAGCCAAAATCATATAGTATGATATACATAAGAAAACCTCCCTCAAGCACATTTTTTTGTCTCCCCCTGTGTGTGAAAGGTTACTCAGCAAAACTACACCTCTTATAGAACTTTGACTAAAGAAATGAAAAACACATATTAATGAATATTATAGACTCTTTATAATATGACATACTCTACCCAATCTTGAGCCCTATGTTTACGTTGGATGGTGCATGGTGTTCCTGAAATATTAGTACACACACAATAAAAAAAATATCATAGAAATATGAGAAAGAAGTAGCTGAGACAATAATATTTATTATCATTAAAATCATAGTGCTTGAATTAGGTTTACAATAATGGGCTCAATCGATTTTGGAAGTGCAAATAGGGGTTTGGTCGGGGCTGCTTGCAGTTGAAGAGATCAAGGCTTCAAGAATTTGATAGAGAGTTTACGGGAGGAAGAAGGAGAATAAATAACGAGTTCATTCTCGTTTTAACACCAAGGAAGATCGTGTAGGAGGAGACATTGGACATGAAGAGGTGATGGCGTAGGACATCCAAACCATAAGATCTGTGTGATTTTATGGACTACTTCAATGTGCAATAGAGAATGGCGTCAAACAAGTATACAATTCGAGCGAATTCTTTTTTCCTATTATGTTTATAGGTCAACAATACATAAATATAAGTGATAAATATGTAAATTAAATTAAATAATGAGACTTTTAGAATTTTCAAAATGATAATAAATGAAGATGATAAAAAAAATACTATCTTATTAGAAGGAAAATAAAGTTATCTAAGAGGATTGTCATTGAATATGAAGGGATGAGATGATTCTCAATTGATGCCGTGTGCATTTTAGTGAAATGGTAAGAGGTTGTTTGGGATCATTTTCATTTCTTATTTTTAAATTTATATTTGAATTTTAAAATGGAATAAAATATATTTTTATCTTAAAATTATATTAAATTTATTTTTTTAATATAAAATAAATTGGGAAATATTTTGGATTTTTTAATACATGTTTGGTTTATGTTATTTAGCTATTTTTTAGTTTTTATTTATGAAATAAATCAAGCTATATTTTAAAATATTCCAAATAATTTTCAACCATTTACATTTTGCTTTAAAATTAGAACCATCTTGGACACCAGACAATATCATCAACTGCCATCACTATCCTATGTAATATTCAGTAAAAATTAAAAATAATACATATTTATGATACCAAATATATGTTTATTTCATATTAGAACATAAATAAAATAGAACAAAATATTAAGAAATGAAAAAAAAAAGATCCCAAATGAACTTTTGATTTATTCAATGGTAGCAACATCCATCAATGAGCAAAGGTGGTAGTGATCAGGGAGGTGATAATGGAGATAACGTTAAAAAATGGAAAAAAATAAGATTTGATTCAACTATTTTCATAGAATTTAGTTATATATGAATCTTAATCATTCATGAACCAATATATATATATATATTATATAAAATATTACAATTAATCCTTAGAATTCATTGAAGAAAGACTTTCAATGTTTAAAAATTGTGATTCCTTAGATTTAAACTAATAGAAGAAGAAAGTCAGCTACACATCCTCTGGTATAAGCTATGAAGTCTTGATGTGTGGTAAGCTAATAATAATTTTTCATGAGCACTTTTATTGTGAGAGTTTTTGCTGTTGAGTAGTTTCTACCTTGCTCAAGTGGATTTACTTTTAAGACCTATTAAGCTTCATTATATAAAAGGCTTTTGAGCAGAGCCCTGCATTGGGTACCCACAACCACACCAACCTACATACCCACCAATATCCAATGGGTATGGGTATGCCCATGTTGACCTTAACTCAATAGCCAAATGAAAAGGGACAAAAAGAGAGCATAAAATCATTACCTACTCGTATATCTGCCATCCATCCCAATATCCTGCTACAATGTCCCATCTTACATTGTGAATAGCGCAGAAGCTTGAAGCCTATCCCTCATAAAAAAAAAAGCCTATCCCTCATGTACACGACCTTGCCTCGATCGCTACCCCTTTCATGCTCTTAAAAGTGAGAGCTTCGCTCTTGTTCAATTTCTTCCACAAGCTTAAGTCTTACTAGAAGCCCTCTTTTTCTTTGACTCGTTATCATGCTCCAAGCTTCAGTAAACTCCCACAAAACTTCCACCACTTCTAAAAGCTTCTAATCCATCTCCTCTTACCGATCTCAACCAATGACACCTAATGCTAAAACTTTGATTTCTCCTCTTGCTCACTTCTTCCATGTGGAACTCCTATGCACTAGCATCCACATATGACTCCAAATCACTTAACCTATGCTGATGCTATATGCAAGATAACACAAATCTTTATCTAATTGACGACTAGCCTTAATCGAAAGTTCTCTCTCATTACCAGGAGAGGTAATTAACTATAAAGGCTTGCGCTTATAGGAAGCTAGAACTCAGACCATAAAGTTCTCGTAAAATGAGGGCAAAATCTTTGGGTAGTGTCTTATTAACAAACATATATGCCTTCCCAAAATTTACCCTAGAACTTAATTCACACAGATTTCTGGCGACTCCACCGGGGATTTGGTTTCTCTTTTCATCTTTGGCTAGTAATCCTAATGCTATAGTAGCAGCTAATCAATACAGCTAAAAATTATAAATTCCTTGAAATGATCATTCAATGAATTATAGTTTTTTGAATATCCTAAAAATGATCACTCAACAAATTCACTAAATTCATTATGCAGGCCTTTAAGTCTTTCTTTAATTGTTTGCTTATGTTGTCTATTTTTATTCTTCTGTTCTGTTCAAGTCTCTGTAATTTGAAAGTGTGGAGTGATGTATCAGATCCTGATTACTAATCATTGCCTTTCATTTATGAAGATGGATCTACAGAACACTTCCTTTACCATCCAGTTGGGATGTGATGCTAGTATCTAGGTAGGAGATATTGTGATTAACATTGGCAATAATGGAGCCGCCATTTAATTTGGTGGGCTACAGTTCACTATAGCTACTGTAATGGCTATAATCATCCCTGTATATGTCATGGATTCTGAAGGGCTTACTAGGAGGCCCCATTCTACTAAAATTATTGCATGTCACATGCATCTGCTAGTGTCGCGAGTTGCTTCTCCTATTGATGTTAAGAATCATTATAGGAGGATCTCTGTATTTGAATGACTGTCAAAACTAGAAGGTCCAACCACAAAGATGATTATGACTGGTGGAAAGATCTCTAGGGCCACTGCTTTGCCAACCGGGTTACCTATACTCGGGAAGAATGACTATGAATCCTCCTCATCTGGGGTAAGGCTTATAAGGAGTTAGAGAAAAAAGAAAATTATTAAGCTTCGAGCTTAGCAAAAACTGCCAATTCACCCATCCAACCTATCAGCTCAAGAGCCAGAAGCTACAATTCCTACCCATAATGGATTCGCGGGCCTTAGGTGAGTCAAGAGAAATAGCTCCACTAGAGAGTTGAAGAGGTTATTCTGGGACCAACAGCCTGAAGCCCCAGTTCCTTAGAAGAAGAAGGAACATGAGACTCTTTCAAATAGGGTATACCGAGTCTTAAAGACCGTGAAAGAGGAAGAGAAAAAAAAAAAAGAAGTACCAACAACCTTTGATAGCCAAGGCCAGAAGAACACTGCAAAGAGAATGCCTATCCATTGCAGTGGATAGGAAAGAAAGAAAATAAGTTCTGCCTGGTGATCATCGGGATGTGACATGCCGTCGAACGGCCCGATGGAAGGGAAAGCAGATCTAGAAGATAAAGCCTTAGAGAGATGCAAAAAAAAAAAAGAGAAAGAGAAGTAAATCTAGGCGTGACATTCTTTACAGATTCCCGGAGATCCGCCCTCGCTAGCAGACAATATCAAAAATGGGTTCCAAAGAAAACCCATGATGATAATCTGTCCCGATGGTCGACACCTTGGAGAATCCTCTAGGGGATCCTGTCATATGTTGACTCCATCAAAGGAAGAAACCAACTTCAATCATAACCTGTGTGGTGAGGAAAACTTCTTACCAAATAATGAATTGAATATCCAATGGCGCCGTCGCTCAGAGATGCGAGTACAAGAAGAAGATGCCATGGACATGGAAGTTCTCTATAATTTAAGGCATGAATACAAAGACGAGGGTGACGATGAAAGTGATCAATCGCTCAGATAGATAGAATGACACCACTATAGGGTTGTGTCTGTTCCTAGTAGAAGTGGCCACTCTTTGAAAGAAAAAATGGAAGAAGGATTTAAAGAAAATCCATTTGCTGCCTAAAATATCACACATGCCAATATGCGATGAAAAATGAGATGTCATATGAGGGAAAAAGATAAAGATATAACTTAGTTAAATGAGAATATGATTGAGATGATGACTCAAATAGCAACAATGATGCAAATAATGTAGAGAACTACTGTCGTCGGTCCCATGTATAATCATCCTATCGATCCTCCAAACTTCCAAATACCTCAAGTATTGAGAGTACGGGGCACTCCTGAAGGTGGTCATGAGGCTCATAATGTAATTCGCCAGCCCACTCAATAAAATATAGATAGTACCATTGAGCCTGTGATGGCTGCACAGCTCAAAAGAATAATTACATAGAAGATCAAGGCTATCATAATCGTTGATCAAGCAGAGAAGTTTGTGGGAAAAGGCCATTTATATCCTGTAGAATATGATTAAGTTCCACACCTGAAAGGGTATACAGCCACAAAGTTTAACACTTTCAATGGCAATAACAACCCCAAGTAGCACTTGGCA